>QXTE01000430.1:227920-266871 GCA_003942145.1 Platysternon megacephalum
TTTGTTCTGTCTGTTACTACTTGAAATCACTTAAATCCTACTATCTGTATTTAATAAAATCACTTTCTACTTATTAATTAACTCAGAGTATGTATTAATACCTGGGGGAGCAAACAGCTGTGCATATCTCTCTATCAGTGTTATAGAGGGCGAACAATTTATGAGTTTACCCTGTATAAAGCTTATACAGGGTAAAACGGATTTATTTGGGTTTAGACCCCATTGGGAATTGGGCATCTGAGTGCTAAGGGCAAGCAGACTTCTGTGAGCTTTTCTCAGGTAAACCCTGCAGCTTTGGGACAGGTGGTTCAGACTCTGGTCTGTGTCTGGAGCAGATGGGTGTGTCTGGCTTCAGCAAGACTGAGTGCTGGAACCACCAGTAGCTGGCAGGGGAGAATAGAAACAGAGGTAGCCTTTGCACATCAGCTGGCAGCTCCCAAGTGGGTTTCTGTGAACCAACCCGTCACACATGTATCATTTTTGTGTGCATGTACCCTATTTGTGTGCATGTATCATTTTTGTATCTGAAGTTATGAATATTGACTATGTACCTGTATTTCAAATGTGTTTGCTCCCGTAGTTTACATCCAGTCTAGTCAGCACATTGTGAATGGACTATTCAAGCTGATGGCCGATCAATGAACACTGGGCCATGGAAGAAGCTTATCTCCACTGATGGACTTTCCTGAGGACGTTCTAACTAGAATATGGCAATGGCTGCTATGACTCATCAAAGCATGCAAGGGCATGTGACTAGATCATGTGGTACTGAACTCCANTCATTTTTGTGTGCATGTACCCTATTTGTGTGCATGTATCATTTTTGTATCTGAAGTTATGAATATTGACTATGTACCTGTATTTCAAATGTGTTTGCTCCCGTAGTTTACATCCAGTCTAGTCAGCACATCGTGAATGGACTATTCAAGCTGATGGCCGATCAATGAACCCTGGGCCATGGAAGAAGCTTATCTCCACTGATGGACTTTCCTGAGGACGTTCTAACTAGAATATGGCAATGGCTGCTATGACTCATCAAAGCATGCAAGGGCATGTGACTAGATCATGTGGTACTGAACTCCATCTTGTGTGCCTGTACTTTTTCACAAACTGTGCTGAGGGCTTTACTTGGAACAATGATTTTCCCTCCACATGGCAGAAGCTATAAGGCCCTGGAAACGTCTCCATTTTGCCTCTTTCCTGCTCTGATCTCTGAACTATGGACTTATACTAACGGGAGCATTCTAAGCAAGGGACTGAGGACTTTCCAATCATTTGGAAGCAACCAGAGACTTAACAAGCCAGCAGTTTATTCCATCACTGCTTCAAGCCTGATCCAAGAACTTTGCCATTATTGTATGTATTTGATTCCTTTAACGAATTTTAACTCTCACCTCTTTCTTTTTTCTTATAAATAATCCTTTAGATATTAGATACTAAAGGATTGGCAATAGTGTGATTATTGGGTAAGATCCGAGTTATACATTGACCTGGGTGTGTGGCTGGTTCTTTGGGATCAGAAAAACCCTTTGGTTGATTAAACTGGTTTTAAATAACCAATCATCATTAAGTCTAGTGTCTGGGTGTTGAAACAAAGACTGGGATACCTAAGGAGACTGCATTTCTGACTTCTGGTCAGCCAGTGCGGTGAGACAGAAGTTTACTTGTATTACTGGATTAGTATATTTTATGAGAGAATAACCACCAGTTTTGGGGTGTGTCTGCCCTATTTCTCACCAGTTTGTCCTGCATCTGGTAGTCTCACTTGTGACCCACAGAGGCACAGTGACACGATATTATTATTTGCTTAGAGTAATAAACCTGACTGATATTGGTTATTTGGTCTTTTGAATATATTTTATAATGAACCAAAGGGTGATCAAGTAATTGACTCTACGATATATCAACAGCTGGGTGCAGGGGGAGCTCAGAGCAAGGAGCTTGGACACCTCTCCCACATCACAGGGACCCTTTGCCCGAGGCATCAGGGCTCTTTCCAACACAGCCAGTTCCCTTACCTGCCCCAAACGTTGGGATGCACTCGGCACCATCCATGATGGCAATGATGCCCAGCGTGTGCCAGCCCACCATGTACACACAGGCCTTCTTCTGCAAGCTGGGGAAAGGACAGCACAGAGGGGTGCTCAGGGTGCTCAGAGGGTAGGGGCAGAGCACAGCACTGGGAGTTACTGGACATGCTCAGGGGAAAGCACAGCACGGGGGTTATTGCGGGATCAGGGAGAGCACAGCACGGGGGGGTTACTGGGTGTTAATTGGCTGTTTCCCCCCGTAATGGGGTGCATTCACCCCTCATGAGCATCCCCTTGGCCAAGTGTGTGTGCTGCTCTCTCTCTCAGATTGTCCCTGCTCCAGGATAGACCAGCGCCCCAGGGCTCCCTCCCTGGAGACAATGTCTTAGCTCTCTTGGGCTTCCTGGCTACAGCTCTCCAGCTGGGCCACTATAATTCAGTTCCCCTTCTGGGCTGCCTCACTGCCCAGGCCACTTCCCCCCAGTGGCTAATGGGGGGTTGGGGAGACCCGGGCCCACCCACTACTCCGGGTCCCAGCCCAGGGACCCTGTAGAGAGAAGCCATCTGCTGTGTCCCTTTAACTATATTGCACAGCTTCTCTAATTCCCTGGGCTACTTCCCCATGGCCCCATGCCATCTTCACCCTGACCTCAGGGCCTTGTCCTAATGGAGTCCCAGCAACCAGCTCAGGGCTCCTTCTTGCTCTCCCCAGCTTCTGGCAGCGCTGCCCTGTCTGGGGTTCTGTAGCTCTGCCCACCATCCACGTACCATCCACACTCCTACAGCTCCAGCAAGGAACTGAACTGCCTCTGCAGCTCTTCTTATACTAGGCTGCTGGGCCCCGATTGGCTGTGTCTCACACAGCCACTCTAGGTAGCTTGGAGGACCTCTCTACTGCCTTTTTTGGGGGGTGGGGTGTGCCAGGACCATGAGGCCTCCAGCAGGGGGCCTCAGAGGGTCTGATATACCCCATCACACCCCCATGCACTGCTCACTGAGTAGTCCTGCACTCTACACGTCTTTCCTCTCCCCCTTCCTTCTATCCCCAACCCCAACTTCTCCAGCAGAAATGGAGATGCCTGCCCACCTCACCTGGTGCCTGCTTGCTTCACCAAGGCAGCGATCTTTTTGCTCTGGGCATAGGTGACTTTGTGAGCACGTTCATATGTCCTCAGGATTTCCAGGAGGCACCTAGACACGGTAAGAACATGGAGAGGACTCATGGGACCTGTGCATGCCAAGCTCCTGTCTGCCCTATTGCCATTCACAGTCTGACCAGGAGCAATCAAGTGTGGAGGTCCTTTCCCAATGTCCCAGCATGACACCAATATTCCCAGCCAATCCCCGCGCGTAACAATAGGCCGGCTGGGTGCCCAGTCACAGCAGGGGACTCCAGCACTGGGGGAGGTTGCCTGCCCAGTGTAGCCTACTAGCTCTGTAACCGGAGACTTACTTCTCTGAGATGTCAGTGTCCTTGGAGACTGTCTTGTGTGCTGCAAGCAACAGGGTCTCTAGCAGGATCTTGGTGGCACTCCCGCCCTTCATCCGTGAGGAGCCACTGATGCCTTCAGGCTGAGGCAGTGGGAAAGAGAGAGAACTGAATGACACATGGGTACCGGGGCTCAAACCCACTCCCCAAGCCCCCATCCTGAGTGTACTGGGGAATTAAACCCGACTCCCTGTGCACCCCATCCTGGGGGATGGAAGCCCATCTTCCAAGCAGCCCCATCCCGGGCAGGTACTCCACAGAATCATATAAATGTATGGCTGGAAATGATCTGAGTGGTCATCAAGTCAAGACTCCGGCCCTCAGGCAGGACCAAGAACACCATCTAGACCATCCCTGACAGGCATTTGTCCAACCTGTTCTGAAAAGCTTCCAGTGATGGAGATTCCACAACTGCCCCTGGAAACATCTTCCAGAACGTAACTATCCTTATAGTTAGAAAGTTTTTCCTAAGACCTAACCTAAATCTTCCTTGCTGCAGAGAAGCCAATTACTTCTTGTCCTGTCCTCAATGGATGTGGAGAACACCATCCTCTTTAGAATAGCCCATAACATATCTGAAGACTGTTATCAGGTCCCCCTCAGTCGTCTTTTCTCAAGACTAAACTTGCCCAGTTTTGTAACCTTTCCTCATATGTCAGGTTTTCTAAACCTTTTATTATTTTTGTTGCTCTCCATTGGACTCTCTCCAATTTATCCACTTCTTTCCTAAAGTGTGGTGCCCAGAACTGGATACGGTACTCCAGCTGTGGCCTCAACAGTACCGAGTAGAGCAGGACAATTACCTCCAGAGTCTTACATGTGACATTCCTGTTAATATACCCCAGAATTATATTAGCCTTTTTTGCAAATGCATCACATTGTTGACTCGTATTCAATTTGTGATCCACTATAATCCCCTGATCCTTTTCAGCAGTACTGCCACCTAGCCAGTTATACCCTATTTTATAGTTGTGCATTTGATTTTTTCTTCCTCACTGTAGCACTTCACATTTGTCTTTAGTGACTTTAATCTTGTTGATTTCAAACCAATTGTCTAATTTGTCAAAATCGTTTTGAATTCTAATCCTGTCCTCCTAAATGCTCGTAACCCCTTCCAGATTGGTGTCATCTTCAAATTTACAAGCATACTCTCCACTCCATTATCCAAGTCATTAATGAAAATATTGAATAGTACTGGATCCAGGCCTGACCCCTGCAAAATCCCACTAGCTATGCCCATCCAGTTTGACAGCAAACCATTGATAACCACTCTTTGTGTACGGTCTTTCAACCAGATTCGCACCCATCTTATAGTAATTTCATCTAGACCACATAACCCTAGTTTGCTTATGAGACTGTCATGGGGGTCTATGTCAAAAGCCTTACTAAAATCAAGATATATATCTGTTGCTTTGCCCCATCCACCAGGCCAGTAACCCTATCAAAAAAGGAAATTAGGTTGGTTTGGCATGAGTTGTTCTTGACAAAACCATGTTGGCTATTCCTTATAATCCTATTATCCTCCAGGTGCTTACAAACTGATTGTTTAATAATTTGTTCTAGTATCTTTCCAGGTATCGAAGTTAGACTGACTAAGCTATAATTCCCGGGATCCTCTTTGTTCCTCCTTTTAAAGACTGGTATTAGGTTTGCTCCAGTCCTCTGGGACCTCACCCATCCTCCACGAGTTCTCAACAATATTGTGTTGAGTCTTGCATTAAAGGCCTCAGCCTTCTTGATGTCATCAGTCATTAGCTCTCCTTTCCTGCTAAGTAGAGGACCTACATTTTCCTTCACCTTTCTCTTCTTCCTAATGTATTTAAAGAACCTCTTCTTATTGCCTTTATGTCCCTTGCTACGTATAACTCATTTTGTGCCTTAGCCTTTCTGCTTTTGTCCCTACATGCCCAGGCCGTTCTTTTGTACTCCTCCTTAGCAATCTGACCTTTTATGTAGAATTCTTTTTTCATTTTCAGATCATTGAAGAGCTCCTGATGAAGCCATACTGGCGTCTTACTATTCATCCTATCTTTCCTTCACTTTGAGAAGTTTGCAATTGTGCCTTTAATATTGTCTAAGAACATAAGAATGGCCATACTGGGTCAGACCAAAGGTCCATCCAGCCCAGTATCCTGTCTACTGACAGTGGCCAATGCCAGGTGCCCCAGAGGGAGTGAACCTAACAGGTAATGATCAAGTGATCTCTCTCCTGCCATCCATCTCCACCCTCTGACAAACAGAGGCTAGGGACACCATTCCTTACCCATCGTGGCTAATAGCCATTAATGGACTTAACCTCCATGAATTTATCCAGTTCTCTTTTAAACCCTGTTACAGTCCTAGACTTCACAACCTCCTCAGGCAAGGAGTTCCACAGGTTGACTGTGCACTGTGTGAAGAACTTCCTTTTATTTGTTTTAAACCTGCTGCCCATTAATTTCATTTGGTGGCCCCTAGTTCGTATATTATGGGAACAAGTAAATAACTTTTCCTTATTCACTTTCTCCACATCACTCATGATTTTATATGCCTCTATCACAGGGGTAGGCAACCTATGGCACGTGTGCCGAAGGCAGCACGTGAGCTGATTTTCAGTGGCACTCACACTGCCCGGGTCCTGGACACCGGTCCGGGGGGCTCTGCATTTTAATTTAATTTTAAATGAAGCTTCTTAAACATTTTAAAAACCTTATTTACTTTACATACAACAATAGTTTAGTTATATATTATAGACTTATAGAAAGAGACCTTCTAAAAATGTTAAAATGTATTACTGGCACACGACACCTTAAATCAGAGTGAATAAATGAAGACTCGGCACACCACTTTGGAAAGGTTGCCAACCCCTGCTCTATCATATCCCCCCTTAGTCTCCTCTTTTCCAAGCTGAGTCTTCTCTTTTCCAAGTTTCTCCTGGAGAAACTGCCAGTTCTCCTGAACTCCTTTATCCCTTAGATTTTCTTCCCATGGGACCTTACCTAGCAGTTATCTGAAGTTCTTAAAATCTGCTTTTTTGAAATCCATTGTCCTATTCTGCTGTTCTCACTCCTTGCTTTCCTTAGAACATACTGGTACACTGAACCGAGGTCAGAAACCGCTGAGTTTCAGTCTCTCACTCCAGCTTGTCCAGCTGGGGAGATCAGCCCAGAGCCGGGGCTCCTGGGACACAGCGCATTCTGCATGCAGATCACAGCTGTCGCTGCAGACAGCACTTCCAATGGAGCTGGAACAAGTACCTGTGACCAGAGTGCTAGGAGCTTGCACCTGCTGGGAATCCGGGCCGCAGTCAGCTCACCTGCAAAAGGCTGCTGGGGATGTGTAAGCTAACGGCTGGGAGGCTGGATGAGCCAATTAGTCCATCAGCCGAGGGGTATAAAAAGGACAGGAAGGAAGTACTGGGGGAGAGAGGGAGAGGAGCTGGGCTAGCCGATCCCAGTCTGTTCCTCTCCAGCACTGAGGGAAAGGGCTAACGGGTGAGAAGCCCTATCTATAATATTGCTGCTTGGGACTGTATTGGGGTTGGTGGCGGGAATGTAAATAAACCACACAGAGTTGCCACTCAACCGAGAGAGTCCGAGAGGTTTCTGGGGCATCTGAGGACAGGGATGGGAAGTGCCAAATCCCTTCAGCTCCTACTGTGACTGCTACACACAGCTCTAGCTCCCGTCCCCATCCTGCCTGCTGCACAGACACAGATCACAAGAGCAAGGCTGAAGGCAGAGCTGTCTCCCAGCGCCAGCAGTGCTCCCATTGGCCTGGCTCACCCCCCTTCCTGCCCTGGCCTGCCTCATCTCATCCTGCTGTTCCTGTTGTCACCTGGCTAAGCTCCTGTGCAGGGATCCCAAAAGCCCCAAGCACCCTTTGTGCATGAGAGGGGTAACAAATAAATGCTGGAGGTCTATAGAGCCCCACTAGCAGAGGGAGCTCCCTGCTGCCTGAGTTCTGGTCCTGTGCTATTGCCATGCCAACCCTAGTCCTGGAGCCTGTTCCGATGCAGCACTCACATGTATTAGATCCAGACCCCCGCAGGTCGGCTCCGAGTGGGAGCTGGGCTGCTCTGATCGCAGAGGCCTTGGCCCTCTACTCCAGGGATCTGCAGAGCTTTCTCAGTCCCACTCCCTTTCTCCCCAGTCTTCTGTAACTGATCCTGCTGGCTTGCTGGCCCTGTCTCACCAGAACTCCTTGCTGAACGTTAGGGACAGCCCTTCACTGAGCAGGAGCCCAGCCAGAAGAGGATTTCCAGGCAGCATTCTGGAGAGGATACAAAACCCAGGTGGAACCTGTCACCTACCCCCACAGCAGGATTAAGGATAAAGGCTTTGTGTGACTCCTGCAGCTTCTGCATCCGCTCAGCCACCTGGCGGAAGGTAGAGTGCCAGCCCTCGATCTTATCGTTCCTGCAAGAGAGACCCACTGCAATCAGGCCTGGGACAAGGACCTCACCCTGCCTCAGAGACTAACATCCCCGTGAGCGGGCCTGGGTCTGAGCCCTGCCCTGGGGCTTCCCCATCCAACCCCAGGGCCTGACATCCCCGTGAGCGGGCCTGGGCCTCAGCCAGACACTGGGGATTCCCCATCCAACCCCAGGGCCTGACATCCCTGTGAGCGGGCCTGGGCCTGAGCCCTGCCAGGGGCTTCCCACCCTGCTCCAGGGGACCCCATAGCTTTTCAGGGAACTGGGTGAGGCAACCTGGGAGGCTGACTGGCACGTCCCCCTCAGCATGATCTGGCTCTCATTGGAGATGGACTCGGATCCAGCTCTGGGCTTGAGATGCCAGCATCATGGCCTGGTGTAGTCCCTTGTCTAGGGTAGGTGGAGCGACTGAGCCCACGGTGCCCCTTCCCTGCTCCCATGCTGGCTGTTACCTGGCCATGCTGACGGGGTTGAATCCCACCAGGACTGGCAGGAAGATGTCCAGGTTATTCATGCAAAAGTCCAGCTGTCCAGCCACAAAAGGGGCCTGCAGCAAACAGAGTCAGTGAGACCCCTAACTACTCTCCCCAGGCTGAGCACAGATCAGAGTCCACCCTGCCTGCTGCCATAAAGGGGACCAGGGCAAACCAAGACAAGTTGTAATCTCCACCCTATCTGTCCCCCATGCTGAGCACTGATTGGACAACACCCAGTAAGCCACCCCACCATGGCAGGCACCCACTCGGCTCCCCTCCCAAACCTTGACTATGGCAGGTACCCACTTCATCATCCCCTTCTGTGATCATCCACTCTGCACCCCCCACCCCAACTGTACCAGACACCCACACTGCTTCCCCTCCTCACCCTGACTGTACCAGGCATCCACTCTGCACCCTGCCACCCTGACTATACCAGGCACCCACTCTGCTCCCAGCAAATTTGCAATAATCCATTGGATACTTACAGAAAAACCACATGAAATTCCAATGAAGACTACTTTTTTCTTCCCCTCACAGACCTGGGAGGAAAATGGGAGAACTCAGTACGGTGCAGGTGAGAGGAGGGGCTGTCCCGGCACTGCGCTGGGCCGGGGAGAGGGGCTGCCCTGCCACTGGGATGAGTGGGCAAGGGGACCTTGTACTTTGCTGCCCCCTCCTCTCCCTGCCTGAGCAGTGGGAAAGAGGAAGACCCTGCCCAGGCAGAGGTGAGAGAGAGGAAGCCAGAGCTGCTCTGTCCCTTCCTCCACCGTGCCCTGCCTCGCTGCCCCCTTGAATGCCTTTGGGGAGCAGTGGGTGCTACCTGATTTTCACCCTGTGACCTTTACTCCCATCCCTGGTTTTTTGTTTGTTGTCCCCAGTGTTCAGCTGTGGCCCCAGTTCCCCGGCCCCTCCGGATGGCTAAGGGGGAGGGCCTTAGCTATGGGTGGGGCTTAGGCTCGCTGTCTCCTGGAAATCCACAGTATGCCCTCCCCTGGCCATCCTCTTCCTGCCTTCCCAGAGAGACTCAGTGCATGAAACCCCCAAGACTGGGTCCTCTGGGTCATGGCTGAAGTTTTGTTTCAGTCTCTGTCTCCTTCCCCATCTCCAGACCTCACCTTGCTCAGCTCCTCGATCCCCAGCAGGGCGCAGTCCTCCGGTCCCTCCTGGGACATCACTAGGGATCTACATGAGGAAACAACCTTGTTCAGTTACTCACAGCTACAACCAGCCAATTCACTTACCCTACCCCCGAAACACACGCACTCAGATCACCGGAGCCTGCAGGCCCCATGCTCCCCTTCTCAGGGCTGATGCACGGGGAGAACTGTCCCCCATGCACTCAGAATGCAGGACGTGTAGACTCCACAGCCCTCTGAACTGCAGCTAGCAGGACACAGGAAACCTGAGCAGCCTGTGACCCTACAGGGAGCATGCGCTACTCCACCAAGCAAATGGGCCCCGTCACTCTAGCCCAAGTGGCCTGGGCTGCCCCCGGTGCAGTGCAGCCCACATGTTGCAGCTGGTTAATCTGGAGGCCACAAGCACCAGGCTCACTGCAGCCACATCCTGCCCCTGGGAGAAATGGGCAGTGAGCTGGTGCTTGTGGCCTCTGGGCTAACCAGCTGCAACACAGGGGAAAAGAGGATTTCTGTCTCCATTTGCCACCTGAAGCTAAAAGCCCCTCTTCACTGAGTCTGAGTGGGAGCAAGACCTCCCGCTGTGCACCAGCATCAGCTCAGTCCGATCTGTGTGAGCGCCAGCTGGCTTGGTTGGATAGATTCACAGAGGTTAATGTCAAAAGGGACCAGTGTCATTAGCTCATGTAGTCTGATGTCCTGTAGAACACAGCTCATGTGTTAATAATTCCACCCAGCTACCCTTGCACTGAGCCCAGAAAGGCAGCTAGGTTTGAGCTGAAGATATCAAGAGATGCTGAATCCATCATTTCTACTGGTAGTTTGTTACAATGGTTAATCACGCGTGCCTTATTTCTAATTGGAATTTGTCTGGCTTTATCTACCAGCCACTGGTTCTTGTTCTGCCTTTCTCCACCAGATTGAAGAGCTCTTCAGTACACAGTATTTGCTCCCTGTGAAGGTACTTAGACACTGTAATCAATCAGCTTTTGATCTTTTTGACCAACTAAACTAAAGTGGGCAAACTTTTTGGCCCGAGGGCCACATCAGGGAATAGAAATTGTATGGCGGGCCATGAATGCTCACAAAATTGGGGTTGAGGTGCGGGAGGGGGTGCGGGCTCTGGGGTGGGGCTGGGGATGAGGAGTTTGAGGTGTAGGAGGGTGCTCTGGCCTGGGACCGAGGGGTTTGGAGGGTGGGAGGGGGATCAGGGCTGGGGCAGGGGGTTGGGGCGTGGGGAGAGGCTCAGGGGGTGCAGGCGCTGAGTGGCGCTTACCTCAAGCGGCTCCCGGAAGCCGTGGCATGTCCCTTCTCCGGTACCTACACGGAGGCGCGGCCAGGCGGCTCTGCACGCTGCCCCATCCTCTGGCACCGCCCCTGCAGCTCCCATTGGAGCGCGTAGGAGCTGAGGTGGGGCCATGCGGCTGCTTCCGGGAGCCACGTGGTGCGGCCCCGACCCTGCACCCCGGCTGGAGCGGGGCCGAGCCACGTGGTGTGGCCCCCAACTCAGCGCCCAGGCCGGAGCAGGTCCGAGCCGCAGGGTGCGGCCCCCGACCCAGCACCCTGGCTGGAGCGCTGGAGCAGGGCCGAGCCGCGTGGTCCGGCCCACAACCCTGTGCCCCAGACGGAGCGCGGGAGCGGAGCTGAGCTGCGTGGTGCGGCTCGCGGGCCATCTTAAAACGGCTCGCAGGCCAGATCCAGCCCACGGGCCGTAGTCAATTTTTCCAACCCTTGAATCATTTTTGTGGCTTTTCTCTGCACCCTCTCAAATTTTTCAACATCCTTTTAAACTGTGGCTACCAAAACTGGATACAATATTCCAGTATCAGTCTCACCAATGCCATATACAGAGGTGAAATCATCTCCCTGCTCCTACTCACTACTCCCCTGCTTATACATCAAATAACTGCATTCGCCCTTTTGGCCAGACCATCACACTCATCTTCAGCTGCTTGTCCAGTGGGACCCCATAACCTTTGCAGAGTCACTGCTTTCCAGGACGCAGTCCCCAGTCTATAGGCATGGCCTGCAGGCCTCATTTCTAGCTGTAGGCATTTGGCAATATTAAACCACATTTTGTTTCAATCGGCCAGTTTACCAATTGATCCACCTCGCTCTGTATGATGCCCTGTCCTCTTCTCTGTTTACTTTGACAATCTGTGTGTCATCCATGAGTTTATATTTAATTCCAGATGACTGATTAAAGTGTTGAATAGCATCAGGCCTAGTACCAGTGAATTCCAGTAGAAACACCCCCATTTGATTATCATTCCCTATTGACAACTACTAACCAGTGCGCTCGACCCCACACATACAGTACCGGTCTATAAACGGTGCACTGGAGCACACTCTGCCATCCCCTCCTTGGCCAGGCAGTGTGGGAGGCAAGACGCTACCCACTAGTCCAGGGGTAGGCAACCTATGGCACGGGCGCCGAAGGCGGCACGCGAGCTGATTTTCAGTGGCACTCACACTGCCCGGGTCCTGGCCACCGGTTCGGGGGGCTCTGCATTTTAATTTAATTTTAAATGAAGCTTCTTAAACATTTTAAAAACCTTATTTACTTTACATACAACAATAGTTTAGTTATATATTATAGACTTCTAGAAAGAGACCTTCTAAAAACGTTAAAATGTATTACTGGCACACGAAACCTTAAATTAGAGTGAATGAATGAAGACTCGGCACACCACTCCTGAAAGGTTGCCGACCCCTGCACTAGGGTCTCAGATGGGACAAATCTCGGCCTCTGGCTGGCAGACAGCCAGAAGCAAAGGCCATTATCCGCTCAGCCGGGCTGAGTGCAAACACGTGCTCTCCCCCTTACCTGTCTCCCCCAGCAATGATGTATGTGTAACGGGGCAGCTGACCCAGACCCTTCAGCAGCTTGTTAAAGGAAACCTGGGAAGAGAGAGAGAGGAGAGAGGCACTAACAGGCAGGCCGTGCACCCCAGCAACCTGTCTATAAATTAACCATCCTAGGAACCACCCAGCCCATGCAGACCAGGGAGCTACAACATACTGTGAAGAGAAGACAAAGCCAGAGGCAGCAGCAGACCCTTTTTCCCAGTGACACGCACAATAGGAGGCCCCCTAAGCCAGCACCACTGTATCTGCCCTACAGAGCCCACCTCTAACAGGAAACTACTGTGTCTCGCCCCAAGGTTTCCAGTCCAGGCATGAGCTCTAGTGCATGGTTCTTTCTGCCAGGGGCTTGGGGCTGGTCCCATAACACAAGCAGAAACAGGGATTATAAGTGGGAAACGGAACCCAAGAGGAGCACCCGGCACCCACCCCACCCCAGGCAGCCAGCACTGACTCAGATTGTTCATGGCAATTTGTGATTGCAACCCACTGCACCCTTCCTGCCTGCTGCCACGGCTCCCTTGGGTGCCCCGTGCTGCTTACAGCACCCTGCACCCATGCAGCCCGTGGCACTCTGTGCTCTCCCCTCATGGTTCAAGGCCTGGGGGGTGCTGGTCACCTGCAGGACAGCTGAGGGGCCGGGGAGAGCGAAGTGTCTTGATGGGTCTGGGAGAAACTGAGCATCTTTGTGGGAGCTGGGGAGGGGGAGGAGGCTGAGTGTCTCCACTGAGGGCAGTGGGGCTGGGGGGTTGGGCATCTCCAGGGATCCCAAGAGGGACGTGCTTCACTGGGAGACCATGGGGGCACGGTGTCCTTGGGATATGGAGAGGGATGCTGAGCGCCTCTGGGGAGGGGGTCAGGGAGGCTGAGCTGCATGGGGGAGCCAGGGGCGTTGCTGGAGGATGTGGGGGGCTGAGTATCTCCAAGTAGGCTGTGTCCTTAGGGGGTTGGGGTGCATCATTGGGAGGATGGGGTGTGCTGAGCATATCCAGGGTGTTCCCCAGGGTTGGGATCCTGCATCTGGATCCCATCCTGCACCAGCACACCGTGGAGTGGAGTAGGAAGCAGGAGCAACTCACAGCAATGAGGAAGGCCAGCCTGCCCGAGGTGCCCCCGCCGCTCAGCACGATAAGGGTGTTGTCTGGGTCCTGCAGAACCAATGGAGACAGGTGACTGTCCTGCGGAGGTGGGCCCATCTCCCCAGCCAGAGGCAGGAGTCCCACGGCTGCTCAGAGCAGACAGAGGCCACAGTCGCTTGCACTGAGGACTGTGGCAGCCTTTGATAACAGCGTTTAGGATCCTCAGTGGCTCTTAGACCAGAAGTGTTTTTCCCTTTCACATCAGCCTTCCCTGTGAGATCTGGGCCTCAGCCCAATTCCATGCTCAGTCCCCTCAGTCGTGCGCTGCAACATGCTCACTCGAAGCTGCAACTAGTGCAGAACGTGGCTGCCTGCTCCGGGAGTCCCAGACCTGGCCTGGACCACAGGCCCAGATGCTGCCTCGAGGGATCCCATCAGCTGGCTGCTGTGGGAGCACATGGAGCCCAGAATCTGGAGTAAGAGCCCCCATGCCCTGCTGCCTCTCCAGCACGTCCTTTAGGAAGAGGGAGTGGGCTCTATGGTGGCAGCACATTCACTGTGGTGAGACACCTCTTCCTTTATCATGCCGTGGCCCTGATGTGACCCAAGGCTTGTCTGTCCCCAGCTCCCCGGCTCTGCGAGAGGGAGGGAACCCAGGAGGGGGCAGGCCTGGTCCTGTCCAGTGTGGAACTCCAAGAACCACTGAGCCATGGCTCCCCAGACATGCTGATGATGCCACTAAGCACAGCAAAGAGGGTTGATTGAGCATCTCCTGTGCGATGCCCAAAGGGCACAGTACCTTTCAGAGCTGACAAGTATTCCTGTACTGTACCTCACCTGCACCTCACCTTGCGGAACCATGGTTCTCCATACCACACACTGCACCTCACTGCACCTCACCTCACTGTGCCATGCTGCTCTATACCGCACTGCATCTCGCTCACTGCACCTCACTGAACCATGCTACTCCATACCTCACTGCACCTCAATGTACCATGCTGTTGCATAACTCACTGCAGCATGCATCACGGCACCTCACCTTGCTGTACCATGCTGCTCCATACCGCACTGCACCTCACTGCACCACACCTCACTGCATCTCACCACACTGTACCATGCTAAACTGGGAGGAGTGGTAGATACGCTGGAGGGTAGGGATAGGATACAGAGGGACCTAGACAAATTAGAGGATTGGGCCAAAAGAAACCTGATGAGGTTCAACAAGGACAAGTGCAGAGTCCTGCACTTAGGACGGAAGAATCCCATTCACTGTTACAGACTAGGGACCAAGTGGCTAGGCAGCAGTTCTGCAGAAAAGGACCTAGGGGTTACGGTGGACGAGAAGCTGGATATGAGTCGACAGTGTGCCCTTGTTGCCAAGAAGGCTAACGGCATTTTGGGCTGTATAAGTAGGGGCATTGCCAGCAGATCGAGGGACGTGATCGTTCCCCTCTATTCGACATTGGTGAGGCCTCACCTGGAGTACTGTGTCCAGTTTTGGGCCCCACACTACAAGAAGGATGTGGAAAAATTGGAAAGAGTCCAGCGGAGGGCAACAAAAATGATTAGGGGGCTGGAGCACATGAGTTATGAGGAGAGGCTGAGGGAACTGGGATTGTTTAGTCTGCAGAAGAGAAGAATGAGGGGGGATTTGATAGCTGCTTTCAACTACCTGAAAGGGGGTTCCAAAGAGGATGGATCTAGACTGTTCTCAGTGGTACCAGATGACAGAACAAGGAGTAATGGTCTCAAGTTGCAGTGGGGGAGGTTTAGATTGGATATTAGGAAAAACTTTTTCACTAGGAGGGTGGTGAAGCACTGGAATGGGTTACCTAGGGAGGTGGTGGAATCTCCTTCCTTGGAGGTTTTTAAGGTCAGGCTTGACAAAGCCCTGGCTGGGATGATTTAGTTGGGATTAGGTCCTGCTTTGAGCAGGGGGTTGGACTAGATACCTCCTGAGGTCCCTTCCAACCCTGATATTCTATGATTCTATGCTGCTCCATACCACACTGCACCTCACAACACTGTACCATGCTGTTCCATACCTCAATGCACCTCACCTCAATGTACCATGCTGCTCCATACCACACTGAACCATGCGTCACTGCACCTCATCTCACTGTACCATGTGTCACTGCACCTCACCTCGCTGTACCATGCTGCTCCATACCACACTGCACCATGCGTCACTGCACCACACTTTACCTCATCCCACTGCACTGCACCTCACCTCATAGGAACCACATTGCACTTCACCATATCATGCCACACTACACTGCATTTCACCATACCACACCCTACTGCATCGCTTCATGCCAAACTGCACCATACTGCATCACAGCATGTCCTACCATACTGTACCACACCCCACCAAACCATGCTGCACTGCGCCACACCACACCACACCCCACCCACTGTCCCACAGTGCACCACAATGTACCTTCAGGACTTCCTGCACTTTATTGATAATGTCGATCATGGTCTTCAGCACTGACTCACTGTACAGTCTCTGAGAAGAAAGCGAGAGGATCAGGGCTTTGTGATGTTATCTCCCAACCAGGCCCATAGATCGGGGGAGAGGGGTCAGGGCTCTGCAGGGTTACTCACCCCAGCTGGGCCCATACTCCATGGGGTGGCTCAGTGGCCTATGACGTTAACCCCCTCACTCCAAAGCTCAGGGCTCTGCGGGTTTACTCCCCCACCCACCCATATGTACATGCCAGAAATAGTATGAAAAGGCAGACTATTAACCTCATCTCAATACAGGGTTCAGGGTGAGGGCCAGACTGGTCTGCTGGGCTCTGAATGACTGAACTGGGGTTCCCTCATGTGTCATCTCTTCCCTCACAATCAACATGCGCTTGGTGATGAGGGCAAGGCCAGTGGGAGCAAGAGATAGAGCCTTCTCAGGGGCCAGCCTGATGGCTTTGCAATGCCCTCCAACACAAAGGGGAAACAATCACAAATCTCAGCACCTCTTGGACTCAACCCCAGGCCTACCACTTCCCTAGGCTCTCCCACAGCACTACACCCCATGTGGCTATGGGGAGGGGGTCTCAGCACACAGGCAGGCAAGACAGAGAATTTACCGTATAGTTGAGCAGAGCTTCGTCCTCCTCCTGGAATATCTCTGCGTCACATTCCTTCAGAAGCTGGACAATCTGCACAGGGTCAGCCTTATCCAGCTCCCTGGTGATGGGGTTCGACTTCTCACTGATGGGCAGCGTTGCCTCGTACCCCGCCAACTGAAAGGCAATGCACACAGGATACAGAGGCTCCCCAGGGCAGAGCGGGACTGGGCCCCAGTGCTGGAACGGCTCCCACAGCCTCTAAATATACTAGTCCAACTGTGCACATTTAGCCTGGGACAGAGACCCCCTCACACTGCAACCCTCCGGCCCTTCCTCCCCCACTCACCAGATGGGCTTATTTAAGCTCTTTTGTTGTTGTTATTGTTACTTTCTATTATGGCTGCTCCTAGGAACCTGACCAGTGATCAGGGCGCCAGGGTGTCTGGTGCTGTACACACACTCCCTGCCCAGAGATCGTCCAGTCTCGGGTCAGAAAGGGCACACCAGGAGAACAAAACAGAGCAACAAAGAGGGCTAGAGATGAGGAAACAAAATGTTTGGCAAGGACTCAGCAACCTCAGCATTAACTCGCCTGTGGGTTTCTAAACCTGCCGCACTCGATGTCTGTTTCCCTTGTTTCTAGGAATGTTCGTACTCTGCCTGGCTGCACCTGAGGGCACTGGCAGCTGCTGGTTTCTGCGCACACCCGTTGGCAAGGGGCCAGGATAGTGCCAATTGTTATTGTCTAAAAATCAGGGAACTCAGATGTATGATTCCCATGGACACGCTTGCAGATCCCCTTCCAAATGGGCATCACAGAAAGGTGGATAATCAGCTGAACATGAGCTCCCAATGCAAGGCTGTGGCTAAAACGGCTAATTTGCTCCTTGGATGCATAATCAGGGGCACCTCGAGTAGAGGTAGAGAGGTTCTATTATCTCTGTATTTGGCACTGGTGCGACTGCTGCTGGAACACTCTGTCCATAGTTCAGGAAGGATGCTGATAACTTGGAGAGGGTTCAGAGAACAACCACGGGAAAGATAAAAGGATTAGAAAACCTGCCTTATGCCACATCTACAATAAAAATAAGTCGATCTAACTTACGTTGGCATACAGCCACTGCAGTTATTAAATCGCTTGTGTGTGTGCACACTTGGCTCCTTGTGTCGGCGGTGTGTGTCCTCACCGGGAACACTCGGATCGATTGTACGGTCAGTGTGGGGCATTGTGGGATAGATCCTGAAAGCCACTAACAGTTGATGTAAGCAACGCAGTGTCTGCACTGACACTGCGTCAACCTGATGCTCCACCACTGACCATGTTTAAATCAAGGCTGGCTGTTTTTCTATAAGCTCTGATCTAGCTCAAACAATTCAGGAAAGTGCTGTTATTCGGGAGAACAGACTAGATCAGGGGCGGGCAAACTTTTTGGCCCGAGGGCCACATCAGGGTGTGAAACTGTCTGGAGGGCCGGGTAGGGAAGGCTGTGCCCCCCAAACAGCCTGGCCCCCGCCCCCTAGCTGACCCCTCCCACTTTCCACACCCTGACTGCCCCCCTCAGAACCTCCCACCCATCCAACCCCCCCTGCTCCTTGTCCCCTGACCGCCCCCTCCCGGGACCCCCGCTCCAACCACCCCCCCAGGACCCCACCCCCTATCCAAACCCCCCTGCTCCCCGTCCCCTGACTGCCCCAACCCCTATCCACACCCCCGCCCCCTGACAGGCCCCCCAGGACCCCACCCCCTATCCAATCCCCCCTGTTCCCCATCCCCTGGCCCCCCCGAACCGCTGCTCCATCCAACCGCCCCCTGCTCCCTGTCCCCTGACTGCCCCACAGGACCCCCTGCCCCATATCCAACCCCCCGGCCCCCTTACCACGCCACTCAGAGCAGCATGTCTGGAGCCGTGCCTCCCGGCCAGAGCCAGACACGCTGCCGCGCTGCCCTGCATGAGCGCGCAGCCCCACCGTGCAGAGCGCTGCCCACGCGGCGGCATGACTGCGGGGGAGGGGGGACAGCAGGGGAGGGGCCGGGGGTAGCCTCCCTGGCCAGGAGTTCGGGGGCCGGGCAGGACAGTCCCATGGGCCGGATGTGGCCCGCGGGCCATAGTTTGCCCACCTCTGGATTAGATTATCATAATCATAGAATCATGAAAATGTAGGGGTGGAAGGGACCTCAAGAGATCATCAAGTCCAGTCCCCCCTGTAAACCTAAACCATCCTTGATAGGTTTTTTTTGTACAACCAGTTCTTAAAAACCTCCAATGATGGTGATTCCACAGCCTCCCTTAGTAGCCTATTCCAGAATTTAACTACTCTTAATTTTACCAGATGTATCCGCTAAAGTACCTGTCCCTCACCCCAGCTATCCTCCGACACAGCTGCCAAGCCTCAACTTCCCCCTCCCGCCCCAGGGGCCTTCTACACTGCATCTGTCTCTTGGCAACATACGCACCCGCCACACAGTGAGAATGGAGAGGCTAGGGTCACAGTCAAGCACTTTGAATTAGCCCTGCACTGAGTGTGCAATTCATGCTCATATTTAATTTGCCTGATGCTCCAGCAGAATGCCCCACCAGCCACACCAGAGCATTGTAGAATTCAGGGCTAGCTTGTCAAGCACTGGTATCTTACAGGTGCTCTGGCTAAATTTCTGATTTCCCTGCTCGAATTAATTCAGACTATAAAAAAAGTGCACATTTCTAACAGCGTGGAGTACTCAGGGACGAAAAGACCATTGCATTGGTCTTCACTGCAATGGATATGAGGGAGATTCCCACACCTGAACCGTTCTTTTTAGGTGACAAATCTGAGGAACTGTCCCAGATTGAGCCTCAACAGAGAAGATTTGGGAACAAACTGATTAATTAAACAGCCATAAGTCACCAGGACCAGATGGGATTCACCCAAGAGTTCTGAAGGAACTCACATATGAAATTGCAGAACTACTAACTGTGGTATGTAACCTATTGCTTAAATCAGCCTCTGTGCCACATGACTGGAGGGTAGCTAATGTAATGCAGATTTTTTTTAAAGGCTCCAGCGGCGATCCTGGCAATTACAGGCCAGTAAGCATAACTTCAGTAGCAGGCAAGTTGGTTGACACTATAGTAAGGGACAGAATAATCAGACACATAGATTAACACAATATATTGGGGAAGAGCCAAATTGGCTTTTGTAAAGGGAAATCATCCCTCACCGATCTACTAGAATTCTTTGAGAGTGTCAATAAGCATGGGGACAAGGGTGATCCAGTGGATAGAGTGTACTTAGACTTTCAGAAAGCCTCTGACCAGGTCCTACACCAAAGGTGTTTAAGCAAAGTAAGCAGTCATGGGATAAGAGGGAAGGTCCTCTCATGGATCAGTAACTGGTTAAAAGATTGGAAACAAAGGATAGGAATAAATGGCCAGTTTTTACAATGGAAGAGCTAAATAGCAAGGTCCCCCAAGGATCTGCACTGGGACCTGTGCTGTTCAACATATTCATAAATGATCTGGAAAAAGGGGTAAACAGTAAGATGGCAAAGTTTTCAGATGATACAAAATTACTGAAGATAGTTAAGTCTAAAGCAGACTGCGAAGAGCTACAAAGGGATCTCACAAAACTGGATGATTGGGTGACAAAATGGCAGATGCAATTCAATGTTGATAAGGGCAAAGTAATGCACATTGGAAAAAATAATCCCAACTATACATACAAAATGAGTCTAAATTAGCTGTTACCACTCAAGAGAGAGATCTTGGTGTCATCATGGATAGTTCTCTGAAAACATCCACTCAATGTGCAGTGGCAATCAAAAAAGCGAACAGGATGTTAGGAGCCATTAGAAATGGGATAGATAATAAGACAGAAAATATCATAATGCCACTGTATAAATCCATGGTATGCCCACACCTTGAATACTGCAGGCAGTTCTGGTCACCCCATCTCAAAAAAGATATATTAGAATTGGAAAAAATACAGAGAAGTCCAACAAAATTGATTAGGGGGATGGAGCAGCTTCCATATGAGGAGAGATTAAAAAGACTGGGACTGTTCATCTTAGAAAAGAGATGACTAAGGCGGGATTTAATAGAGGTCTATAAACTATGACTGGTGTGGAGAAAGTGAATAAGGAAGTGTCATTTATCCCTTCACATAACACAAGAACCCGGGGTCACTCAATAAAATTAATAGGCAGCAGGTTTAAAACAAACAAAAGGAAGTACTTCTTCACACAACACACAGTCAACCTGTGGAACTTATTGCCAGGGGATGCTGTGAAGGCCAAAAGTATAAGTGAGTTCAAAAAAAGAACTAGGTAAGTTCCTGGGGATAGGTCCATCAATGGCTATTAGCCAAGATAGTCAGGGACACAACCCCATGCTCTGGGTGCCCCTAAACCTCTGACTGCCATAACCTGGGAATGGACAAGAGGGGATGCATAATCGCCTTGTTCTGTTCATTCTCTGTGAAGCATCTGGCACCGGTCACTGTTGGAAGACAGGATATTGGGCTCGACGGATCATTGATCTGACTCAGTGTGGCCGTTCTTTTGTTCTTATGTTAGCTCAATCTCAGCTATCAGAGTTGGAGCAGAAATTACTTCAGGGAAATTCTCTGGCCTGTGTTATGCAGGAGTTCAGACTAGATCAGAGGTCCCCAAACTGTGGGGCATGCCCCCCCTAGGGGGGCGCGGAGGAACATTCAGTGAGGGGGGGCACGGCAGGGCCTGGGCCAGCCCCCATGGGAGGGAATGCCACCTAGCCCCGCTTTGCTCCCAGATCTGCTCCGCCCCCGCCCCCAGGCTTGGCCTCTGACCGCGGACCAGCCGAGGCTCTGCACCCATCCCCAGTCCCATCCCTGTCCTCAGCCTTGACCCCTGGTACCAGCCCCAGTCCCGGCCCCACCACCAGCTTTGGCCCCTGGTCCCGGCCCTCCTCCTGGCTTCACTCCTGGCCCCAGACCCACCCCCAGCTGCAGCCCCAGCCTCAGTCCCTTTATCAATGTCGGCATCCCCCACCCCTGGGAGCCATAGCCCTGCTCCCATCCCCGGCGCGGGGGGGTGGGGGAAAGGGGTAAGGGTGGGGGAGCAACCCTGAAAAGTTTGGGGACCACTGGACTAGATGATCACAATGGTCCCTTCTGGCCTCAGAGTCTGTCCTTCTGTGCTGAGTCTGTTCTGTGCACGTCATGGACCAGAACCAGCTGAGCCGCTGTGGGATGAACCACACTCACAGACACACACTAGCACTGCCAGGCTGCAGCTTTTCTGCCTGGTTCCCCCTCCCACGTCTCAGGGTCACAGTAACTGGTTTCTGGGCAGTGGCTGCAACAGGGCAACCAGCTCGTCAGGGCTGGTTTGGTTTGGTTGGGGAGTGGCAGCAGGTGCCGACGAAAGCTCCTGCCCTGTCCCTGCTGGAGCAGCCAGGGCAGCACCTGGTCCCGGGGTAGTGTCCTATCTCAGTCCCAGCACAGGGGAGTTGCCGGAGACAATAAAGACCCACAAGCTGCTCTGTGGTTCTCACCTCCCACTTGCCGGAATCTGGCGTCTCAATAACATGCCTGTATTTCTTTGTCCCACGCATGGTCCGGGCCCAGAACTGATGGCGATGGCTCTGGAAGAATCCGAAGGTTCCCAAACCTGTTACTCCAGTACAAACAGTCGTCTGCCTGCAGGTGGGTGAGACAAGGACTGGGCACTCACTCCTCCCCCGTCATTCCGGGCAGCTAGATTTGTCCCAGCCTTATCAGCCCTATGCTGTAATGATTAATCTGAACAGTTACATTTCAACTGCTCCTATCACCCGTGTCCTGCTGCTGGGCAGATACCCCAGCTTATCTCTCCAGGGTTCCCACCACCCCCACCACTGATCCCAGGAGGATAAGGGCAGCTGCTTGCGTCATTCCTGCTGCACAGGGAGAACACAGAGCCCAGGCAACTGGTCAGCAGCTGCGCAGCCGCATGGCATGACAGGTGCATATGGGCTCCTGGCCAGGGCCCATGTGCAGGGCAGGGGACTGTGCATGAGCCCAGCTCACCCTCAGAGCAGCCAAGGACACTGATTTCCCCCGCAATGCCCTAGGCAGCCAGAGAAAGCCCGTGCCCCCTCCCCAGGAATCAGACAGAGCGAGCATCCCTACAGCACGTCTCCCCCCACTCACCTGCCATTCTGTATCCACCTCAGTATCCTGAGGGCCCTGTCTCCTCCACTTCAGCACCACGGATCCAGCATCTCAGGCCCAGGAGATCACAGAACTGAATGGAATTGTCTCTTCTGGGAGCATGGGCAGAGATGGCGGCCCTGCCCTTGAAGGCCTGTGTTCCCTCCTCCCCTGGGAGCACACGCGTGGGGGAGACTGCCTTTGTGCTCTGGCCTGACACCCCCATCAGAGCCGGAGTAAACCCACCTCCAGGCAAAGATACCCCACGATAACGGGATGGGGCGGGAGGGGGCAAAAGGCAAGCCCAAGCTTCCGACCCCCAGGGAGATGTTGTGGCACTCGGGCCCATGAATTTACACAAACTGTGAGCTCAACTGCACCAAGCCCGTACACTCTCATCGGAGGTTACACTAACCATACGAACAACTGCTGGTGGGAAACGGTGTGAAAGGGCTTCACAAGAACTGACCAGCTCTAAATAAAACAGCCAAGTTAATATGAGTCAAGAACTGTATTGAAATTTTGCTTGTTAAAAACAGGAGCTGTGTAGCCGGAAGCTAATGATCCAAAATTGGTATGTCAGACATTAGGCCTGGTGGCCACAGTAATGAGGGGATGGGCTATTCCACCCAGCACTCCCTCTGCGGGGCATTAAAAGAAAGAGATTTTACGGGGAACGTACAAAAGAATGGGGGCGGCTACTGAAGAAAGCTTCACCATCATGGTGTGTCCCCCCGCACATTGTTTCCTGGGACCTGGGCCATCATCACCCTGAGCCTCAGGAATGTCCTGACCAGGCCAGGCCAGCGAGAAGGAGCCCGATGACACTGCTACCCTACCAGCTCCAGCTGAATCTTAACCACCGCCTGGGAGGAAAGGACTTTAAACAGCAGCAGCAGCAATAACACCAGCTCCAGCCTCTCTCAACTAACCTCTGGTTCTAGGAAGGACAGTGATTGCCATCTCTGATACCATCTAAGAGCCTGTCAAGCAAGGGTTGGGTTTTTCCTTCTAAAACACTCTGCTCCTAAAGGAAAGGGAACAAGAAATGGTCACATGAAAGCCATATTTCATCGCTCACATTTCAGCTGCTTGACTGGTTTGCCTTCTTTTCTGTAGCTGTAATAGCAGGTGAACACACTGTTTAATGGTGTGTTTGCCATGGTGCTAAGCAAGCTGAGGCCTCTGTATACCAAACGCCAAGTCTTGGTTAAAACTGATTAATGTTGGACAGTGACTGGGTTCTCTTAACAGCTTTGTCCCATTTATTCCATCTAAATTAATACTTCAGAGGCTGGAGAGGACCAGGCTGGATTGGGCAGTGAGGGCAGGGCCAGGCAGGGTAGAGTAGGCCGGGCAAGACGGGGCAGCGAGGGCAGGGCCAGGCAGGATAGAGTAGGCCGGGCAAGACAGGGCAGCGAGGGCAGGGCCAGGCAGGGTAGAGTAGGCCGGGCAAGACGGGGCAGCGAGGGCATGGCCAGGCAGGGTAGAGTAGGCCGGCCAGACGGGGCAGCGAGGGCAGGGCCAGGCAGGGTAGAGTAGGCCGGCCAGACGGGGCAGCGAGGGCAGGGCCAGGCAGGGTAGAGTAGCCGGGCAAGACGGGGCAGCGAGGGCAGGGCCAGGCAGGGTAGAGTAGGCCGGCCAGACGGGGCAGCGAGGGCTGGGCTGGACTGAGGGTATGTCTACACTGGAGCTGGAGGTGTAATTTCCAGCTAGGGAAGACATAAGTTCACTAGCTCTGATCAAGCTTGAGTGTTAAAGATGGCAGTGTAGCCACGGCTGCATGGGCAATGGGACAGGCTACCTGCCCCAGGGATGTACCTAGGGGTCAGGTAGGCGCATATGTGGGGCAGCTAGCCTGCTGTTTTTAGCACAATAGCTTGATCAGAGCTAATGCAGGTATGTTTGCCCCAACTGGAAGTTAAACCTCCAGCTCCAGTGTAGACTTGAGGCTGAGTGGAGAGGGGCAGGCAGGGCTGGGCCACACAGGGGAGGTCCACTCGTGGTTCAAGCTTGGAACAGCTCTGTGTTACTTGCTTCAGCCCCAGCACCCACTGGCGACCAGCGAGATGTACTGTGCGGAAACGGAGCTCACCAGACCTCTGGCACTGCACAGCTCCTCGTTGCAAAACAAGCTCGTTTGCTCTAGTCTGACCTCTCAGGGTCAACAGCTCCAGGATGGGCCCACTGTCACGTGTCCTCCCCCTACACCATTGCCAGCTTTCTCTCCTGTGCCAAGAGGCCAGAGGAGCTCAGCCATGCTGGAGGCAGCAGGGGGAAGGAGGGTATTGTACCTGGGCATCTCCTCCCCAGAGACACAAGCTGGAGGGAGCTCCGAGGTGAGCTGCCGATCCACTCAGCAATCCTGGCCTGCAACACTGCCAGGCTGGACTGCTGCAGGGGCCTAGAGTTTACTGCCGCTGGGGCAGTCTGTGGCAGTTTGTTTCCTGAGCAGCACTTTCCTGCAGGACTCCATGTGGCGCTGGTGCTCTGGGATCTGCACTGGCCACTCAGTGGTTTCCCGGTGGAGTTGGAGGTGTTTGTTCTAACTTATAAAGCCCGGAAGGCCAGGGACATCCCTACTTGAGAGACACTGCTCTCCCCACCGGGCCACACTCCAGATAGGCACCTCAGCTGGAGCCCACTTGTTATAAGAGAAGGGGCTGGCGGCAGGGCCCTCAGCTTTGTAATCTGCTCCCCACATTATAGGGCAAAATAGTCTTTTTCTACAGACCTTCAGGGAATGTTGCCAGGCTCACGGTGTGAGGAGTGAAGCCTTGATGGGCTGGTTTGTGGGGAGGGATGAGATTTGGTTGGGGCCTGTTAGGGGGCTAGATGCTGGTTTGGTCTGATTGTTTAAATGCATCATCGAGGTGCCTGGTGCCTTTTGTGTATGAACCAACGGAAATCTACAGCAATAAACAAAATGCATACATTAATTAGAGTCTCAGGAAGCAACTAGAGCCTCCTGCCCTTCGCTATTGGTCTTGAGGAACTCTGAACCCTTACCTTGGGGATATGCTCCAACCCAGGGCATCTCAGTCCACAGGAAAAGGCCACCCATAACAGCCCTCCTCCCAAACCGATCCGGTCTGAGGGTGGAGACCCTGGGGGTGGCACGCCTCCGGTTCTCCCAGGAGCAGGGCCTGGCTGGTCATGGGCCACAGCACCCATGGAGAACAATAGCAAGGGAGGAGACAGGAGGGAGGGAAAGCAGAATCATGCTGGGCAGCCATGTCAGATAATGAGCCCCAGAAGCACTCTGGGATCCACAGCTTTTCCCTTTCGACCCTTCCTGGACCCCCCAGCCCTGCTGGAAGGCTGGGTCTTGGGACAATGGGAGCATGGAGCAGGTCATTAACCTAACCCACCTCCCCCACCCTCACACCAATCCCCATGCAGGGAGGGGACGGGGCTCCACCTCCCTATTAACCTATCCCCACCCCCACCCGCTCTCCTTTCAGATTGGCTGAATGAGGCAATGGGGGCCGGGTTCTGGAATGCAGGGTCCCAAACTCGGAGATGTGTTGCACAGACCAGGCCTGGGCGATTGCACCAGGGAGAACAGCCAGCTGAAACACTCACGCTTTCCCCAGCCCGGCTCCTCGCTGAGCCCAGACAGGGGTTCCTAGAGGGAGCACTGGGCATCCCGTGTACAGCGTTGCAGCCCAAACTGGGCCTGGTTTAGGAAAGCACAGTGGCCATATAGCAGCAATCCCTTCCTACCCCACTTGGGAGCACCTCACACCTGGTCTGCTGTTTGCTCCTGGGACTGTAGTCATCTCTGCGTACCTGGGAAGTTAATGTGTCCATCTGTGATTTAAAACCAATGAAGCAGGAGTGAATGGGAGGGAGCTGGTCTTTGTCCTCCTGTCACAAGCAGCCAGAGAGGGCTCAGGACGAGTCTGTGTCTGGTGTGATCATGCCCCCAAATAATCACGTTTCACTGGGATGGGACCAGGGCAGCTGAGCCACTCAGATCCGCTGGCTGAGTATTCTGAGCTGGTTGAATTTTACATTGATTTGTAGATATGTGATCAACAGCAGTCAAAAGGTCACAGTCACTAAACAAGGCAGATCAGTCCCAGCAGGTGGACGCTGTCCCCTTGTCTACAGAGTTCAGAAGTCTGACCTCTTTGCTGACTACTGTCTCTGTTACTACTTGGCGAAGCCTCTCACAGCCACAGTGAAGGAGCAAGTCTTGCCTTTAGGAGAAACGTGGGTGCAGTGCGGTCCCTAGCCAGGAGCGAACGCACCAGCAGCTTCTCTAAGCTGAGGCCAGGTCTGCCTCAGATGGTGCCATTGTCCCTGACAGCACAAGCACTTTCCTACTAAAGGAAACCAGCACGCAATTGTATAGAGAGCATTTACAGAGCTTCCTTCTGCCTCTGTCCCCACCCCCACTCCCAGACACACTGCTGGAGCATGCTCACTTTATCTCCACACCCCCAGAATCCAGCAGCTCCTCTCTAAGGCTTCAGTCACCTCACGCTTCACTCCTCCTCCTTGGCTGTGGCCTCCTGAGACCGTCTCTGCCTTAGCCAATCTCTCCAAACTGGAGCTGCAAACATTACATTTCACCCCCCACACCTCTCCCTGCTGGCTCCCAGAGCAAACGCTCCTTGTTCTGGCCTGTGACGCCCTTCACACCACAGCCCCTCATCACCAAGGCTTTAGCTCTCTCTTCTTACCAGCACCCCAGCTCCCCCGGACGCTCCTTCATGTCTTCGTCCACTTTGCAAGGAGGCTTGTGAATTGAACTAAACACAAAGGCAGAGACTGCAGGTCACCAAATGAAATTAACAGGCAGCAGCTTTAAAACAAACAGAAGGAAGTATTTCTTCATGCAACGCACAGTCAACCCATGGAACTTATTGCCAGGGGATGTTGTGGAGGCCAAAAGTATAACTGGGTTCAAAAAAGAACTAGATAAGCTCATGGAGGCTAGGTCCATTAATGGCTATTAACCAAGATGGCCAGGATGCAGCCCCATGCTCTGGGTGTCCCTAGTCTCTGACTGTTAGAGCTGGGACTGGACGACAGGAGATGGATGGATCACTCGATAGATGACCTGTTCTGTTCATTCCCTCTGAAGCATCTGGCATTGGCCACTGTTGGAAGACAGGACACTGGGCTAGATGGACCATTGGTCTGACCCACCATGGCCTTTCTTGTGTTCTTATAATTGAAATAGCTAATGGCCTACCTCCCTGGTTAAGAACTAATGAGGTGGCACTGGGAATGGCTTGTTCTGATAAATCTGGGTTGAAGGGCCTGGGGAGGTTCTTGGTCCATCTGCAGTCACAGTCAGAAGGAGCAGGGGTAGTTGGGGTGCCATCCCCCTTTTCATAGTCATGCCCTGCAACCATTCAGAGTATGTCTATACTTCAATCAAAGGTGTGACTGCAGCCTGGGTAAATATACCCACACCAGCTCTAATCTATCTGAGGGATAGCTCAGTGGTTTGAGCATTGGCCTGCTAAACCCACGGTTATGAGTTCAATCCTTAAGGAGC
The DNA here is from genome assembly GCA_003942145.1 of Platysternon megacephalum. NCBI lineage: Eukaryota > Metazoa > Chordata > Testudines > Platysternidae > Platysternon > Platysternon megacephalum. The sequence goes on from QXTE01000430.1 coordinate 256,146, forward strand.
GATCTGAGGCAAAATTGGTCCTGCTAGTGAAGGCAGGGGGCTGCCTTTCGGGGTCCCTTCCAGCTCTATGAGATAGGTATATCTCCATATATTATTATCTAGCTCGGGCCCGGCTCAAAATAGCAGTGATGAGACAGTAGCGCCGACTCTCCAAGCCTATTGGGAATTGCTGCATCCTCACTGCTATTTTCAGTCTTGCTAACTAGATTAGGGTTAGAATCACAGAAGAATCATAGACAGGGCCGTCCTTACCCATACGCAAAGTATGCAGCTGCGTAGGGCACCAGGAAATTTGGGGCACCACATTTCCTGGTGCCCTGCGCAGCTGCGTGCTGCTCCAGCCCCTGCCCCGCCTCTTCCTGCCCCCCAGCCCCACCCCCACTCCCCTAAGGACTCCAGAAGCGGTTGGGCCCGTTCCCTGGCTCCCAGCTGCGCCGCCGGCGAGTGCTGGGGGGCGGTTCCCCCCTCCTCCCAAGACTGGGAGCCAGGGGAGCAGAGCAGGCTGGGGCCGGGTTACTCCACTTCCCGCAGGAAGTGGCCAGCCCCCCGCCCCCCCAGAGGCCTGGGGCCCTCCACAGCCCCCCCACGGGGGGGCTGCATAGGGCACCAAAATAGCTAGGGAAGGCCCTGATCATAGCAGATTAGGGTTGGAAGGGACCTCAGGAGGTATCTAGTCCAATCCCCTGCTCAAAGCAGGACCAACCCCAACTAAATCATCCCAGCCAGGGCTTCGTCAAGCCTGACCTTAAAAACATCTAAGGAAGGAGATTCCACCACCTCCCTAGGTAACCCATTCCAGTGCTTCACCACCCTCCTAGTGAAATAGTGTTTCCTAATGTCCAACCTAAACCTCCCCCACTGCAACTTGAGACCATTGCTCCTTGTTCTGTCATCTGGTACCACTGAGAACAGCCGAGCTCCATCCTCTTTGGACCCCCCCTTCAGGTAGTTGAAAGCAGCTATCAAATCCCCCCTCACTCTTCTCTTCTGCAGACTAAACAATCCCAGTTCCCTCAGCCTCTCCTCATAAGTCATGTGCTCCAGACCCCTGATCATTTTCGTTGCCCTCCGCTGGACTCTCTCCAATTTGTCCACATCCTTTCTGTAGTGGGGGACCCAAAACTGGACACAGTACTCCAGATGTGGCCTCACCAATGTCGAATAAAGGGGAATAATCACTTCCCTCAATCTGCTGGCAATGCCCCAACTAATGCAGCCCAATATGCCGTTAGCCTTCTTGGAAACAAGGGCACACTGCTGACTCATATCCAGCTTCTCATCCACTGTAACCCCTAGGTCCTTTTCTGCAGAACTGCTGCCTAGCCACTCGGTCCCTAGTCTGTAACAGTGAATGGGATTCTTCCGTCCTAAGTGCAGGACTCTGCACTTGTGCTTGTTGAACCTCATCAGATTTCTTTTGGCCCAATCCTCCAATTTGTCTTGGTCACTCTGGACCCTATCCCTACCCTCCAGCATATCTATTCTCCCCCCAGCTTAGTGTCATCCGCAAACTTTCTGAGGGTGCAATCCATCCCATCATCCAGATCATTAATAAAGATGTTCACTTCACCCCTCCCCCCACCGCGTGGCTAACAGCGGGGAACATTTCTGTTCAGCCAAGCAGGAATGGGCACCTCTGAATGTCCCCTTAATAAAAGCATCCTATCTCAACCAGGTGACCATGAATTATATCACTCTCCTGAGTGCATCCGAAGAAGTGGGTATTCACCCACGAAAGCTCATGCTGCAAAACGTCTGTTAGTCTATAAGGTGCCACAGGATTCTTTGCTGCTTTTACTCTCCTGAGGATAACACAGAGAGATAAGGAATGGATGTTGTCTGAATGCCAGCAAACACCGGGACCATATGCTGCCATGCTTTGTTATGCAATGATTCCAGACTACATGCTACTGGCCTGGCGTGGTAAAGTGTCCTACCATGGCGGACGGAATAAGGCAGCCCTCCCCAGAAACCTTTTGCAAAGGCTTTGGGAGTACATCCAGGAGAGCTTTCTGGAGATGTCCCTGGAGGATTTCCGCTCCATCCCCATACATGTTAACAGACTTTTCCAGTAGCTGTCCTGGCCGCGAATGCCAGGGCAAATTAATCATTAAACACGCTTGCTTTTAAACCATGTGTAATATTTACAAAGGTACACTCACCAGAGGTCCCTTGTCCGCCCTCAGGGTCTGCGAGCACGCTTTGGGTTTGAGTGGGTTCGGGGTTTACTGCCTCCAGATCCAGGGTGATAAACAGATCCTGGCTGTTGGGGAAAACGGTTTCTCCGCTTCCTTGCTGTGAGCCATCTTCAATCTCTTCATCATCATCGTCTTCCTCGTCCCCAGAACCCGCTTCTGTGTTGCGTGAATCTCCATTGACGGAGTCAAAGCACAGGGTTGGGGTAGTGGTGGCTGCACCCCCTAGCATGGCATGCAGCTCGGCATAGAGGCGGCATGTCTGCGGCTCTGCCCCGGACCTTCCGTTTGCCTCTCTGTTTTGTGGTAGCCTTGCCTTAGCTCCTTAATTTTCACGCGGCACTGCTGTGCGTCCCTGTTATGGCCTCTGTCCTTCATGCTCTTTGACTTTTTCTAATGTTTTGGCATTTCGTTTACTGCAACGGAGTTCCACTAGCATGGATTCGTCTCCCCATATGGCGAGCAGATCCCGTACCTCCCGTTCGGTCCATGCTGGAGCTCTTTTGCGATCCTGGGACTCCATCGTGGTTACCTGTGCTGGTGAGCTCTGCGTGGTCACCTGTGCTCTCCACGCTGGGCAAACAGGAAATGAAATTCAAAAGTTCGCGGGGCTTTTCCTGTGTACCTGGCCAGTGCATCCGAGTTCAGATTGATGTCAAGAGCGGTCACAATGGTGCACTCTGGGATAGCTCCCGGAGGCCAATACCGTCGAATTGCGTCCACAATACCCCAAATTCGACCCGGCAAAGCCGATTTCAGCGCTAATCCCCTCGTTGGAGGTGGTGTAAAGAAATCGATTTAAAGAGCCCTTTAAGTCGAGAAAAAGGGCTTCGTCATGTGGACGGGTCCAAGCTTAAATCGAGGTAACGCTGCTAAATTCGACCTAAAATCGTAGTGTAGACCAGGCCTAAGATTTAACCTAAACCCTGCTGCAGATTAAGCCCATTACTTCTTCTTCTACCTGCAGAGGAGCTGGAGAACAATTGATCAACGTCCTCTTTGTCCTCAGCATATCTGAAGACTGTTATCAGGTCCCCTTCGGATTTCTTTTCTCTATGCCCAGTTTTATAATCTTTCCTCAGGGGTCAGGTTTTCTAAACATTTATTATTTTTGTTGCTCTCCTTTGGACTCTCTCCAATTTATCCACATCTTTATTACAGTCCGGCACGCAGAACCCGCTGAGGCCTCACCAGTGCTGACTAGAGTGGGACATTTACCTCACACGTCTTACACCCCACACTCCTGTTAATGCATCCCACAATTACATGAGCCTGCTCTGCAACTTCATTACATTGTTAACTCATACTCAGTTTGCAATCTACTACAATCCCCTAGTGCTTTTCAGCAGTACTGCCGCCTAACCAGCTATTTTGTAGTTGTGCATTTGATTTTTCCTTCTGAACTGTAGTACTTTGCCCTTGTCTTTATTGAATTTCATCTTGTTGATATCGAACCAATTCTCTAATTTTTCAAGGTCTGGAGCTGCAGCAGGCCAGAAGTACATGTGGTTGCCCAGACAACTTCTTGGGGCACCTTCCAGGGTTAAACACTCCACCTGGCCAATCAGAGGGCCACAGGGTACCGTCAGTCTGGGACCTTTGGGCAGTACTGCCTGCAGCACCTACTCTCCACCGTGCTCCCTGGATGCAGCTTTGCATGCCCTCCCAAAGGCATTGCGGGAACATCAGCCATCCCAGGCTCTGCCAACCTAGGTTTAATCCAGAGATCCTTACAAAAATGTATGTCCTCTACTTAGCTTCCTTGATGTCCTCAGCTATTAGATCTCCTTCATGTCAGCGAGGCCTGATGAAATTCCTCCTAGGGTACTTCAGAAACTAGCTGAAGCAATCTCAGAACTGTTAGCAATTATCTTGGAGAACTCTTGGAGAACGGGTCAGGTCCCGGAAGACTGGAGAAGGTCAAACAGTACCTGTCTTTAAAAAGAGGAATACAGAGGATCCAGGGAATTATAGACCAGTCAACCTAACTTCAATACCTGGAAAGATACTTGAACAAATTACTAAACAATCAGTTTGCAAGCACCTGGAGGATAATAAGAATAAGTAATAGCCAGCATGGCTTTTTCAAGAACAAATCATGCCAAGCCAACCTAATTTCCTTGTTTGACAGGGTTACTGGCCTCATGGATGGGGTGGGGGGAAGCTGTAGACATGATATGTCTTGATTTTAAGGCTTTTGACACAGTCCCACATGGCATTCTCATAAGCAAACTAGGGCTATGTGGTCTACATGAAATTACTAGAAGGTGGTGCACAACTGGTTGAAAGACCATACTCAACGCATAGACATCAATGGTTTGCTGTCAAACTGGGCTGGTGAATCTACTGGGATCCTGCAGGGGTCAGTCCTGGGACTGGTACTATAAAAAATTTTCATTAATGACTTGGATAATGGAGTGGAGCTTATACTTGTAAAATTTGTAGGTGACACCAAGCTGGAAGGGGTTGCAAGCACTTTGGAGGACAGGATTAGAATTCAAAACAACCTTGACAAATTGGACAAATTGGTGAACAGGTCCTCAAGGAATCAATCCTGAACCACTTAAAGGAGGGGAAAGTGATCAGGAACAGTCAGCATGGATTCACCAAGGGCAAGTCATGCCTGACTAACCTAATTGCCTTCTATGATAAGATAACTGGCTCTGTGGATGAGGGGAAAGCAGTGGATGTGCTATTTCTGGACTTTAGCAAAGCTTTTGATACAGTCTCCCACAGTATTCTTGCCAGCAAGTTAAAGAAGTATGGGCTGGATGAATGGACGGTAAGGTGGATAGGAAACTGGCTAGATGGTCGGGCTCAACGGGTAGTGATCAATGGTTCCTTGTCTAGTTGGCAGCCGGTATCAAGTGGAGTGCCCCAAGGGTCGGTGCTGGGGCCGGTTTTATTCAATATCTTCATTAACGATCTGGAAGATGGTGTGGACTGCACCCTTAGCAAGTTTGCAGATGACACTAAACTGGGAGGAGTGGTTGATACGCTGGAGGGTAGGGATAGGATACAGAGGGACCTAGACAAATTAGAGGATTGGGCCAAAAGAAATATGATGAGGTTCAACAAGGACAAGTGCAGAGTCCTGCATTTAGGACGAAAGAATCCCATGCACTGCTATAGACTAGGGACCGAATGGCTGGGCAGCAGTTCTGCAGAAAAGGACCTAGGGGTTACGGTGGACGAAAAGCTGAATATGAGTCAACAGTGTGCCCTTGTTGCCAAGAAGGCTAATGGCATTTTGGGTTGTATAAGTAGGGGCATTTCCAGCAGATCGAGGGATGTGATCATTCCCCTCTACTCAGCACTGGTGAGGCCTCATTTGGAGTACTGTGTCCAGTTTTGGGCCCCACACTACAAGAAGGATGTGGATAAATTGGAGAGAGTCCAGCGGAGGGCAACAAAAATGATTAGGGGGCTGGAGCACATGACTTACGAGGAGAGGCTGAGGGAACTGGGATTGTTTAGTCTGCAGAAGAGAAGAATGAGGGGCGATTTGATAGCTGCTTTCAACTACCTGAAAGGGGGTTCCAAAGAGGATGGATCTAGACTGTTCTCAGTGATAGAAGATGACAGAACAAGGAGTAATGGTCTCAAGTTGCAGAGGGGGAGGTTTAGGTTGGACATTAGGAAAAACTTTTTCACTAGTAGGGTGGTGAAGAACTGGAATGGGTTACCTAGGGAGGTAGTGGAATCTCCTTCCTTAGAGGTTTTTAAGGTCAGGCTTGACAAAGCCCTGGCTGGGCTGATTTAGTTGGGTTTGGTCCTGCTTTGAGCAGGGGGTTGGACTAGATGACCTCCTGAGGTCCCTTCCAACCCTGAGATTCTATGATTCTATGAAGATGATGGGGGGGGGGGGGGCGGGGAATCAAATGCCCAATGGCAACATGGGGAATAACTGGCTAGGTGGTAGTGCTGCTGAAAAGATCTGGGGGTTATAGTAGACCACAAATTGAATATGAATCAGTGTGATGCAGCTGCAAAAAAGGCCAATATAATTCTGGGGTGTATGAACAGGCATGTAAGACGTATATAAGACATTGGAGGTAATTGCCCTGCCATGCTCAGCACTGGTGAGGCCTCAGCTGGGGCACTGGTCCAGTTCTGGGTGACACACTTTAGGAAAATTGTGGACAAACTGAAGAGAGTCCACAGGAGACAACAAAAATAATAAAAGGTTTAAAAAACCTCTGACCTATGAGGCAAGGTTAAAAAGCTGGGCATGCTTATGTAACAGACATCTAGCGACATGCCTACAGCATCTGCAGAGAAGTGGGGGGAGGGATGAGTTGTGTCTGGATTGTTTTTGGTTTTTTTTAATGGTAATAGACAGTAATAAGTATTTTATTACTTGTCTAAATTTACATACTTCTAATTGTCTAAATGAATAAAGCTTATACATCATACAGTAGTTATTGGTCAAATGGAAAAAACTAGTCTCTTTAAAAAAACATAAAACACTCCAAGTGTTTGACATAGTCATTAATCTAGGCAGATGCACAATTAGCATTCCGTGTCTGGAACTGGGGGTGGTAGTTCTGGGCATCCTCAGCAGGCTCCCTGTAGCTGGACTAAGACGTCATTGAGGGCAAGTTAGTCAGGGCAGCTGCTTTACAAAAGGATGTGTGACCTTTGTGGGTTGAGAGAAGCTCAGCCACAGGAGCCGAAAGCAGCAGACTATTTTCCCTTAACTCTGAAGCATTTTGCAGCAGGGTTATTAATTTATATACTTAATATTGATTGGTTGGTTAGTTAACTGACTAGCTAATGAAGTAATTCCAGCCATTCAGCAGAAGAAGAGACAGAGGGTGCATGGGTTCCCCCAACTGAAAATTTCTGCAAGCAAGAGGCGGAAAATTATGATTGCAGCGCTTTTAACTCAGCAGATTGTAGAAAGCTAATAAACAAACACTCTAGACTCAGGTAAACTCAACCTAAGCTTTTGGAACTCTGAGTTCCTTCTCACTGTGTTTCCACAGGGCCTGACCGGTTTAGATTTAATTTGTTTCTTTTATTAATATCTATGTATAACTGAATATAATGTATGTGGATTATGAATTACTTGCTATGAGTAGACATTAAGCTATTATGTTTCTTTATCATTATAAAATTTTATAAAGTTGGTACTTAAGAATTAATTTCATTTCTCTTGTTCTTTTTGGACTGGATTGTGGGGAGGTTGACCCTGTGCAATTCTTACTGAAATGCCTCAGATGTCTGAGTTCTGGCTCTCCATGTGCTGAGGATGTGATGAAGTGGGAATTTTCTGTAGTATTTTTATGAACCCTATGTGTGCCTGAGTTTCCCCATATGCTGCATTACTACTTGGTGTGGGGGGAGGTCTGTTTGCTCTGAGGGCAGGCTAAGTGGGCCTTAATCCTGTATCAGTGGAGAATCCATGAAGACAATGGCAAATCCAGTCACCATGACATTGAAACCTAGCAACTAGTGACCATGGATTGCCCCGCCTCGCTGTAAGAAGTAGTGCTTGTATTCATGGAGGATTTTAGCGTCCCTGGTCTTTGTTGGAAGACTATTACAGGAAAATATTATATGTCCTGCAAGTTCTTAGCATGTGTAGGGGACAACTTTCTGTTTCAAAAAATTGAGGAAACAACTAGGGAGCTGTCCATTTTGGATCTGGTTTGACCAACAGGGATGAATTAGTTGTGAGCGTGAAGGTGGTTGGGAACTAGGGAGGAAGTGATCATGATCTGATAGAATTCAAGATCCTAGGGAAAGGAGGACATGAGAACAGCAAAACAAGGACAATGGACTTCAGAAAGGCGGATTTCAACCAACTCAGAAATAGTAGGCAAGGTCCCATGGAAAGACCAATTAGGAACAAAAGGAGTCAATGGGGGCTGGCAGTTCCTAAAAGATGTAATACTCGAGGCTCAAGATCAAGCTATTCCAGTGCAGGCAGAGGATAGATAAGAAAAGCCTCACTGGAGCAGGTGAGCTGGTAATGGAAGATCCCATGGACAATAAAGCAGAAGGGAGGCAGATCGGGATAAGTAAAGAACACGTCAGATCTTCTGACTAATTTGAATGAATTCAAGTCAGCGGGGCTGGATGTTAGTCACCCCAGGGTACTGAAGGAATTAGCTGAAGAAATCTCAGAGCCACTGGCAATAATATTTGCAAACTCATGGATAACAGGGGAGCTCCCAGAAGACTGGGAGAAGGGCTAACGTAGGGCCCATCTTTAAAAAGGGGGGAAAGGAGAAGCTGAGGAACTATAGACCAGTCAGTCTGACTTTGATACCTGAGAAGCTACTAAAGCAATGTATAAAACATTCCAAGGGGTGATCACTAGCAGCCAGCATAGATTTACTAAGAACAAATTATACCATCCCAGCTTGATTTCCTTCCTTTACAGGCTAACTGATTTGGTGGATGGGGGAATGCGGTGAACATAATATACCTGGACTTCAGCAAGGCTTTTGACACAGTCCCTCATGACAGTCTCATAAGTAAGTCTAAGTTTTTGTCACGCATATTTTAAGTAAAAGTCACGGACAGGTCAGGGGCAATAAACAAAATTCACGGAAGCCCGTGACCTATCCCTGACTTTTACTAAAAATATGTGTGACAAAATGGGGAGCTGCAAGCTCCACACACCACCCATGGGGACCTGGCTAGGAGCTGCAGGGTCCCCCCACCTGCGGTGGCTCGGAGCTCCAGCGCACCCCCACCTCCTGCGGTGACTCGGAGGGGGTTCCCCCTCCACCTGCAGTGGCTCGCTGCTCCAGGTTACTCGTGCCGGTCATGGTGGCTCCATGCGCCAGGGCTCCCACAGCAGCCGGGAGCTGTGGAGCACCGGTGGTGGATGGAAGCTCCCGGGGCCCCCGCTGCGGCCGGTAATTGGTTAAAAAACTGCAATGAGTAACTACTAATGGAATGATGTTGGATTGGAGGGAGGTCTGGGGTTCCACAGGGATCTGTTCTGGGTCCAGTGTAGTTTAACATTTTTAATGACGTGGATATAGGAATAGAGAGCATACCGATCAAATCTGCAGATGACACAAAGCTGGGGGGACGGAGTTGCAAACACTTTGGAGGATAGAGATAAAATTCAAAGGGATCTTGATAAAATGAACTGGAGTATAGACAACAAAATTAAATTCAAATGACAGGTGTTACACTTAAGGAAGAAAAACCAAATGCACAAATACAGAATGGGGGGAAACTGGGTTGGCACCAGCACGGCTGAGAAGGATCCGGGAATTGTGGTGCATCACACCCTCAACATGAGTCAACAGTATGATGCTGTTGCAAAAAAAGCGAATGTAATTTTAGGTTGCATTAACACAGAGGCATAGCATGCAAGTCATGGGAGATGATAATACCGCTTTACTCAGCACTGGTTAGGCCTCAGCTGGAGTACTGTGTCCAATTTTGGTCACCAGTGTATAAAAAGTATGTAGAGAAACTGGAAAGGATCCAGAGGCGAGTGACAAAGACGATCAAAGGGATGGAATGTAAGCCACATGAACAAAGGCTGAAGGAGCTGGGTATGTTTAGCTTGGAAAAGAGGAGATTAAGGGGAAACATGATAGCGGTCTTCAGATACTTGAAAGGCTGCCATAAAAAAGATGGAGAAATGTTGTTCTCTCTTGCCACAGAGAGCGGGACAAGAGACAATGGGTTCAAACTACAGCAGAGCAGATTTAGATTAAATCTCAGGAAAAGCTCCCTAACTATAAGAACAGTAGGACGATGGAACAGACGCGTAGGGAGGTTGTAGAAGGTCCTTCACTGGAGGTTTTCAGAAGAAGACTGGATAGCATCTGTCTGGGATGGTTTATACACAACAAATCCTGCATCTTGGCAGGGGGTTAGACTAGATGACCCTTGTGGTCCCTTCTAACTCTATGGTTCTAGGATTCTAAGCAGAGCAACATCTTCCTAGCTCAGGAACAAAGGACTGGGGGTGGGGGTGGGGGTGAGGTGGTTAAGGGTTGGCTGCTGAGGGCTTCTGAGGATACACATAGGAGTCTGACAGACAGGGGGACAGAGCTTGAACCATGGGGGTCACTGCAGCTGGGCTGGGCGCTGGCTGCCCGGAACAGACTCTGCTGGAACCTTCACTTCTCTGGGCTCCCCAAGGGCTGCCTGTGCCGTGTGCCAGGCCACGGATACACCCACCTGTCTGCCCGCGCTGGTTGCGTGCCCCTGCAGACATGGGTGGGAGGGGTGTGTGCTGCTCCCTAAGATTGTACAAGTCTCCCTCAGGGTCTGGCTCAGTGGAAGTCGCTGCCCGGAGCTCCCGGGTTGGGGCAGGGGGGCTCCAGCCCCAGGGGCCCAGTCTCAGGAGGCGGAGAGGCCACATGGCTCACCCCAGGGGAAGAGTGAGACCCCTGAGGGAGGGTTGGCCCACTGAAGGGCTCCTCACAGACACTGTTCCCAGGCTGGGGCCAGAGCACCGACCCTCTGGGTCTGTGACAGAGGGACGGTAAAGTAAACTCTAGCCCAACCAACGGTTACATTTAGTTGTGAGAAAAGACTGGGGGGGGGGG
>QXTE01000430.1:267949-326396 GCA_003942145.1 Platysternon megacephalum
GGGGTGTGTGTGGCTGTTGCTTCAGGCACCGCCCCCAGCAGCTCCCATTGGCCACAGTTCCCCATTCCCGGCCAATGGGAACTGCTGGGGGTGGTGCCTGAAGCAACAGCCACACACACCCCTGCGCCCCTTCTTCCCCAGGTTCCAGCCGATTCCCGGCGCAGGGGCAGGGCAGGCAGGCAGCCGCTCTAGGTAAATGTTGGGGGAGGGGAGGGGGACCGTGAGGAGCTCGCGGGCTGCATGCAATAACCCTGCGGGCCGCGGGCCGCGTGTTTGAGACCCCTGGTCTAGACCATCCCGGATAGACATTTATCTAACCTACTCTTAAATATTTCCAGAGATGGAGATTCCACAACCTCCCTAGGCAATTTATTCCAGTGTTTAACCACCCTGACAGTTAGGAACTTTTTCCTAATGTCCAACCTAAACCTCCCTTGCTGCAGTTTAAGCCCATTGCTTCTTGTTCTATCCTTAGAGGCTAAGGTGAACAAGTTTTCTCCCTCCTCCTTATGACATCTTTTAGATACCTGAAAACTGCTATCATGTCCCCACTCAGTCTTCTCTTTTCCAAACTAAACAAACCCAGTTCTTTCAGCCTTCCTTCATAGGTCATGTTCTCTAGACCTTTAATCATTCTTGTTGCTCTTCTCTGGACCCTCTCCAATTTCTCCACATCTTTCTTGAAATGCGGTGCCCAGAACTGGACACAATACTCCAGTTGAGGCCTAACCAGCGCAGAGTAGAGCGGAAGAATGACTTCTCGTGTCTTGCTCACAACACACCTGTTAATACATCCCAGAATCATGTTTGCTTTTTTTGCAACAGCATCACACTGTTGACTCATATTTAGCTTGTGGTCCACTATAACCCCTAGATCCCTTTCTGCCGTACTCCTTCCTAGACAGTCTCTTCCCATTCTGTATGTGTGAAACTGATTGTTCCTTCCTAAGTGGAGCACTTTGCATTTGTCTTTGTTAAACTTCATCCTGTTTACCTCAGACCATTTCTCCAATTTGTCCAGATCATTTTGAATTATGACCCTGTCCTCCAAAGCAGTTGCAATCCCTCCCAGTTTGGTATCATCTGCAAACTTAATAAGCGTACTTTCTATGCCAATATCTAAGTCGTTAATGAAGATATTGAACAGAGCCGGTCCCAAAACAGACCCCTGCGGAACCCCACTTGTTATGCCTTTCCAGCAGGATTGGGAACCATTAATAACAACTCTCTGAGTACGGTTATCCAGCCAGTTATGCACCCACCTTATAGTAGCCCCATCTAAATTGTATTTGCCTAGTTTATCGATAAGAATATCATGCGAGACCGTATCAAATGCCTTACTAAAGTCTAGGTATACCACATCCACAGCTTCTCCCTTATCCACAAGACTCGTTATCCTATCAAAGAAAGCTATCAGATTGGTTTGACACGATTTGTTCTTTACAAATCCATGCTGGCTATTCCCTATCACCTTACCACCTTCCAAGTGTTTGCAGATGATTTCCTTAATTACTTGCTCCATTATCTTCCCTGGCACAGAAGTTAAACTAACTGGTCTGTAGTTTCCTGGGTTGTTTTTATTTCCCTTTTTATAGATGGGCACTATATTTGCCCTTTTCCAGTCTTCTGGAATCTCTCCTGTCTCCCATGATTTTCCAAAGATAATAGCTAGAGGCTCAGATACCTCCTCTATTAGCTCCTTGAGTATTCTAGGATGCATTTCATCAGGCCCTGGTGACTTGCAGGCATCTAACTTTTCTAAGTGATTTTTAACTTGTTCTTTTTTTATTTTATCTTCCAAACCTACCCCCTTCCCATTAGCATTCACTATGTTAGGCATTCCTTCAGACTTCTCGGTGAAGACCGAAACAAAGAAGTCATTAAGCATCTCTGCCATTTCCAGGTTTCCTGTTACTGTTTCTCCCTCCTCACTGAGCAGTGGGCCTACCCTGTCCTTGGTCTTCCTCTTGCTTCTAATGTATTGATAAAAAGTCTTCTTGTTTCCCTTTATTCCTGTAGCTAGTTTGAGCTCATTTTGTGCCTTTGCCTTTCTAATCTGGCCCCTGCATTCCTGTGTTGTTTGCCTATATTCACCCTTTGTCATCTGTCCTAGTTTCCATTTTTTATATGACTCCTTTTTATTTTTTAGATCATGCAAGATCTCGTGGTTAAGCCAAGGTGGTCTTTTGCCACATTTTCTATCTTTCCTACCCAGCGGAATAGCTTGCTTTTGGGCCCTTAATAGTGTCCCTTTGAAAAACTGCCAACTCTCCTCAGTTGTTTTTCCCCAGTCTTGATTCCCATGGGACCTTACCTATCAGCTCTCTGAGCTTACAAAAATCCGCCTTCCTGAAATCCATTGTCTCTATTTTGCTGTACTCCCTTCTACCCTTCCTTAGAATTGTGAACTCTATGATTTCATGATCACTTTCACCCAAGCTGCCTTCCACTTTCAAATTCTCAACGAGTTTCTCCCTGTTTGTTAAAATCAAATCTAGAACAGCTTCCCCCCTAGTAGCTTTTTCAACCTTCTGAAATAAAAAGTTGTCTGCAATGCAGTCCAAGAACTTATTGGATAGTCTGTGCCCCGCTGTGTTATTTTCCCAACATATATCTGGATAGTTGAAGTCCCTCATCACCACCAAATCTTGGGCTTTGGATGATTTTGTTAGTTGTTTAAAAAAAGCCTCATCCACCTCTTCCACCTGGTTAGGTGGCCTGTAGTAGACTCCTAGCATCACATCACCCTTGTTTTTTACCCCTTTTAGCCTAGCCCAGAGACTCTCAACACTTCCGTCTCCTATGTCCATCTCCACCTCAGTCCAAGTGTGTACATTTTTAATATATAAGGCAGCACCTCCTCCCTTTTCCCCGTGTCTATCCTTCCTGAGCAAGCTGTACCCATCCACACCAACATTCCAATCATGTGTATTATCCCACCAAGTTTCGGTGATGCCAACAATGTCATAGTTGTATTTAGTTGATACATAGTCATAGTTGATAAGTCTTCATATGATAAGGGCTGTTATAGAGGATGGTGATCAACTGTTCTCCATGTCCACTGAGGACTGGACAAGAAGTAATTGACTTATCTGCAGCAAGGGAGATTTAGGTTAGGTCTTAAGGAAAACTTCCTAACTCTCAGGGTAGTTAAGCTGTGGAACAGGCTTCCAGAGGAGGCTGTGAAATCCGGATCATGGGAGGTGTTTAGGAACAGGCTTACAGAGGAGGGTGTGAAATCCGGATCATGGGAGGTGTTTAGGAACAGGCTTCGAGAGGAGGCTGTGAAATCCGGATCATGGGAGGTGTTGAGGAACAGGCTTCCAGAGGAGGCTGTGAAATCCGGATCATGGGAGGTGTTTAGGAACAGGTTGCACAAACACCTGTCGGGGACGGTCTAGGTTTGCTTGGTCCTGTCACAGCGCAGGGGGTTGGCCTTGACTCCTCAAGGTTCCTTCCAGCTCTATATTTCTAGGGTTCTATGGCCTCTGGTAGGGACAAGGCTGAATCCCGTTGACAATTATGGTCTGTGGGCCCAGATATTCATTTAGGACTCCCTTCCCCCTCCATGCCTGGCAGAATTGCCTTGAGCTCAGAGCCCTTGGGTAGCTACTGGGCGCAGTTATTTTATCATTTGCTGTGGTGTCCCCCCAAGGCACCAAGCAGCAGGAGGAGGCACATCTGGGTCACTGCCCCCGTCCTTTGGCATCAGTATCAGCTGTAAGACGCCCTTCAGACACCCTCAGCTTAAGCGCCATGCTGCCAACACAAAGCTCTTAGTCTCCCCACCTGCTGCAGCTGCCTCCTTTCTCAGTTACTCTGGAGAACGCGGCCATCCTCCCTGTCACTCCAGCCCATAACCTGGGCATCACCTGAAACCTGGCTTTTTCTCCAGGTCCTCACCCCCAGGCCAGGGACCCTGCTGGTTCCTTCTGTAAATTCTCTTTAAGATCCGGCCTTTCCTCTTTGTCCACAAACCTACATTTCTCATCCAACCTCTCACCATGTCGCTTCTCGACTACTGCAGCCACCTACCCTGTAGCTTCGGCATATTCACGGCCACTCAGAATGCAACTGTAAAGATCATTTTCCTGGTTCCCCACTTCGACCATGTCCCCCCCGGCAGCCCCCACTGGCTCCTCCTTCATTGCATCAAACACAAACTTACTGGTCTCTAGTTTTAGGGCCCTTTGTGACCTATCCCCAGCAAATTTACAGTCTCTCAGACACTATCGGGCTGTTGGCCCCTCCCCCTCCCACTTCCTTCTACAAATGAAGACTCCTTCATTGCCCATTTAAAAAATATTCCATCAAGCACCTTCACCCACATTGCCCCATACACATGGGAGGAGCCGCTCACAAATGCACCTCATTGTCTTCTTTCAAATGCCTCCTTAAAACTCTCCTGCCAAGATGCCTGCATGCAGCTCCACAAGAGCGGGGCAGCTACTGGCTTTCATGCTGACTGGTATTGTCACATGGTTTCCGTAAGCGCCCATGTGCTTGTGAATCTGCCTGTTGTTTTCAGCCTCACACTTAGGCCTGGTCGACACGAGGAAATTAGGTTGGTAGAACTACATTACTCGGGGGGGGGGGAGGGGTGTGTGAACAACCCACCCCCCTGAGTGAGGCAGTTACACTGACCTGCCCTCTGGTGTAGACAGCGCTCTGTCAATGGGAGAATTCTCCCAGCAGCCTAGCTCCTGCCTCCCAGGCGGTGGATTACCGCTCCTGCCGGCACAGAGAGACTCTTCACTGAAGTGCTACCGCGGCCCCACAGCCGAGCTGCTGCTGCAGTGTTTTAAGTGCACACAAACCCTAAGACAGGGAGCTCTGCGGGGTGGGTGCAGTCTCAGTGCTGAAGGCCCCATAAATAATCATCAATACTAAATCCTAAAGGACGGGCTTGTTTCAGGGCCCAGGTGCTGAGAGAGCGGCTGCTGAGTCTTGCTGACAGGAAGGAATCTGACCTGGGAGAAGCAGTGGAGATCACAAGCTGTCTGACTCCAGCAAGGGAAACCCCTGGGAGCCTGAGGGAGCACAGAGTCCCTACAGCCAGGCGGACACCCACGAGCTGCAGGGATCTGTATGGTCAGTGTGTGGAAAAGTCCCAGCAGCCAGGACAATGGTCTGTCAAACTGATGGGCAGGAGGCATGGTGAGAAAGGCCAGGGCCTGGGCTTGTCTCACACCCCAGCACCGATACCAGCCATGTGAATATACAGGAGTCCTGCCCCTTGCTGTGGCCCTCTGGCATCACTGCATTATTACAGCCCTGAGTGGGTGAATGTGCAGCCTGTTCCCCTCCCCTCGCTGCAGAAGCCAGCAAGAACCTAACAGGACTGGTGAATCATCTCGCTCAGTTCCCTCAGTCTCCTGGCCCCTCTCCACAGTGAGCCAGGAGTGCTGCCCCTGGCCCAGAAAAATCTCTCCTCTCAGCTCCTAGATCAAGCTGATTAAGCCCCTTCTCTTCACTTGCTTTCCCTGCCAAACATCCTGCCAGCATCAGCTGCACTGCCTGGGGGATCAGCTGCAGTGCCTGGCAGGCACATTCTGTTTTCTCCATCTGGGTGGCACAGACCCAGCCTTGGCTCCTTGTTCTTCCTTAATGGGAGCGAATGCTGAGTCAGCCTAAGGGAAATGCAGCAAGTGGATCCAGAATCAATGATGCAGATGACAAATTGCCCTGGCCTAGAGGAAATGCCAAAGAAAAAGCACCAACCTAGCACTCTTTGAAAGAAGCTGGGAATTAGTCCAGACTCAGCCAGAGTCTAGTGATGGAGGAACAAACAACAACCCCTCATCCCACCAAGAATCTCCTGGGGACCTGGGACAGGTGTGAACTCAGCCCTCAGGGCCCTGTGGGGAACATAAGAGAAGAGGCATTGCCTGACTGGATAAGACTCAAGGTCCATCTAGTCCAGTACCCTGTCTCTGACAGTGGCCAGTACCAGAGAGTTTAGAAGGTGAAAGAATCCTGCAGCAGCAGATAACCTGCCCTCCCTCCTCCATGAAGGGCTCATCCTGGTCTCTACTAGTTAGAGATCAGCTTATACCCTGAAGCAGGAGGTTTTACCTCCTCTCCAAAACTTATCAGTAACTATAACAACTCTGGATATTCTGGTGATCTATCTAATTCTCCAACTCCTTTTTTAATCTTGCTAAGGTATTGCCTCAATGGCTAATTATAATAGAATCATAGAACTGGAAGGGACCTCGAGAGGTCTCTAGTCCAGTCTCCTGCACTCATGGCAGGACTAAGTATTATCTTGACCATCCCTGACAGGCGTTTGTCCAACCTGCTCTTAAAAATCCCCAATGATGGAGATTCCACAACCTCCCTAGGCAATTTATTCCAGTGCTTAACCACTCTGACAGTTAGCAATTTAAGCCCATTGCTTCTTGTCCTGTCCTCTGAGGCTAAGAAGAACAATTTTTCTCCCTCCTCCTTGTAACAACCTTTTATGTACTTGAAAACGGTTATCCTGTCCCCTCTCAGTCTTCTCTTCTCCAGACTCAACAAACCCAATTTTTTCAATCTTCCCTCATAGGTCATTTTTTCTGGGCCTTTAATCGTTTTTGTTGCTCTTCTCTGGACTTTCTCCAATTTGTCCAAAGCTTTCTTGAAATGTGGCACCCAGAACTGGACACAATACTCCAGTTGAGGCCTAATCAGCGCGGAGTAGAGCAGAAGAATTACTTCTCGTGTCTTGCTTACAATACTCCTGCTAATACATCCCAGCATGATGCTTGCTTTTTTTGCAACACCATTACACTGTTGACTCATATTTAGCTTGTGGTCCACTATCACCCCCAGATCCCTTTCCGCAGTACTCCTTCCTAGGCAGTCATTTCCCATTTTGTATGTGTGGAACTAATTGTTCCTTCCTAAGTGGAGTACTTTGCATTTGTCCTTATTGAATTTCATCCTATTTACTTCAGACCATTTCTCCAGTTTGTCCAGATCATTTTGAATTTTAATCCTGTCCTCCAGAGCACTTGCAACCCCTCCCAGCTTGGTATCATCCGCAAGCTTTATAAGTGTATTCGCTATGCCATTATCTAAATAATTGATGAAGATATTGAACAGAACCGGACCCAGAACAGATCCCTGTGGGACCCCACTCATTATGCCCTTCCAGCATGACTGTGAACCACTGATAACTACTCTCTGGGAATGATTTTCCAACCAGTTTTGCACCCACCTTATAGTAGCTCCATCTTGGTTGCATTTCCCTAGTTTGTTTATGAGCAGGTCATGCGAGACAGTACCAAAAGCCTTATTAAAGTCAAGATATACCACATCTGCTGCTTCCCCCCTATCCACAAGGCTTGTTACCCTGTCAAAGAAAGCTATCAGGTTGGTTTGACACCATTTGTTCTTGACAAATTCATGCTGACTGTTACTTATCACCTCATTAGCTTCTAGGTGTTTGCAAATTGATTTCTTAATTATTTGCTCCATTATCTTTCCGGGTACAGAAGTTAAGCTGACTGGTCTGTAATTCCCTGGGTTGTCCTTATTTCCCTTTTTATAGATGGGCACTAGATTTACCCTTTTCCAGTCTTCGGGAATGTCTCCCGTGTTCCATGACTTTTCAAAGATAATTGCTAATGGCTCAGATATCTCATCAGTCAGCTCCTTGAGTATTCTAGGATGCATTTCATCAGGCCCTGGTGATTTGAAGACATCTAACTTGTCTAATATCAGAGGGGTAGCCATGTTAGTCTGTATCCACAAAAACAACGAGGAGTCCGGTGACACCTTAAAGACAGATTTATTTGGGCATAAGCTTTTGTGGGTAAAAAACCACTTCTTCAGATGCATCGTCTGACATCATCTGCATGCCGTCTAACTTGTCTAAGTAATTTTTGACTTGTTCTTTCCCTATTTTAGACTCTGATCCTACCTCATTTTCACTGGCATTCACTATGTTAGAGGTCCAATCGCCAGCAACCTTCTGGGTGAAAACCGAAACAAAGAAGTCATTAAGCACCTCTGCCATTTCCACATTTTCTGTTATTGTCTTTCCCCCCTCATTGAGTAACGGGCCTACTCTGTCCTTGAAAAAATATTTCCTATTTGTGGTTTTGAATTGACCATCTTTCAGCTCCCCATCCATTGATGAAGTTCAGATCCACCTTTTCTATACTTCTCCACTCTTCATTAGTTTGGGGGCTTCTCACATTCCACAAAGTGTTGGGTTTAGGTTTGAGTTTGTTATTAAGCAGAAAATAATCAGGCTCATTTGGAATGTATTACTCAAAGATTGTTAGTAAAAGATTAATGCAAGACAATACGGAATAAAGAAAAGAAAGCTTTATGTCATCAAACAGAGCTGAAGCGTGGAGAAGTGACTGCAGCTCGATTAATTCCCAACTAGCTTCCAAAACTCTCATCCTATACTTCTGTAAGACAAATTCCCTTCCTGAAACTGACCGACACATGGAGTCCCTTTTATGGTAGCTCAGCTTACCTAACCAATAGACTAAAGATACCAGAACTAATTCCTTATTATAGACCTCATCTGTGGCAACAAGTAATTCTTATTAATCTAAAAACATCCTTTAAAGGGTCTGTAGCGGGAAGGCCTGGTGACCAGCTGGCCTAGCATTTAACATCCTTGTAGGGGGGAAATATCAAAGAAACCCACCACAGTAGCATTTAAGTTCAAAAAGGGGAACTTCACAAAAATGAGGTGGCTAGTTAAACAGAAATGAAAGGGACAGTCACATGAGTGAAATGCCTGCAAGCTGCATGGAAACTTTTTAAAAACACCGTAAGAGAGGTTCAAACTAAATGTACACCCCAAATAACAAAAAAATAAGAGGACCAAAGAATTGCACCATAGCTCAATAATGCAGTAAAACAGGGTTAGAGACAAAAGGGCATCCTTTAAAAACTGGAAGTCAAATTATACTGAGGAAAATAGAGAGGAGCATAAACTCTGGCAAGTCAAGTGTACAAGTATAATTAGGCAGGCCAAAAAAATATTTGAAGAGCAACTAGCCAAAAAAACAAACAAAAAAACCAACCACCCCACAAACACTAAACAGCAAAATTATGTTTTCAGAACATCAGAAGCAGGAAGCTGCCAAACAATCAGTGGCACCACTGGACAATTGAGGTGCTAAAGGAGCACTCAAGGAAGACAAGGCCATTGCAGAGAAGCTAATGAATTCTCTGCATCAGTCTTCACTGTAGAGGACGGGAGGCAGAGGTGGGCAAACTATGGCCCGCGGGCCACATCCGGCCCGTGGGACCGTCCTGCCCGGCCCTTGAGCTCCCAGCCGGGGAAGCTAGCCCCCGGTCCCTCCCCCGCAGTCCCCTCTCCCCCGCAGCCATGCTGCTGCGTGAGCAGCGCTCTGGGCGGTGGAGCTGCGTGCTCCTGCAGGGCAGCATGGCAGCGTGTCTGGCTACAGCCGGGCGGTGCGGCTGCCAGACATGCTGCTCTGAGCGGCATGGTAAGGGGGCAGGGAGGTTGGATAAGGGGCAGGGGGCCCCAGGGGGCAGTCAGGGGACAGGGAGCAGGGGGCGGTTGGATGGGGTGGAGGTTCTGGGGGGGGCGGTCAGGGGACGTGGAACGGGGTGGGTGGGATAAGCATGGGAGTCCTGGGGGGCCTGTCAGGGGGCAGGGATGTGGATAGGGGTCGGGGCAGTCAGGGGACAGGGAGCAGGAGGGGGGTTGGATAGGGGGTGGGGTCCCAGGGGGGCGGTTTGGGTCAGGGGTCTCAGGAGGGGGCGGTGAGGGGACAAGGAGTGGGGGGGGGGGTTGGATGGGTTGGGGTTTCTGAGGGGGGCAGTCAGGGGGCGGGGAGTGGGAGGGGCGGATAGGGGGTGGGGGCCAGGCTGTTTGGGGAGGCACAGCCTTCCCTACCCGGCCCTCCAGACAGTTTTGCAACCCCGATGTGGCCCTCGGGCCAAAAAGTTTGCCCACCCCTGACATGAGGGGATTCCCCACAACTGAGTCATTCTTTTTAAATGACAAATCTGAGGAACTGTCCCAGATTGAGGGGTCAATAGAGGAGGTTTTCGAACAAATTGATACAAACAGGAATATGTCACCAGGCCCAGATGGTATCACCCAAGAGTTCTAAAGGAACTGAAATATGAAATTGCAGAACTACTCACAGCGATGTGTAACCTATCACTTAAGGTAGTTTCTGTAGCAGATGACTGGAGGGCAGCTAGTGTAATGCCAAGTTTTAAAAAAGGCTCCAGAGGCGATCATGGCAGTTACAGGCCGGTAAGCCTGACTTCAGTAACAAGCAAATTAGTTGAAGCTATAGTAAAAAATAGAATTATCAGACACAGAAATGAACACGATTTGGTGGGGAAAAGTCAACACGGTTTTTGTAAAGGAAAAATCATGCCTCACCAATTAGAATTCTTAGAGAGTGTCAACAAACGTTCACAAGGGGGATCCAGTGGATATAGTGTAACTTGGACTTTCAGAAAGCCTTTGACAAGGTCCCTCACCAAAGGCTCTTAAGCAAAGTAAGTTGTCATGGGATAAGAGGGAAGGTCTTCTCATGGATCAGTTACTGGTTAAAAGACAGGAAACAAAAGGTAGGAATAAATGATCAGTTTTCAAAATGGAGATGTAAATAGTGGGCTCGCCCAAGGATCTGTACTGGGACCAGTGCTGTTCAACATATTCATAAATGATCTGGAAAAAGAGGTAAAAAGTGAGGTGTAAAAATTTGCAGACAATCCAAAATTACTGATGATAGTTAAGTTCAAAGCTGACTATGAAGAAACAAAGGGACCTCACTAAACTTGGTAACTGGGCAACAAAATGGCAGATGCAATTCAATGTTGATAAATGCAAAGTAATGCACATTGGAAAAAAATAATCCCAACTGTAAATACAAAATGAGTCTAAATTAGATGTTACCGTTCAAGAAAGAGACCTTGGCGTCATCATGGATAGTTCTCTGAAAACATCTGCTCGATGTGCAGTGGCAGTCAAAAAAGCTAACAGAATGTTAGGAACCGTTATTAAATGGACAGATTACTATATAAATCCATGGTACACCCACACCTTGAATAATGCATGCAGTTCTGGTCACCCCATCTCAAAAAAGATATATTAGATCTAGAAAAAGTACAAAGAAGGAGAACAAAAATGGTATGGGGTATGGAACAGCTTTCATACAGGGAGAGATTAAAATGACTGGGACTGTTCACTTAGTCGTCCCTTTTCTAAGCTGGAGATATGTAACATCTATAAAATCATGAGTGGTGTAGAGAAAGTGAATAGGGAAGTGTTATTTACCCTTTCACATAACACAAGAACCAAGGATCAATCAATGACATTAATGGGCAGCAGGTTTAAAACAAGCCTGGAGTGGCCAGTATTAATTTTTAGAATCCTTGCGGGCCCCCACTTCCTGCACTCGAAGTGCCAGAGTGGGGAATCAGCCTTGACAGTCTCGATTAATGATCTGGAAGAAAATATAAAATCACTGCTGGTAAAATTTGCCAAAGACACACAAGTGTCTGACCTTGGATGGATAGATGCTGCCACCACCTAAAGGGTTGTACCGTATGACTGGAGAATTGCTAACATAGTTCCTGTCTTTAAGAAAGGGAAAAAATGTGATCCGGGCAACTACAGGCCTGTTAGTTTGACATCTGTAGTATGCAAGGTCTTGGAAAAAATTTTGAAGGAGAAAGTAGTTAAGGACATTGAGGTCGATGGTAATTGGGACAAATTACAAGATGGTTTTACAAAAGGTAGATCGTGCCAAACCAACCTGATCTCCTTCTTTGAGAAGGTAACAGATTTTTTAGACAAAGGAAATGCAGTGGATCTAATTTACCTCGATTTCAGCAAGGCATTCGATACGGTTCCACATGGGGAATTATTAGCTAAATTGGAAAAGATGGGGATCAATATGAAAATTGAAAGGTGGATAAGGAACTGGTTAAAGGGGAGACTACAACGGGTCTTACTGAAAGGTGAACTGTCAGGCTGGAAGGAGGTTACTAGTGGAGTTCCTCAGGGATCGGTTTTGGGACCAATCTTATTTAATCTTTTTATTACTACCTTGGCACAAAAAGTGGGAATGTGCTAATAAAGTTTGCGGATGACACAAAGCTGGGAGGTATTGCCAATACAGAGAAGGACCGGGATCTCATACAGGAAGATCTGGATGACCTTGTAAACTGGAGTAATAGTAATAGGATGAAATTTAATAGTGAAAAGTGCAAGGTCATGCATTTAGGGATTAATAACAAGAATTATTGTTATAAGATGGGGACGCATCAGTTGGAAGTAACAGAGGAGGAGAAGGACCTCGGAGTATTGGTTGATCACAGGATGACTATGAGCTGCCAATGTGATATGGCCGTTAAAAAAGCTAATGCGGTCTTGGGATGCATCAGGCGAGGTATTTCCAGTAGAGATAAGGAGGTGTTAGTACCGTTATACAAGGCACTGGTGAGACTTCATCTGGAATACTGTGTGCAGTTCTGGTCTCCCATGTTTAAGAAGGATGAATTCAAACTGGAACAGGTACAGAGAAGGGCTACTAGGATGATCTGAGGAATGGAAAACCTGTCTTATGAAAGGAGACTCAAAGAGCTTGGCTTGTTAAACATAGAATCATAGAAGATTAGGATTGGAAGGGACTTCAGGAGGTCATCTAGTCCAACCCCCTGCTCAAAGCAGGACCTAATCCCAACTAAATCATCACAGCCAGGGCTTTGTCAAGCCTGACCGTAAAAACCTCTAAGGAAGGAGATTCCACCACCTCCCTAGGGAACCCATTCCAGTGCTTCACCACCCTCCTAGTGAAAAAGTGTTTCCTAATATCCAATCTAAACCTCCCCCACTGCAACTTGAGACCATTACTCCTTGTTCTGTCATCTAGTACCACTGTGAACAGTCTAGATCCATCCTCTTTGGAACCCCCTTTCAGGTAGTTGAAAGCAGCTATCAAATCCCCCCTCATTCTTCTCTTCTGCAGACTAAACAATCCCAGTTCCCTCAGCCTCTCCTCATAACTCATGTGCTCCAGCCCCCTAATCATTTTTGTTGCCCTCCGCTGGACTCTTTCCAATTTTTCCACATCCTTCTTGTAGTGTGGGGCCCAAAACTGGACACAGTACTCCAGGTGAGGCCTCACCAATGTCGAATAGAGGGGAACGATCACGTCCCTCGATCTGCTGGCAATGCCCCTACTTATACAGCCCAAAATGCCGTTAGCCTTCTTGGCAACAAGGGCACACTGTTGACTCATATCCAGCTTCTCGTCCACCGTAACCCCTAGGTCCTTTTCTGCAGAACTGCTGCCTAGCCACTCGGTCCCTAGTCTGTAACAGTGCATGGGATTCTTCCGTCCTAAGTGCAGGACTCTGCACTTGTCCTTGTTGAACCTCATCAGGTTTCTTTTGGCCCAATCCTCTAATTTGTCTAGGTCCCTCTGTATCCTATCCCTACCCTCCAGCGTATCTACCACTCCTCCCAGTTTAGTGTCATCTGCAAATTTGCTGAGAGTGCAGTCCACGCCATCCTCCAGATCATTAATGAAGATATTGAACAAAACCGGCCCCAGGACCGACCCTTGGGGCACTCCGCTTGAAACCGGCTGCCAACTAGACATGGAGCCGTTGATCACTACCCGTTGAGCCCGACGATCTAGCCAGCTTTCTATCCACCTTATAGTCCATTCATCCAGCCCATACTTCTTTAACTTGCCGGCAAGAATACTGTGGGAGACCGTATCAAAAGCTTTGCTAAAGTCAAGGAATAACACATCCACTGCTTTCCCCTCATCCACAGACCCAGTTATCTCCTCATAGAAGGCAATTAGGTTAGTCAGGCATGACTTGCCCTTGGTGAATCCATGCTGACTGTTCCTGATCACTTTCCTCTCCTCTAAGTGCTTCAGAATTGATTCCTTGAGGACCTGCTCCATGATTTTTCCAGGGACTGAGGTGAGGCTGACTGGCCTGTAGTTCCCCGGATCCTCCTTCTTCCCTTTTTTAAAGATGGGCACTACATTAGCCTTTTTCCAGTCATCCGGGACCTCCCCCGATCGCCATGAGTTTTCAAAGATAATGGCCAATGGCTCTGCAATCACATCCGCCAACTCCTTTAGCACCCTCGGATGCAGCGCATCCGGCCCCATGGACTTGTGCTCGTCCAGTTTTTCTAAATAGTCCCGAACCACTTCTTTCTCCACAGAGGGCTGGTCACCTTCTCCCCATACTGTGCTGCCCAGTGCAGCAGTCTGGGAGCTGACCTTGTTCGTGAAGACAGAGGCAAAAAAAGCATTGAGTACATTAGCTTTTTCCACATCCTCGGTCACAAGGTTGCCTCCCTCATTCAGTAAGGGGCCCACACTTTCCTTGACTTTCTTCTCGTTGCTAACATACCTGAAGAAACCCTTCTTGTTACTCTTAACATCTCTTGCTAGCTGCAACTCCAAGTGTGATTTGGCCTTCCTGATTTCACTCCTGCATACCTGAGCAATATTTTTATACTCCTCCCTGGTCATTTGTCCAATCTTCCACTTCTTGTAAGCTTCTTTTTTGCATTTAAGATCAGCAAGGATTTCACTGTTTAGCCAACCTGGTCGCCTGCCATATTTACTATTCTTTCTACACATCGGGATGGTTTGTTCCTGCAACCTCAATAAGGATTCTTTAAAATACAGCCAGCTCTCCTGGACTCCTTTCCCCCTCATGTTGTTCTCCCAAGGGATCCTGCCCATCAGTTCCCTGAGGGAGTCAAAGTCTTCGTTCTTTCCTCAAAGCCACCTAAAACAGTGAGGCCCCCATGAAATGGGGGAGCGGGGGGGGGGGGGAAGGCATGCAGAAAGCTACAAGGCCTCTGGACTCATCATTGAGAGATGAAACAGCAAGAGTGTGCTGGAGCAGATCTAGATTCCATACACTGTATGCTCAGAGTTGCCCAAGTGATGGTCACTGGTTCCAGCTTTCTCCTTCTAGAGAGATCAGGATGCTCTGAGTATGAATCACCTGATTCAGAATTAAATCGCCTCTGTTTGTGGAACACAAACTCCCTGGCGCAGGCAAGATGTTTTATTGGTGCAGTTTTAGAATCCTGTTCCTTGCGTTTGCCCCCCAGGAATTAAAATAGGAATTAGGCACGACCAGCAGGAGGTCGAAATCATAAAGCTGGTTGTGTTTTATCATATGCACAGACCCAAACAGTCAGCACTGTGCACAGGGAGGGAAGAGGAGAAGGCAACATGCACCAGGTTTCCAGATAGCAGATTTTAGGGCCAGCATTTCAAAGAGAACTCCCCCCCACCCCCACCCCTTCCTCGGCTTCCACCCAGTCCCGTGTGAATCAGATAATAGAATTTAGCCATCTGGCTTCCTGATTTGTGGTTGAAAATTACATTTTTGCCTGAGGAAAGAAACCCAAACAAGTGACTGCTCAAAATTCCAGTCACATGCTTTTATTATTGCTACTCATCATTTTCAGACTGCTCAGAAACCAGTGGGCATGTGAGAGAGACAAGTATGGACCCTTCCCCAGAGAACATACAGATTACATATAACGTGCCACAGGGAAGGAGGATCCTACACAAGCAAGGGGTGGGAAAATCAGAGGAGGGCCATTGTGAGGGTGAGATCATCACATAGTTAATTACATAGTGGGCCTGGACCCTGCTTGGTGGGATGGTCATCCTTATGGTTTTATGTTCTCATTTGCTGCTTCCTAATCTCCTGCCTTTGCTTCTTGTAGCTTTCATGGTATACACAAGTTTTGAAGAGGGATTTGAATGTGGTGAAGGAGGGGCTTGGGAACCAGGTATTCTAGATTTCAGAGTAGCAGCCATGTTAGTCTGTATCCACAAAAAGAACAGGTGTACTTGTGGCACCTTAGAGACTAACGAATTTATTTGAGCATAAGCTTTCGTGGGCATCCGATGAAGTAGGCTGTAGCCCACGAAAGCTTATGCTCAAATAAATTCATTAGTCTCTAAGGTGCCACAAGTACACCTGTTCTTTTTTTAGGTATTCTAGAGAATATGGTTGTAAATACATGGCCTTCTCCCAGGCGCTCCCTCGTGGCCTCAGGGCAGCCCTGCAAATGGCCCCTTGCCTCAGTTTCCCTCTTGATTCCTCAAATAAATGCGGTACAGTCCTCAGAGTACATAAATAGTCCCTTTTGTGGGGTTAATTTATTATCAGAAGTCTCACTACTATTGTGATGCTGGCAGACCAGCTGCCAGCTCATGCCAAGATCCCCATGTCTCCCCTGAACCCTAAAACAGGGATTAGAATGAGAAGAATGTGTTTAGATTTTATTGAATGCTTGTGCGTTGCTGCCTGTGTTAATTTCACTCAATCTCCGTATCCCATATTGAAAGGTAATATTTGAGCATTTGCATTGTAAGCCTTTGTAACTGTACACATCACCAGACAGGAGAGAGACATTAGCATTTCACACTAATTAGTCTCCAACAGAAGGTGTTACATCCTGCCTGACAAGGAAGGCCCATCGACACCAGTGGGACTACAGTGGAACATTAACGAGGATAAAAGACTTTCTTGTTTACTCTCTCCCACACACCCCCCATGAAGATGAGACTTCCAAATAAATTCCTCTCATCAGCTGAGTTTGCAACTCATAAGGACGGAAGGGAATAAAAAGCCCTGACAAGGAGGAATTGTATCTTCATGCTGTTTGAACTCTAGCGGACAAGGATTACTAGGCATAAGAAAAGATCCCCCATGCTTACCCTGGGCTAGCCCTAAAGGATGTATAGTGGTTGCTTATTATAGAAGCTTCTATTATTTTTTGAAAATTAAGATTGGAATTAATATTTGTGTATGTATGTTTGCCTACTGTAACCTTGTAAATAACTTCCTTGTTTCCCTTTCCTATTAATAAACCTGTATAGTTTATTATAGGATTGGCTACAAGCATTGCTTTGGTCTGGGCTATAAAATGCAATTGACTTGAGGTAAGTGACTGGTTCTTTGGGACTGGGAGTATGTGGTATGTAACCTACCATTTAAACCAGCTTCTGTACCAGATGACTGGAGGATAGCTAATGTGACACCAATTTAAAAAAAAAAGGCTCCAGGCGTGATCCTGGCAATTATAGGCCTGTCAACCTAACTTCAATACCAGGCAAACTGGTTGTAACTATTGTAAAGAACAGAATTATCAGACATATAGATGAACATGATTTGTTGGGAAAGAGACAACATGATTTTTGTAAAGGGAAATCATGAGTCACCAATCTACTAGAATTCTTTGAGGGGGTCACAAGCATGTGGACACGGGTGATCCAGTGGATATAGTGAACTTAGATTTTCAGAAAGCCTTTGACAAGGTCCCTCACCAAAGGCTCTTAAGCAAAGTAAGCTGTCATGGGATAAGAGGGAAGGTTCTCTCATGGGTCAGTAACTGGTTAAAAGATAAGAAACAAAGGGTAGGGATAAATGGTCAGTCTGAGAATGGAGAGACGTAAATAGTGGTGTCCCCCAGGGGTCTGTACTGGGACCTGTACTATTCAACATATTCATAAATTATCTGGAAAAGGGGGTAAACAGTGTGGTGACAAAATTTGCAGATGAAACAAAATTATTCGAGATAATTAAGTCCAAAGCAGACTGTAAAGAGTTACACAGGGATCTTGCAAAACTGGGTAACTGGGTTACAAAATGGCAGATGAAATTCAATGTTGATAAATGCAAAGTAATGCACATTGGAAAATATAATCCCAAAATGATGGGGTCTAAATTAGCTGTTATCACTCAAGAAAGAGATCTTAGAGTCATTGTGGATAGTTCTCTGAAAACATCCACTCAACGTGCAGCAGCAGTCAAAAAAGGTAACAGAATTTTGGGCATCATTAAAAAAGGGATAGATAATAAAACAGAAAATATCATCTTGCATCTATATAAATCTATGGTACACTCACACCTTGAATACTGCATGCAGATGTGGTCGCTCCATCTCAAAAAAGATATATTGGAATTAGGAAAGGTATAGATAAGGGCAACAAAAATGATTAGGGGTATGCAACAACTTCCATCTGAGGAGAGATTAATAAAACTGGGACTTTTCAGCTTGGAAAAGAGATGACTAAGGGGGGATATGATAGAGGTCTATAAAATCATGAGTGGTGTAGAGACAGTAAATAAGGAAGTGTTATTTACTCCTTCACATAACACAAGAACTAGGGGTCACCAAATGAAATTAATAGGCAGCAGGTTTAAAACAAACAAAAGGAAGTATTTCTTCACACAACACATGGTTGTGGAACTCTTTGTCAGAGGATGTTGTGTAGGCCAAGACTATAACAGGGTTCAAACAAGAATTAGATAAGTTCATAAAAAATAGGTCCATCAATGGCTATTAGCCAAGAGGGGCAGGGACGGTGTCCCCAGCCTCTGTTTGCCAGAAGCTGGGAATGGGCGACAGGGGATGGATCACTTGATCATTACCTGTTCTGCTCATTCCCTCTGAATCACCTGGCATTGGCCACTGTCGGAAGACAGGAGACTGGGCTAGATGGAGTCTTGGTCTGACCCAGTATGGCCATTCTTATGTAGTAACCTGAATAGCGATGTAATCTTTGGTGTTAGGGACCATCTATCACAAAGGTAAACTTACCTGGGTGCCAGACAGATCGGAGAACCCAAGGGGAGTGTCTGTAGCTCCATGTCTAGACTATTATAACACCTCAAGAATTTACACTATAGAACTCACAGCCAATTTAGGTTTTAAAATTCTGCCTTGAGTTTAGTACTCTCGCTCTTGAGGCACTATGGGACAGCTTGACAACTATAAACCAGAATCCCCCAGCACAGTCCACATAGTACATTCATCCCAACAGTGCAACATGACTAGAGCTCCAGCATCTCTCACCATGCTCCCGCTCAACTCCCAGGTACGGCTCTGTGTCTCTCGCCACTCCTCACTCCAGCGCCTCCAGCTGGGGTGTTTCCATTCTGTTTCCTTCCCAGGGAGGGGGATCCAGCTGTTGCCTGGCAACATCCTCACCCCTCCATCAATCCTCAGCTATCAGCCCTCTCTGCCCCTCTGGCTTCAGCTCTCCAGCTCAGAGAGTCAGCAGGCGCCTCCTTCTGCTGTCTGAGCATCCAGCCCTCTCTGCCTATGTCTCTGTGGCCTAGGGAGTGTTGTAGGTGGCCTCCTGACTGCCTTCTGCTTTCACCAACCTGATCTAGCTCTACCAGGGAACTCTCACTGGACCCTCGCTGCAGCTCTCAGCCCAGCTCTGCTCTTCCTCGGAGCTCGCTTGTCTCTGAGGTCTCTGGACTTTTCCTTTTCTTAACTCTGGTTTCTGAAACTTTCTCTCAGGACTCTGAACTCCCCTCTCGTGAGTCTGAGCTCTCATTTATAACTCCCAGCCGCACGCTTCCCTCCTCATTACACCAAAGGAGGGTGGATCTGGACTGGAACAGGCAAGCTGAGCCCAGTTTAATCACGAGTGTGTCACAGTGATCCTTCCAAATCTATTACCAGTTATTTATATAGCTCCACAGACTGAGGGCTTTGTGATGCGTTAGCGTTGTTATTTGTATGACAGTGGCCCAGTCAGAGCAGGGACCCCCGTTGGGTGAACACTATACAAAAACAGAGAACGAGACAGTCCCTGCCTCAGAGCGTGCACATGCTAACAGGGAGGAGATGCAACAAATGGGTGTAATGAACACCCACAAGGAAGACAGGAGGGAGCAGGTGTTTAACAGTGACAGGAAACAGGTGTGTGAGGGCCAGCAGTGCACACGCCCAGGGGCAAAAGTTCAAACACGTCCCGAGTGATCGCTACTGCGCACCTGCCAAGCATTCTCAGCTGATAATGCCCAAAGCCAGCTGGCAGGGTCTTGGGCAGGAGAGAATAGGTAGGAAACACCAGAGGGCTGGAAAACAGCTAATGTTGTGCCAATATTTTAACAGGACAGGTGGGTCGAGCCGGTAACTATAGGCCAGTGATGGCTGGAGCCCCTGGGAAATCAGGGAGCAGCTGATACGGGAGAACTAAATGGTGGCTGCACCAGTCCTAGCAGGCAGCTGGCTCTATGGAAACAGGTTGTCACACGTGCCTCTTGTCATTGTTGATGACATTACAAGTCTGCTTCATACAGATAACTGGGTTAATACCTGATGCTCGGCCCTGAGGGCGCCCACAAGACCCAGGGCCAGCCCTGAGTTGTTCCACGCACTTAGATACCATAGAGCCAGCACCAGAGCTCAGCCCTGAGTGACTCTGGGTGTTCAGCTACCACATGTCTTCTGCACCAGACATGGACAGGCTACAGAACTTCCTTATACACACCAGGTGTGCAAATCAGAACATCCTTCAATGCTCTGCCAGGCATGGCTGCGATTGGTTTAAATAAGGCATTTCACACACACCGCCGCCTCATGGTGGAACAATGTTATGGGCCAGGATGTAGGCAGTCTGGCCTAGTAGTCAGAGCAGGCATCCAGGTTGGGGAACAAAGCTAAGGGTCAGCATCAGAGTCAACTGCCAATTACCAGAGCCAGGGGGTCAAGCCAGAGTCAGAACCAGGAATCAAAGCTGAGGTTCAGAGCCGAAGTCAGATACCACTTACTAGAGCCAGGGGTCAAGCCAGAATCAGGGTCAAAAGTCAGAGGCTGGGGTCGGAGCCAGGGCTGGTCACTGAGGATTGGAGCAGAGGGGCAAGGGCAGGAACTAGAGGAGTGGCAAGGATCAAGCAAGAGCACGGTGGGAACAGGAGCAAAGGCAGGGGTCAGGCAGGAGCTGAGCAGGAACCAGGAACAGCATTGGGTGCAGGAGGCAGGCACAAGCCAGGTTCAATGCAGCCATAACAGGAAATCACCTTGTTGCTCAGACAAACTTCCTGAGCCTCCTTCTGACTTAAATAGCATGGTTGGACCAATAGCTATAGGCAGGCGATCCTCCAATCAGGGGTCTCAGGGGTGACGCTTTGGCTGTAGCCCTACTAGCTTCTTGGCCAGCCAGCTTTCAGCCAAGCTTAGGTAGAGGCCAGGATACAGCAGCTGCCCAGGGACTCCCAGAGTGAAATTCGAGACCTGGGACATCACAAACAGTATAATGCAGTTGAGTGTTCGTTATATCTTCCTCCTTTAAGTTCTACATTTCTACCATTCACATTATCTTTGAAGCTCAGTACAGATTAGTCTGTTAAGTGTCTCTAAATCAGGCTGGTTTTCTAATTACACAACCCAAATGCATAACAACTTGGTTTGCTGGCTGTCCATTAGTTACAACAATTGTCTGTGGTCAGTTTGGAATCCTTGAGTCGTCTTCTTCTTCTGCCATCTGTAGAGTTTGTGTTGTTGATTGGTCTTTCTGAGAAACAAACTGTAGATGTCAATGGTTTCTATTGAACTCTCCACTGTTGGTCTTGATCACATATGATCTGGGCACTGAACTCCTTCTCTTGAGCTTGTTTGGGGGCTGGATGGCTTGGTAATAGACTCAGGGGGAAGGGATAGCTCAGTGGTTTGAGCATTGGCCTGCTAAACCCAGGGTTGTGAGTTCAATCCTTGAGGAGGTCATTTAGGGATCTGGGGCAAAAATCTGTCTGGGGAATGGTCCTGTTTCAAGCAGGGGGTTAGACTAGATGACCTCCTGAGGTCTCTTCCAACCCTGAGATTCTATGATTCTTTATGACAGCTGAAATTGTCCATCCTTTTTCTCTCTCCAATTTGACATGAACATGGTCACCAGGTTATAGACCTAGCAGTTTACTAACTGAGTGATGTCTGTGGTAAAAGTGTTCATAAACTCTTTTAGCCTTTTTATCTGATTTGGCTACTCTCTTCATGCCTGGCCACTCTGGAGATAGGATCTGTTCCAAAGTTGGAACAGTAGTTCTGAGGTGTCTCCTAATTAGGAGTTGTGCTGGACTGTATCCAGTAGCCGCTATTGGTATTGATCTGTAACTCAGAAGAGCAAGGAATGGATCTTCCTGCTGTAGGATTTTCTTGGCTGTCTGCACAGCTCTCTCAGCCTCTCCAGTCACTTGTGGATTGCTTGTAATGTGATCAAAATCATATTTCATTCGGAATTACTTAAATTCTGCTGCAATGAATTGTAGTCCATTGTCCATCACTAGTTGTTCTGGAATATCGATGTGAGCAAAAGTGCACTTTAGTTTCTCAATAACACTGCGACATCTTATGTCTTTCAAATACATTATTTTTATATACCTGAGAAAATAGTCCATGACAACCTAGTAATGATGTTCTCTGAATCTGCATAAATCTGCAGCTAGTCCCTTCCCAGGTCTGTCTGGGAGAGGTGTGGTTATTAAAGGTTCTTTGTGTTGTGTTGGTCTGTTAGTTCTGCAGTGTTCACATGCAGATAATTTAGTCTTCATATCCTTGTTGATGCCTGGCCATCACACTGACTGGTTGGCCCCTTCAAAACATTTAGTTAATCCTTGATGTCCTTCATGGAGGAGGTTTAGAATTTCTCCTCTCATTTCATTCATTTCCATCTGACTCGCTTAATTGTCCACATGCCACAAAGTAGTCTTGTCATTTCCTTAGTGTTTTTTAGACTTTTGGGCCAGCAGCCCCCAATGTAACTTAGAACTGCCTAAAGTTGCATGTCTATCAAGGTTGCTTTTTGTAGCTGGAGTAGTCTCTTTTCTGTCACTGGTCTGTATGCATCCACAGCATCCACGTACCCCTCCAAGTCATCTTTGAGCTCACAGGTAGCTGAGTGCAATTCTGGGCTCTGTGACAGAGTGTCTGCCACTACCAGATTTTCTCAGGAACATATTTAGCAACTGGGTTAAATCAGATTAACCTTAGCAATAGATGCTGGCATCTTAGCAGTGCTTGATCCAGGTCTTTTCCATTGAT
The DNA here is from genome assembly GCA_003942145.1 of Platysternon megacephalum. Taxonomy (NCBI): domain Eukaryota; kingdom Metazoa; phylum Chordata; order Testudines; family Platysternidae; genus Platysternon; species Platysternon megacephalum. The sequence continues at coordinate 290,796 of QXTE01000430.1, forward strand.
GAGGGGAACAAGCGGTTAATAGTCTGTTATCAATGTATACCAATCCAGCCAACATTTTTATGGCTGACTTAGAACAACGCTTCCTCAGCTCTCGTCCCCTAACACCCCTACTCTACTTGCGCTACATTGATGACATCTTCATCATCTGGACCCATGGTAAAGAAGCCCTTGAGGAATTCCATCATGATTTCAACAATTTCCACCCCACCATCAACCTCAGCCTGGACCAGTCCACACAAGAGATCCACTTCCTGGACACCACAGTACTAATAAACGATGGCCACATAAACACCACCCTATACCGGAAACCTACTGACCGCTATACTTACCTACATGCCTCCAGCTTTCATCCAGACCACACCACTCGATCCATTGTCTACAGCCAAGCTCTAAGATACAATCGCATTTGCTCCAACCCCTCAGACAGAGACAAACACCTGCAAGATCTCTATCAAGCGTTCTTACAACTACAATATCCACCCGCTGAAGTGAAGAAACAGATTGACAGAGCCAGAAGAGTACCCAGAAGTCACCTACTACAGGACAGGCCTAACAAAGAAAGTAACAGAACGCCACTAGCCATCACCTACAGCCCCCAACTAAAACCTCTCCAGCGCATCATCAAGGATCTACAACCTATCCTGAAGGACGATCCATCACTCTCACAGATCCTGGGAGACAGGCCAGTCCTTGCTTACAGACAGCCCCCAAACCTGAAGCAAATACTCACCAGCAACCACACACCAAACAACAAAAACACTAACCCAGGAACCTATCCTTGCAACAAAGCCCGTTGCCAACTCTGTCCACATATCTATTCAGGGGATACCATCATAGGACCTAATCACATCAGCCACACTATCAGAGGCTCGTTCACCTGCACATCTACCAATGTGATATATGCCATCATGTGCCAGCAATGCCCCTCTGCCACGTACATTGGCCAAACTGGACAGTCTCTACGTAAAAGAATAAATGGACACAAATCAGACGTCAAGAATTATAACATTCAAAAACCAGTTGGAGAACACTTCAACCTCCCTGGCCACTCGATTACAGACCTAAAAGTCGCAATATTAAAACAAAAAAACTTCAAAAACAGACTCCAACGAGAAACTGCTGAATTGGAATTAATTTGCAAATTGGATACCATCAAATCAGGTTTGAANTACAAGTACTCCTATTCTTTATGCGGATACAGACTAACACGGCTATTACTCTGATACTTAAAACAGATGCTTAGAAAAGGAATTACAGTCTGTAAATAATGGTGCCATGTGCAACAAACCCCAGGTGCGCCAGGTCTTGGCCATTTGTCACATGCTTTGCTTGTTCATGTCAGCTGGGGGTTAGAGAAGAGCTGAGAGGTGCAGTGAAATCTAAGCCTGCAGTGCACTGACCCTAGAGAGGCAGGGGAGCCCCCTTTGCTTACAGCATTTAAAAGTGGCTAAAGCACTGGGGATCCAGGGAATGGTCCCGCGGTGACCGGTGTTATGGGAGGCTCTCGGCACTGGCAGCCTGAAGGAAATCTCTGCACTGCGGCTCCACTCGTGCTAGCTATGGTGGGAGCGGTAGCACAGACCAGCTCCAGCCGTAGGTGGGCATGTCTGCGCTGCAGCTGGCTCGTGCCAGCTGACTCAGGCTCGCAGGGCTCGGGCTAAGGGGCCGTTTAATTGCAGTGTAGACGTTTGGGCTCAGGCTGGAGCCCGGGCTCTAGGACCCTGCGAGGGGGGGGTGTCTCAGAGCTCGGCTGCAGCCCTTTAGCCCGAGTCAGCTGGCATGAACCACGTGTGGGTTTTGAATTGCAGTCATACCGTAAGTCAGCTAGACCTGCTCTGAGCTGCTCAGACATCAGGGGGGTCGAAACACAGGCAGCTGGTCTCTACTGGCCCACCCATCAGCGGAGCTTTGTGCATCCCTCCATCCCACAGACAGAATGACTGTGCTCGACAAGAGAGAAGGGGAAGGATCTATACCCCCAGCCATGTTCTTTGCTAAGAAGAGAAACTCTGCTCAACTGTCCTCATGCCGCCGCCTGCTGGGTGTTGGTTCTAACCCATGCGTCTGCCATGTGCACTGAGCACAAGCCTCCCCAGGCCATTCTCTGTGCAGCACCTCTGATGTTCGAGAGCACCAGTCAATAGTTAACATCCAGAGCGCCAGCTTCTAGCTCATTTTCTGCTCTGGCTGCATCCTGCGCGGGGGACTTTCCAGGAGGAGAAAATTCCTCTTTGCCCATTTAAAAATTTGTGACCACCTAACTACTCCTCCCCTCCCCTGGTCTCAGCGTATGGATGCGCTGGCACCAGGCCAAGCAGACTGCCCGGCGGCTCATGGTATCAGCGCTGGCCAGGAGCTAAGGAAGAGGGAGCAGCATGGTGGGACTCCCAGCTCATGATGAATGGCTAACTGTAAATATTGGTAGCGCACCGTTTGAGCCACACGCCCTCCTGTGCAGAGATCAGGCTCTGGCGCTGCTAACCCATCAGAGGCGGCTGCAGCGAGGACAGAGCAGTCTTTACGTGCTATAGTAACGAAGCACTTTGTTCAGAATGCAGGATGTAGGTCTGGCTGGGCCTGTGTTTGTTTCAATAGAGAGATGAGCAGAAAAGACTAGGCAAAGGAGAGTCTTTGGCCAGGAGCCGGCACTTCCCAGGATGAGAACCCACCAGTGCAGGCAGGGTTTCCTAAGGAGCTGAAACACCAAAGATTTGCATGTGTCTCCTTTCCACAGGGAAAAATGCCCAAAGGAGCCAGCATCCACTTTGCACGCCCTGTACCACGTGTAGCTGTACCCGAGCTCGCTTTGATCTAGCTAGCCCTGCTCCCTGGAGCGTGGGGTAGACCGTGTGTTCCCCCTTTGCAGAGATGACTGTGCAGGGCAAGTTGTGGGAAGGCCCCCTGCAGGCCTGGCTTAGCCCTGGATGAGCAGGTCTACACACTGCACAACTTGGACCCTTGCCAGACCATCTGTATGGGTAGCCCAGCGGCTACCTGCCTGTGCCAGCTAGGCCAGGCCACATCATGGGCTATGGACAGGTGGAGGAGCCATTTCACCAACCTCAAATGGCATAGGGCTAACTCTGGCCCAGAGTCAGTCTGTCTGTCTGTCTATGGCCACCATCCCCACAGAATCCATGCCCACCATAAACCCACCATGCTAGCCAGGGCAGTCGCTGGCACCTCTCTTCTGGGGGAGAAATCTCTTTTTGAGGGGTGTGTGGTTGGTTTGTTACAGGTTTGGGGGCCTGGAGGTTGGAAGATGGGGGAGCAGTGTGTGAGTGACATTCCTGCTACAGGGGGAGGAGCAGTGTGGCCCCGAACCTGGAAACACAGGACTTGGAGAGGGCAACGTTTGGATGAGTCATTTCAAAGCCTGGACGCTTCCTCTCCGGGTCCCTGAGATGTGTTGGCCTCCCTGAGAAACTAGGGTCTTGCTGGGTGCATAGGAGTGTGCACAGAGAGCAGGGCAGCATCCAACAATGGGACTCTGCAGCCGAGCTCACAGAGCCCAGGGGAGGAGTTACCCACTTCCCCAGTTCTGCCAAGGTCTGAACCTAGCCAGCTGGGGTCTCTGAGCCGCTGGGCTTGCAGCAAACCCCGTGCAGCCCAGCACAGGGCACATAGGCCTCGGAAATCTCACTGGAACCTTTCACCGTGCGAGTGTGTCACTGTGCGAGGGGGCAGAGTGCGTCACCGTGCGAGTGTGTCACCGTGTGAGGGGGGCGAGTGCATCACCATGCGAGTGTGTCACCGTGCGAGGGGGGGAGAGTGCGTCACCGTGCGAGTGTGTCACCGTGCGAGGGGGGAGCGTGCGACATCATGCAAGCATGCCAGGGTGTAAGGTGAGGTGACTATGCCACCATGTGAGTGTGTCACCGTGCGAGGAAGGTGAAGGGTGGCACCGTGCGAGGTGCAGCGAGTGCATCAGCCTGTCATTGCGGGAGGGTACTGGGGATGGAGAGCTGCCCAGAGCTGGGGGGGCCCTGGGGGGAGGAGCTGCCCAGAGCTGGGGGGGCCCTGGGGGGAGGAGCCGCCTGGCGCTGGGGGGGGGCCTCCCGGCGCGGGGGGGGGAGCCGCCTGGCGCCGGGTGCCGGCGCCAGCCCGCGCGGGGGGGGGGGGTGGGGGGGGGGCCCTGGGGAGGAGCCTCCCGGCGCGGGGGGCGGGCCTGGGCCGAGCGGTGCGGGGCGCTGGCCCCCCGGGCGCCGCCTGTCGCCAGCCTGCGCGCTGCGCGCGGGCCGGGGCGGGGCGGGGCGGGGGGGGGGCCGGGGCCGAGCGGGGCGGGGTGGCGGGCCGGGGGGGGCGGCCGCCGCGCGGGGGGGCGCCGCCCGGGGGCCCCCGGCGGGGGGGGGGGGCCGGGCGGGGCCCGCCGGGGGAGCGGGGGAGCGCACGTGGGGGCAGGGGGGGGGCCTGGGTGGAGCTGGGGGGGGGGGCCCGGGCGGAGCTGGGGGGAGGAGCGGCCCAGAGCTGGGGGGGCCCTGGGGAGGGGCCGCCCGGCGCGGGGGGCGGAGCCGCCTGGCGCGGGGGGGAGGGAGGGGCCCTGGGGGGAGGAGCCGCCTGGCGCGGGGGGGAGGAGCCAGCCGGCGCGGGGGGGAGGGTTCGGGGGGGGCTCTGGGGAGGAGCCTCCCGGCGCGGGGGGAGGAGCCGCCTGGCGCAGGGAGCGGGCCTGGGCGGAGCTGTCCGTGGTGCTGGCCCCGCGGGCCCCGCCTGTCTCCAGCCTGCGCGCTGCGCTCGGGCCGGTGCGAGCCGCGTCCTGCCCGTGCCCCGCTGCGCTGCCCGCCCGGCTCCCCTGGGCGCGGCATTGATGGAGGAGAGCGCGGCTGCGCCGGGCTCCCGTGCGGGGCGCCGGCGGGGAGCCCCAGGGCAGCCGCCGCGGGGAGCCCCGCGCCCCTGTCCCGCCGGGGCCGCCCCCCTGTGAGGCTGATGCCCCGGCCGCGCCCCCGGCCCTGCGCACCGGGGCAGGGGCCCGAACCCGCCGCGCCGGACACGGAGCCCGGGTTCCTGCGGCCCCAGCGGGCTGCCCCTGCGCGGGGCCATGGCCCCCTTCCCCGCCTGCCTCAACTCGGCCGTGCTGGTGCTGTTCAGCTGCGACCTCTGCCTGGTGCGAGCAAGTGAGTGCGGGGCGGGGCCGGGGGAGGGAGCGGGGCCGGGCACGGGAGGGGAGCGGGGCAGGAGCCGGGGGAGGGAGCGGGGCCGGGCAAGGGAGGGAAGCGGGGCAGGGGCCGGGGGAGGGGGCGGGGCGGGGCAGGGGAGGGGGGCGGGGGAGGGGCGGGGGGAGGGAGCGGGGCCGGGCACGGGAGGGGGGCGGGGCAGGGGCCGGGGGAGGGAGCGGGGCCGGGCACGGGAGGGGAGCGGGGGAGGGAGCGGGGCCGGGGCAGGGAGCGGGGCCGGGCAGGGGAGCGGGGCAGGGGGAGGGCGCGGGGCCGGGGAGCGGGGGAGGGAGCGGGGCCGGGGCCGGGGCTCCTCTGTCCAGCTTTGCACTGGGCTGATCCCGGCCCGGCGCGCGGCAGGTGCAGGAGGGGCCCCGGCGCGGCTGGGGTGTAACCCGATGGCAAAGCCCCCGCCATGCAAAGGGGCTCCGGGGGCGCAGACTGCAGCAAGCGCCGGGCTGCGGGACTCCAGCAGCGCTCGGGGTTTTAAGCCGAGATTACAACAGAGGAAGGAGGTTCCGCAGTGATCCGAGCCCCCAGCCCTGGCCGGGCTCGCCCCGTGCTGCTCTGTCCGCAGCCCCTTTGCCCCCCGCCCCCGGGAGAGCGCTTGGAAGTCGGTTCTGATTTCCTACGTGTGAAGGGTGAAGAACCCACCGCGACGGGCTAAATCGATCAGTCCCTGCCCGCTCTCCGCCGGCGCCAGTGGAGGCCCCTCTGCCGAACCCAGCACAGGAGAACGGCGAGCCCTGACTTAGCTGCCATGTAAACAGCAAAGTTCCCCCTCCTTGCTGAAGAACAAATCCCTTGTTTACCATATTCACACACAAGCAGCCCCATTGGCCCAAATTCATCCCTGCTGTAACTTCATTGCCCCTGCTTGTGTGTGTGTGGGGGGGGGGGGGGGGGGGGGGGGGGGNTGTTTTACCAAAACATCATTGATTCATCAGTAGAGTTCCGGGCTCCTGCCTCCTTGGTCTGGGTGCACTCAGCAAAGCTGGGCCACTGCAGCTGGGTGTCGCTGGTTAGCTCTGGGGGCAAGTCCTGGCCTCTTCGGAACATCACACCACAGTCTGCACAACCCCGGGAAGGTTGCATGACCTTTTCCTTTTCTACTAGAGATCACAGTTTAATCCTGTAGGGTGAAATACACCACATGCAGAGGGCCTGCACCAGGTCCCCACATCACTGAAGCCCCAGCAAGCCCCCACTGTAAGTACAAGAAAAAGTTACTGACATTCCCTTTAGATTCATCGTCTGCTTTGCTTATTTATAAAGCAGAAATTAAGAGCTTCAGGCCAGCGCTACTTGCTGGAGTGTGGGCCAGTTTTTAGGAGCACAGATGCCAGACCCAAGGCCCATCTAGCACAATATGCTGCGGCTGGTACCAGTGCTGCAGAGGAAGGTCAGAGAACACCACAGCCGCAGTTAGGGGATAATCTGCCCCACACTTTAGTCCTCAGCCTGGTCTCTAATAATTACAGCTCATCTTAAAACCTGAAGCAGGAGGTTTACGCTTCCTGCCAGAACTTTTATCATTAACTATGATAACTCTGGATATTCTTGTTATCCATGTAGCTCCAGTCCCTTTCTGAATGCTAACCCTTGGCCTCAATGACTTCCTATGGCAGTGAATTCCATGGGCTGATTATACCTTGCGTGAAAACACATTTCCTTTTATCAGTTTTGAATTTCCCACTTTCAATTTCTCTTACTGTCCCTTCTTTCTTGGGTTATGAGACAAGGAGAACACAAGCTCTCAATCTACCTGCTCTAGACCAGTCTTTATTGAAGGTACTTCCATCATAGCGCCTCTTATTCCTCTCCTGAGGTAACAATCCCAGTCGTTTTGATCTCTCTTTTTCATGTCCTTGATCACTCTCCTTCCTCTTCTCTGGGCCCCTCAGGCTTTGCAGTATCCCTGGAGATTTCTGTTTGAACTAGAGCAGACCTTTTAGAGAAACATCACGTTTTTATTTTAAAAACTGTCAGTGGGGGAGAAGCCACCAGAGCCCTTGATAAGTTGTTCCAATGGTTAATAATTGTGAGTGTTAAAAAAATTGTGCCTTATTTCCAGTCTGAATTTGTCTAGCTTCTGCTTCCAGCCATTGGCTTGTGTTAGCCCTGTCTCTGCTAGACTGAAGTGCCCATTATCAAATATTTGTTCCCCATGTAGGTACTATGGCAGAGCTCCGACCTTGTCCCCATGGGTCCCGCGCTTCCAGGCGGTTTATGCCAGCCTCAGAGGCTCACTGCGACCCTCCACGTAGCCCTTCTCTCTCTCGGGCCAGGGTACAGTCTACTGAGCCCTTTTCATCCTAAGCCAGCAAGGAGGTGGGTGAGAGAACTTCCCACAGTCTCTGTTGTCCCTACAGGCTTATTCCAGAAGAGTTTAGCCTCCTGTCCTGACAGGGGCCTGTCTTCCCCTCCCAGGAGGTGTTTCTGTAGTGGCGGGTTGGGGGGAACCCAGGCCCGCCCTCTACTCCGGGTTCCGGCCCAGGGACCCTAATGGCAGCAGCTGTTGGCAGCCGACCTTTCACTGCCAGAGTTGCTACATTTCCTTGGGCCACTTCCCCACAGCTCCCCCGCTTCTCTCTCTCAACGCCTTCTTCACCCTTACCTTAGGGCTCCCTTCCAGTGGCTTGAGGGTGTCTTCATTACCCAGTCCTTCAGCCACACTTCCTCTCCCCTGGCTCTCTTTGGCCTGACTGGAGTGAGCCCTTGTATAGCATCAGAGGCGCCTTAATTAGAGTCAGGTGCTTAACAGCCTCACCTGACTCTTAGCAGGTTAATTTGAGTCAGGTGTTCTCATTAGCCTGACGCAGCCCCTGCTCTGGTCAGTCAGGGAACAGAAAACTGCTTATCCAGTGGCCAGTATATCTGTCTTCTACTACTCTGCTGTTCCCAACTGGCCTGGGTCTATCACATTACTTACAGTCTGTGTCAGAGCCGGCCCACAACATTTTGGCACCTGAGGCGGGAGCTCAAATGACACCCCCATTCCCCCTCGCTTGGGCCAAAACTTTGAAAGGTCTCAATTCTACCTTCTTCCTGTTCTACTCCTCTCATGGTACTGCTCTGCTACCTACCCCAATAAAGGAGAACTAACAACTTAAAATGCTTTGTTCAAAAATGTTAAGTAGCAGGGAGGGATAGCTCAGTGGTTTGAGCATTGCCCTGTTAAACCCAGCGTTGTGAGTTCAATCCTTGAGGGGACCACTTAGGGATCTGGGGCAAAATTGGTCCTGCTAGTGAAGGCAGGGGGCTGGACTCAATAACCCTTGGGGGTCCCTTCCAGCTCTATGAGATAGGTATATCTCCATATATTATTATATTATATTATTATTATTATAAGTAACACTTAACTTTCAAACGCCTGAGCAGCAAATGTAACTTTTCTTGTCTGCATAGTAAACACTGGCATTTTTATCTGTTTGAATAATCAAAGTGGTGCTTTCCGTGCCTTCTCGGTTGCAAAGATTTGAACTGCTTCCTGAAGGTCCACAGTCTGGGCCAGCTCATGCTCTACTGAGATGGTTGCAAGGCCGACCAGCCTCTCCTGTGTCATTGTGGAGTGTAGATGTGTTTTTATTAACTTCAGCTTGGAGAAGCTGCATTCTCCACTGGCAACTGTTACAGGAAGTGTTAGAACTATGCGCAGAGCAACAAAAGCATTTGGAAAGAGGGTGGTCATCTTATTTGTGCCCATATATTCCAGAACCCCCTTTGGATTGATCCTGCTGAAATGTATCTTGAAAGGGCTTTCAGTTCATCACCTAAATCACTCGCATCAATATTGCGCATGTCATCATGTGTCAACACTGTCTCTAGTGCCCTGCATTGCTGGTGTAGATCTCCTTCAGGTATAGTGAGGAGTTTTGGAATATCACACAACATCCCACATACACTGCTGTGTTCCTTGAGCTGCATGAAACGTTCTTCAACTGACTGTATTGCACAATCTAGCACCTGGTTAAAGAATTCAACTTTGAATTGTTGTTTGGGGTCTCTTATGGGATTATCCCGTGCCTTGTAATCAAAATGTCGTCTTCTTCGGTGACTCTTGTATTCTTGAATGGGTGGGAAAATAGCTTCAGTGTGAAGTTCCTCTGCCAACTTCTGTGCACTCTTCAGAACGTTTTGAAATCCCTCATCTGACCGGTAAGACTGTAGGTATGACTTTGCTTTGTCCAGTTGTTCCATTGCTCCAGATATATCAAGGTCAACACCTTGGAGTCTCTTGCTTACAACATTTATTTCAAACAGTATGTCATGCCACAACACTAAGCCACACAGAAATTTGAAGTTATGTATGTTTCTGGTGATTCCATTTCCCTCTGCCACTGTTCTCCCACGAACAGTTCCTGTCATAGCATTATCCTCCATAATGGCAACTATGGCATCATCTATCTTCCCAATTTGGTGTTTGATAGGCTTTATCGCCTCCACTCGACTTTCCCATCGTGTGGCACTCAGTGGTTTCAGTGTCAGAGAGGATGTTCCCAGATGTTGCTTCAAAATTTGCCATCGATGAGTTGATGCAGAGAAAAATACATAGATGCTTTGAATTACATTAAAAAATTCAGCAGCCTCACTAGAAGCTGATGCTGCATCACTGACCACCAAGTTCAATGAATGAGAACTGCATGGGACAAAAAAAGCTCGAGGGTTTAACTCTCGGATCCGTGTCTGCACTCCTCTGTTCTTTCCTCTCATGTTGGCACCATTATCGTAGCCCTGACCTCTCATGTCAGCTATCGCAATTCCCGTATCTTCCAGCTTTTTAAGAAGCACATTTGTCATACCAGCTCCTGTAGTATCATCAATGTCAATAAATTCTAGAAAATGCTCTCTGACAGTCACCATTGCAGGGACATTTTCACTAGGTTCTGTTGTTGTTACAAAACGCACCATTAAAGTCATTTGTTCCGTATGGCTGATGTCAGGTGTGCAGTCCAGAATAACAGAGTAATATCTTGCTGACTTCAGATCTGCCACAATCTTCTGTTTGACTTTTGTTGCCAGTAACTGTATGATCTCATTTTGAATTGTTTTTCCAAGGTAGTGGTGTGTGTACATTTCTTGGGTGGTGACTCTTCTTAGATGCTCCTGGAGTACAGCATCAAACTCAGCCATCAGCTCCACAATTTTAAGGAAGTTTCCATTGTTTGGCACATACAGCTGATCTGAAGTGCCACGCAGTGCTAGGTTTTGGGTAGCAAGCATTCTCACAATGGCAATGAGCCTTTTCAGAACATTTTGCCAGTAAAGAGACTCTGATGCAATCTTCTCTTGATGCTGATCATCTATGGTGGCCTTTAACCTTAGTCTCATCTCAAGCTCTTTCCACCTATGGAATGCTCTCTGGTGATTTGCTGCCTTCTCATGGCATGCCAGATTTCTAGCCAGATTTTTCCAGTCCTTTGTTCCTGTAGAACCCAATGTGGCTGGAACATTAGACTGGAAGAGTTTGCAACAAAAACAGTATGCAGCATTCTGGGTTTTTGAGTACATAAGCCATGGCCTCTCCACTTTGTCACCATTGGGGATTTCACGCCAGTAATGTGTTGGATGGAAACTTCTATTTTCATTGTCTTTGGGGAACATGAAGTTTTTCACTTGCTGTGGCCCATGCAGTACAAGGAAGTCCCTCAGGCTACTGCTCAAGTGGGTCCACAGTCCTGGATCATCTAGACTTAAGGAACTAAACTCAGCAGCAGCTGTTTCTTGTGCCTCCACCACACTCTTCTCTGATCTACACTTTTCTTCAGGAATGTGCATGGTTACATCCATTTGAGATGGAGATATGGATGCTGCAGTAGCTGCCAGGTCACCTGCACTCTGACTAACTGGAAGATCAGGCATCTCCTCACCACTCACATCCTCACTGGGGCCGGAAGGCTCACCGTGAACATGTGTGTCTATGTATCTCAGGAGAGCTCCTTCCTGCTTAGAGAGAAAAGCTTCCTTTGCTCCCTTCCTTTTTCTGAATGCTGCCCCAGAGGGGCGTTTTCTTCTTTCACTCAGGGCTGCTGTTCTGTGCCAGCTAGAGTGGCTCTCAACACTCAATTGAAGGGGACGAATGAGCAGGCTGGTAGCAGGGCCTGAGTGAGGGAAGATTTCAGTGTCTTAAGGGCCTAACTGGCTCCTACTACTTCAGTTGACTGCCTGTTCTCCTCAAGTGGGTTCCGGGAAGCAGCAGGAAACAGGAAGCTCCCTGAGAAGCTGGTGTGAATCGGTCCAGGCTCCCAGGGGTGCTAGAGAGGTACATAAGAGGCTCCCCCTCCTCTCTCTCCCTGCAGCTCCTGCTGCTTTCTGTTATTCCCTCTCACCTTTTCTCCTGCCTGCCTGTTATGTCTCTTGTGCCCTCCTTCCTCCAGCACAGCTCTCCACCATCTCTGTGCATCTCGAGCAGAGAGAATACATATGCACCAGCAGCAGACACAGTGTTCTACACTCTGGGTCCTAGTGGCGCCTTCCCCCCCCCCCCCAGTCTGGCACCTGAGGTGGCCGCCTCAGTTCGCCTCATGGTAAGGCCAGCCCTGGTCTGTGTCGTCACCCCTTAACCATCCCTTTGTGATGCTCTCTCCCCTTTCCGACTCATTGATAAATGTAGTAAACAATGCAGGACCAGTACTGAGCCTTGTTGCTGTTAACTTCAGCCAGGGTGAAAATTGACCTTTTAATCCTGCTCTTTGCTTTCTGGGGCAGGGGGCCTGGATCCTGGGTCACCCACACCCTGGCTGAGTGAGTCTTCTCACCTTTGTGTGCCCTCGATCCCCAGCCCAAATGATTTATCCAGAGTTCACAGGAGAGACTGAGCAGGCCCCCATCAGAACACTCACCTGTCAGGTAGCTCAAATCCCTTCTCCCCGAACCAGCACCTCCCCTCTCCTCCTCCACCCCCCGAGGGCACCTACTGGATCAGTCCCCGCATGTGACTTAGGCAGCCAGACGCCTATCTTCCCCCAGTCTGGGACTCGCTCTGGAGCTTAGGTGGGAGAAAGGTTTGCAGATGCCTAGAGGGAGGCAGCAGTGCACCTGCTCCGAGATGGAAACATAGGTGCCAAGGGAATTTTACTGCAGACACACAGGCGCTGGCTTCCTCCGGGCCCCGGGGGTGCTCAAACCCCCACTCTGGCCCAGGCCCTGCCCCCACCCGACCCCTGCTCCCAAGCACCCACCCTGCCTCTTCCCACCCCCGCTCCACCCTAGGACCCACCCCCACTGTTCCCCCAAGCTCCCATCCCCGCCCCGCCTCTTCTCACCCAGTTCCACCGCCTCCCCTGAGCACCCCCCCTCCCCACTCCTCCCCCCTCCCTCTCAGCACCTCCTATACACCGTAAAACAGCTGATCACGGCGGGCGGGAGGTGCTGGGAGGGAGGGGGAAGAGTTGATCGGGGGGGAGCTGGCTGCTGGTGGGTGCTAAGTACCCACTAATTTTTTCCTGTGGGTGCTCCAGCCCAGGAGCACTCACAGAGTCGGCGCCTATGTGAGTTTAGGCACCTACAAGGTTCAGTGGGAGTTTTGTGCAAAACTGGGACCAAGGTGCCTAACTCCTTTTGTCCATCCAGTCCCAGGTTCCTGATTCACCGAGGCACTGGCCCACGCTTGGCTTCCCCTGGAGCTGAGGGTGCCCAGCATCTCTGAAGATCAGACCCCAGATGTTTCAGCTTAAGCACCAAAACTCAGTGGGCACCTTTGGAAATGCTCCCCCCAGTAAACAGGGGTTAGACAATAAGCCAGAACCACTTGGGCAGATGTCCAGCAGAACGGGACCAGGGTGAGGCTGGGCTCTGTGGTTTGTGACATTCACTCCGCCCCACGGCATGATGACATACTGAAGGAGGGACCTTAGGTCTTTAAAACCATCAGCTCTGTCAGGGTCCAGTTAGCTGTTATTTCAGCTTGCCCCCCCGCCCCATACAGTGTTTTCTCTCAGTGTTCCAACATTTCTAAAAGGCCTGGCTCATATATATCCACCCGTACGGGTGCTCCCTCCCTCCCACCCACCCTTCAGTGCAGTTCTGATGGGCCTTATAGGCGGCCCCTTCAACACCTCACACTCAAAGCTGCCCTCCTGTAGCTATCACCTCCGCCAGAACGGCTGGTGAGCTCCCAGCTCTGGTGGCAGATCCTCCTTACACCGTGCTCCATAGGGATAAAGTGGTGCTGGGACCCCACCCTACATTCCTTACCAAGGTGGTGTCCGATTTTCATTTAAACCAAACCACCACTCGCCTGTTTTTTTCTCCCAATCCAGGGGAAGCCAAGCTGCGCACCTTGGATGTTCCCACAGCCCTTCTGTATTACTTATGACAAAGTCATTCAGAAAACCATCCTGTTTATTCGGGTCACTGGGAAAACAGTTCAGGGTCAACTCATCTCACCTTGGAGACATTATCTTGGATAACCCAGCCCATTACACCCGTCTACCAGTTAGGAAGTTTACTCTCTCCCCACAGGAATTGGGGCGCACTCAACTACTGCTCAGCCAACCTCTGTGGCTTGCCCAAGGCCCATTCCCATACCAGCAACCTGGAGAACAGCCCCATGGAGTCAGCCCAGACTTTCACGCACCATTATGGATCTGGCCTCTAGATCAGAGCCAAGTTCTGGAGAGCAGTTCTGAAATCTTTATTTAGTGAGGTATGGCTAGGACTCCTCCACCCACCGCCTGTTAATCGGGGACCTGCTAGCAAGGCACAAGTAGAGCCACCTGGACTTTGACGAAGAATGAATGGTTACTTCCCTTGCAGGAACTGTGGTTCTTTGAGAAGTGATGTCTGTGTGGAGCCCATGACTTGCTCGCCTTTGGAGTTAATCTCTCCTGGTTCTCTGCATTGGCGAGAGAGCTGAGAGGCTGTAGACACAATTCTGCTTTTTATGCCCTTGGCCAGTGGGGCTAGGACGACATGTAGGGCTCAGGAGTGGCCTCAAAAGATACTGCTAGTCCCAGATTCTAATCTCAGGCACATGAGGTGCTTGTCCCTTGACTGGGATCCACATGGACAAAATGTCTCAAAGAACCAGTCACGGCAAGGTAAACAACAAATCTTTTTCTAGACGATAAATTATTTTAGTAACTCTTTTCTGAACCCTTGCCAGTTTGTCAACATCCTTTCTGAAGTGTGGACAGCAGAACTGACATAGTATCCAGTAACGGGTGTATACAATGGCAGTAACTCCCTACTTCTGCTCTGTATTCCCCCACTTATGTATCACATTTGCTGTCTTTGTCACAGCATCCCACTGGGAACTCATGTTCATTGCTTTCTACTGTGACCCTTAAGTCCTTTATAGAGTTGATGCTTTGCAAACTACTGTCCTCCATCATCTAAGTGTGGTCTGCATTCGTTATTCAATTGATGACTTTGGATCTGGCTGTATTAACACTCACGTTCAAGTAAGCCGACCTCACCCGGCGATCTAGCTGGCTCTGTATAACTGACCTGTCCCCATCATTATTCACTACCCCACCAGTTACTGTGTCATTGGCAAGCTTTAGCAGCAATGATTTTATGTTTTCTCCCAGCTCCTGGATAAAGTTGTGTCAGTGATAGTAGCCTAGGTAACCACACTGTTATATCTGCTCCAATACCCTCCATCCCCTAGAAGCCCTGTGGTTTGTTGCCATCACATGGTGCCTCTTGTCTTAGGAAGCTCTTTGGGACAGGGGCTGTGTCTGCTTTAGGGGCCACTTGATCACACAGACCTCAGGAAATGCAGGGTGAAGGCGCCCACAGCAAGCTGAGCTCTGCCCCTAGGGATGTGCATTTCAATAAACTCTTGCAGCCCAGGACCTTGCGTCACTGGGAACATAATCTCTGGTAGGGAGCAGAAAAGCCCGGCCCTTTCGCCTTCTGCATAGGCTCCAGCGTAGAGTTTAATGCTATTGCTCCAGTGAGGCTGTGCAAGCAGATTGAATTGTGTAGTGTTTACCCACACAATATGAAATGTTGTGCCTGTGCTACTGCGTACGTGGCCCTGGGTGGTGTGCCAGGCTCGGACCTGAGCTTGAAGAGCTATGGAAAAGAGGAACACGTTTTGTCCCTGCCTGTGCTGAGCATAAAGAGGTCGCATCAGGCAGCTCCTGCTTCCTGTGTCACCCAAGATAAACGCAATGATCAAATAAACCTTGCAGCAGATTAATACCTCAGCAGGCGTGTCCTCAGAGGCTGCAGGGACACGGGCATCGATTCTAGCGCGAATGCTGCCTGTTGATCTGACACAAGGTGTCCTCCAAGGTGATCAATGTGTTTGGAGAGCGCAGCGTCCCCCCTCCAGCTGCTGTCCGGGGAGGGGGCTGGGGTGGGGGGGCACTGGGCCTGCAGCCTCTGCTCTGCATGTGGGGGGGAGGGGAGGGCACTGGGCCTGCAGCCTCTGCTCTGAGTGGACTGAGGACAATCAATGGGACATAATCATTCCAGGGTACAAAATATATCAGCAGGACAGAACGGGGGGGGGGGGGGGGGGNGAGGCTATCAAAATAAAGAACTCAATAATAGTGGGGGATTTCAATTATCCCCATATTGACTGGGAACATGTCACCTCAGGACGAAATGCAGAGACAAAATTTCTCGATCCTTTAAATGACTGCTTCATGGAGCAGCTGGTACAGGAACCCACAAGGAGAGAGGCAGTTCTCGATTTAGTCCTGAGTGGAGCGCAGGAGCTGGTCCAAGAGGTAACTATAACAGGACCACTTGGAAATAGTGACCATAATACAATAACTTTTAACATTCCTGTGGTGGGAAGAACATCTCAACAGCCCAACACTGTGGCATTTAATTTCAAAAGGGGGAACTATGCAAAAAATGAGGGGGTTAGTTAAACAGAAATTAAAAGGTACAGGGACTAGAGTGAAATCCCTGCAAGCTGCATGGGCGCTTTTTAAAGACACCATAATAGAGGCCCAACTTCAATGTATACCCCAAATTAAGAAACACAGTAAAAGAACTAAAAAAGAGCCACCATGGCTTAACAACCATGTAAAAGAAGCAGTGAGAGATAAAAAGGCATTTTTTAAAAAGTGGAAGTCAAATCCTAGCGAGGTAAATAGAAAGGAGCATAAACACTGTCAAATTAAGTGCAAGAATGTAATAAGAAAAGCCAAAGAGGAGTTTGAAGAACGGCTAGCCAAAAACTCCAAAGGTAATAAAATGTTTTTTAAGTACATCAGAAGCAGGAAGCCTGCTAAACAACCAGTGCAGCCCCTGGACGATCGAGATACAAAAGGAGCGCTTAAAGACGATAAAGTCATTGCGGAGAAATTAAATGTATTCTTTGCTTCAGTCTTCACGGCTGAGGATGTTAGGGAGATTCCCAAACCTGAGCCGGCTTTTGTAGGTGACAAATCTGAAGAACTGTCACAGATTGAAGTGTCACTAGAGGAGGTTTTGGAATTAATTGATAAACTTAACATTAACAAGTCACCGGGACCAGATGGCATTCACCCAAGAGTTCTGAAAGAACTCAAATGTGAAATTGCGGAACTATTAACTAGGGTTTGTAACCTGTCCTTTAAATCGGTTTCTGTACCCAACAACTGGAAGATAGCTAATGTAACGCCAATATTTAAAAAGGGCTCTAGAGGTGATCCCGGCAATTACAGACCGGTAAGTCTAACGTCAGTACCAGGCAAATTAGTCAAAACAATCATAAAGAATAAAATTGTCAGACACATAGAAGAACATAAATTGTTGGGCAAAAGTCAACATGGTTTCTGTAAAGGGAAATCGTGTCTTACTAATCTATTAGAGTTCTTTGAAGGGGTCAACAAACGTGGACAAGGGGGATCCAGTGGACAGTGTACTTAGATTTCCAGAAAGCCTTTGACAAGGTCCCTCACCAAAGGCTCTTATGTAAATTAAGCTGTCATGGGATAAAAGGGAAGGTCCTTTCATGGATTGAGAACTGGTTAAAAGACAGGGAACAAAGGGTAGGAATTAATGGTAAATTCTCAGAATGGAGAGGGGTAACTAGTGGTGTTCCCCAAGGGTCAGTCCTAGGACCAATCCTATTCAACTTATTCATAAATGATCTGGAGAAAGGGGTAAACAGTGAGGTGGCAAAGTTTGCAGATGATACTAAACTGCTCAAGATAGTTAAGACCAAAGCAGACTGTGAAGAACTTCAAAAAGATCTCACAAAACTAAGTGATTGGGCAACAAAATGGCAAATGAAATTTAATGTGGATAAATGTAAAGTAATTCACATTGGAAAAATAACCCCAACTATACATACAATATGATGGGGGCTAATTTAGCTACAAACGAGTCAGGAAAAAGATCTTGGCGTCATTGTGGATAGTTCTCTAAAGATGTCCACGCAGTGTGCAGAGGCGGTCAAAAAAGCAAACAGGATGTTAGGAATCATTAAAAAGGGGATAGAGAATAAGACAGAGAATATATTATTGCCCTTATATAAATCCATGGTACGCCCACATCTCGAATACTGTGTACAGATGTGGTCTCCTCACCTCAAAAAGGATATTCTAGCACTAGAAAAGGTTCAGAAAAGGGCAACTAAAATGATTAGGGGTTTAGAGAGGGTCCCATACGAGGAGAGATTAGAGAGGCTGGGACTCTTCGGCTTGGAAAAGAGAAGACTAAGGGGGGACATGATAGAGGTATATAAAATCATGAGTGATGTTGAGAAAGTGGATAAGGAAAAGTTATTTACTTATTCCCATAATACAAGAACTAGGGGTCACCAAATGAAATTAATAGGCAGCAGGTTTAAAACAAATAAAAGGAAGTTCTTCTTCATACAGCGCACAGTCAACTTGTGGAACTCCTTCCCTGAGGAGGTTGTGAACAGCGTTTAAAAGAGAACTGGATAAATTCATGGTGGTTAAGTCCATTAATGGCTATTAGCCAGGATGGGTAAGGAANCGGCGTCATCGTGGATAGTTCTCTGAAAATGTCCACACAGTGTGCAGAGGCGGTCAAAAAAGCAAACAGGATGCTAGGAATCATTAAAAAGGGGATAGAGAATAAGACAGAGAATATATTATTGCCCTTATATAAATCCATGGTACGCCCACATCTCGAATACTGTGTACAGATGTGGTCTCCTCACCTCAAAAAGGATATNAATAGGATGAATAGTAAGACGCCAGTATGGCTTCATCAGGAGCTCTTCAATGAGCTCTTTGAGTATGGTCTTTCAACCGATTGTCCACCCACCTTATAGTAATTTCATCTATGCCATTTTCCCCTAGTTTCCTTATGAGAATGGCATGTGGGATTCTGTCAAAAGCCTTAAAAAACAAAAAATCAAGTTGTACCATGTCTACTGCTTCCCCCCATCCACTAGGCCAATAGCCCTGTCAAAGAAGGAAATTAGGTTGGTTTGGCATAATTTGTTCTTGACAAAGCCATGCTGGTTATTCCTTGCAACATTCTTAATCTTATGGGGTTTACAAACTGATTGTTTAATCATTTGTTCCAGTATCTTTCCAGGTATTGAAGAATAGGTTGTGCTGGTTGGGGAGTAGCACTAAATGTGTGTGTGGGGGGGAAAACAGAGTCAAATAGAATAAAAATCTTAAATGAATCAAACTGTACTATAGAATGTCTATGGATAGAAATTCCATGCTTGAATAATAAGAATATAGCAGTAGGAATATACTACTGACCGTGATGGTGATTGTGCTCCTGGAGATTGGAGAGGCTATAAAACTAGAAAACTCAGGTGAAATCCCCCATTATTACTATCTCCATATTGATTGGGTACATGTCACCTCAGGATGGGATGCAGAGATAAAATTTGTAGAGATAATTAATGAGGTTTTCTTGGAGCAGCTAATCCTGGAACCCACAAGGGGAGAGGCAATTCTTGATTTAGTTCTAAGTGGAGCACAGGATCTGGTCCAAGAGGTGAATGTAGCTGAGCCATCAGTAACAGCGACTATAATGTAATTACATTTCACATCCCTGGGGAGGAGAAAATACTGAAGAAGCCCCCCGCAGTAGCATTTAACTTCAGAAAGTTCACTTTAAAAAAAAATAAATGAGGAAGTTAGTTAAACAGAAATTTAAAAGATACAGTCACAAAAGTGCCATGCCTGCAAGCTGCATGGAAACTTTGTAAAGACACCATAACAAAGGCTCAAATTAAATGTACTCCCCTAATTAAAAAACAGTGAGAGGACCAAAAAAAATGCCATCATGGCTAAAGAAAGTCAAGCAAGTTGTCAGAGGCAAAAAGACATCCTTTAGGGTGTATTAAAAATTAGAAGTTAAATCTTACTGAGGAAAATAGAAAGGAGCATAAACTCTGGCATGACAAGGGTAAACATATAATTAGTCAGGACAAAAAAGAATTTGAAGAGCAACTAGCCAAAGAGTCAAAAACAAAACATTTTTTTCATTGTTAAGTACATCAAATGCAGGAAGCCTGCCAAACAATTAGTGGGGCCACTGGAGGTGCTAAAGGAGCACTCCAGGAAGACAAAGCCATTGCTGAGAAGGTAAATGAATTCTTTACATCAGTCTTCACTGCAGAGGCTGAGGGAGATTCCCACACCTGAGCCAGTCTTTTTAGGTGACAGATCTGAGGAACTGTCCCAGATTGAGGTGTCAGTGGAGAAAGTTTGGAACAACTGATACATTAAACAGAAATAAGTCACCAGGACTAGATGGTATTTACCCAAGAGTTCTCAAGGAACTCAAATATGAAATTGCAGAATGACTAGCTGTGGTATGTAACCTATCATTTAAATCAGTTTCTGTACCAGATGACTGGAGGGTAGCTACCGAGACACCAATTTTTTAAAAGGGCTCCAGAGGTGATTCCAGCAACTACTAGGGTGACCAGATGTCCCGATTTTATAGGGATAGTCCCGATTTTTGGGTCTTTTTCTTATATAGGCTCCTATTACCCCCAACCCCCGTTCCGATTTTTCACACTTGCTGTCTGGTCACCCTAGCAATTACAGACCAGTAAGCCTAACTTCAGTGCCAGGCAAAATGGTTGAAACTGTAGTAAAGAACAGAATTATCGGACACATAGATGAACATGATTTGTGGGGAAAAGCCAACATGGCTCTTGTAAAGGGAAATCATGCCTCACCAATCTACTAGAGTTTTTTGAGGGGGTCAACAAACATGTAGACAAGGGGGATCCAGTGGATATAGCGTACTTGGATTTTAAGAAAGCCTTTGACAAGGTCTCTCACCAAAGGCTCTTAAGCAAAGTAAGCAGTCATGGGATAAGAGGGAAGGTCCTTTCATGGATCAGTAACTGGTTAAAAGACGGGGGAAAAAAAGTCATTATTCAGAATGGAGAGAGGTAAATAGTGGTGGCCCCCAGAGGTCTGTACTGGGATCAATCCTATTCAATATTTTCATAAATGATCTAGAGAAGAGTAAACAGTGAGATGGCAACATTTGGAGGTGATACAAAACTACTCCAGATAGTTAAGTGCAAAGCTGACTGTGAAGAGTTACAAAGGGACCTCACAAAACTGGGTGAGCCCCAACCTGCTGCCACAGCTCAGACTCTAGGGCCAAGCTGCATTGTTTTGTGGAGTAACAACAGAGTCTTGCTAGCAATCACTTGGCACCCTGGCGTCCCTATCACAGGGACTTTAAAAGATGCCCCTTGCTTACTGACGAGCCGCCTCTCAAACTCCAGCCAATCAGGGCCCCAGGGACAGACAGCGAGCCGTTGTTAACCGCACAGAGAGGGAGGGAGACCTGCTGACGGCTCAGTGCAAACCACTGTCACGGGCCTGGATGGTGCTGACAGAGCCATGCACTGGAGCGGGGGGAGGGGAGAAGAGCTAGCCAACAAACCAACCTCACCTGCGCACCAGGGCACAGTGAGCAGGTGGTGCTATCCGTGCTTACAAGCCACGGCCAGGCACTCAGAAACAGGAGAGGTTACACTGCGGCCACAGTGCCCTCCCCCGCCCCCAGAGTCATGGGGCAACCAGCTGCCATTACAAACCTGGTTTTGGTCCCTCCCTAAAATCCACAAGCAGCGGCACGTTGGCCTCCGCATGGGCAGGGAACTCTGGGTGCCAGGACGGGGGTTTCCTACCACACCCAGAGCAAACTGGGCAGTAGTCAGTAGGAACTGCTTGCTTGTGCTGGAGGAGCGGGGCTAGGACCCTGCTGCCTCGGGGCTGCTCACCAAGCTCCCAAGTTAATCTGTACCCCTCAGCCCCTCCCACAGTCCAGCAATTAATTACGCAACCCCCATCTGCCCAGCTCTCATGTCAGCTCTGCCCCCACCAGCCTCCCGGACCTGCCCACCCCCCACCAGCTCTGCCCCCACCAGCCCATCCCCCCATCCCCATCAGTTCTGCCCCACACCGAGGAGCGGATTTACCATGAAACAAACCGTGCGGTGGCACGGGGCCCCCAATGACAGGGGGCCCCCAAAATGCAAGACAAATATCTGACAACCTGCCCCCGAGTCCCAGCCTGCGGCACAGCAGGGCTCAGCCAGGCAGGCTGCCTGCCGCTCTCGGAAGCGGACAGCTGCTGGCATGTCTCTGCGTGCCCCTGGGGGGGAGGGGGGGCTCCATGCACTGCCCCCACCACGGGCAGCGCCCAGAGACCTGCTGGCCCCCTCCCTCCAAGGGGCGCAGAGAGACGTGCCAGCAGCAGGGCTAAGGCAGCTCCCTGCCCGCTCTGCCTCCCTCCCTCCGCGTTGCGTCGCTCGTGGAAGCGGCTGGCATGTCCCTACAGCCCCTGAGGGTGGGGGGTGTCTCCGCGTGCTGCCCCCGCCCCGAGCACCAACTCTGCAGCTCCCATTGGCCGGAAACTGCGGCCAATGGGAGCTGCGGAGGTGGTGCCTGCGGGCAGCGGTGCACAGAGACCCCCCGCCTAGGAGCCGCTGCCGGTGGGGTGTGTGCTGGTCGCTTTGGGAGCTGCGCCACCCGAGATAAGCGCCGCCCCCTGCCCCCCTCCCACACCCCAACCCCCTGCCCCAGCCCAGAGCCTGCACCCCAAACCCAAGCTTCCTCCCAGAGCCTGCACCCCTCACCCCCTCCCACAACCCAACCCTCTGCCCCTATCACGGTACCTCACTTTATTTTCATTTACTTCCCATTACTTGTAACATAAGAACATAAGAACGGCCGCACGGGGTCAGACCAAAGGTCCATCCAGCCCAGTATCCTGTCCACCGACAGTGGCCAATGCCAGGTGCCCCAGAGGGAGCGAACCTAACAGGTAATGATCACGTGATCTCTCTCCGGCCATCCATCTCCACCCTCTGACAAACAGAGGCTAGGGACACCATTCTTACCCATCCTGGCTAATAGCCATTAATGGACTTAACCTCCATGAATGTATCCAGTTCTCTTTTAAACGCTGTTATAGTCCTAGCCTTCACAACCTCCTCAGGCAAGGAGTTCCACAAGTTGACTGTGCGCTGTGTGAAGAAGAACTTCCTTTTATTTGTTTTAAACCTGCTGCCTATTAATTTCACTTGGTGGCCCCCTAGTTCTTATATTCTGGGAACAAGTAAATAACTTTTCTTTATTCACTTTCTCCACATCACTCATGATTTTATATACCTCTATCATATCCCCCCTTAGTCTCCTCTTTTCCAAGCTGAAGAGTCCTAGTCTCTTTAATCTCTCCTCATATGGGACCCGTTCCAAACCCCTAATCATTTTAGTTGCCCTTCTCTGAACATTTTCTAGTGCCAGTATATCTTTTTTGAGATGAGGAGACCACATCTGTACGCAGTATTCGAGATGTGGGCGTACCATGGAGGAGGATGAAGAATGAAAACGGGGCAGGCAGATAAGAGAGAATGTTCTTTTTCTTGGCTGGGTCCCAAGGGGGAGCCCCCGAAAATGAAGCTGCACACAGGGCCCCCCCCAACTCTAAATCCACCACTGCTCACACCTGCCCAGCCCCCACCTCACCCCTGCAGCTCCTGGGGCTCTTCACCCACCTCTCCCAGGCCTGGGGCTGCCACAGGGGTCTGACCCCACAGCCAGGTTACAGAGAGCAGGCCTACCCCCTGCGCCCGGTGGGGGGCAGAGCAAGGGAGCAGGCCGACCCACTGCGCCCGGTGGGGGGCAGAGCAAGGGAGCAGGCCGACCCCCTGCGCCTGGCGGGGGGCAGAGCAAGGGAGCAGGCCGACCCCCTGCGCCCAAGGGGGGGCAGGAGCAGGCCGACCCCCTGCGCCCGGTGGGGGGCAGAGCAAGGGAGCAGGGCGACCCACTGTGCCCGAGGGGGGGCAGGAGCAGGGTGACCCACTGCGCCCGGCGGGGGAGGTGCATAGTGGCCCTGAGCTGCTGGAATCTTCCTGCTGCCTCCTCCACCCTCCCGTCCTGTAAGCGTAACCCACACACCTCCTGGGTGTGGTGTCTGTCCCATCTAGTGACACTGAGACCACTTAGAGAGGGGTCTCCTGATACTGACGGGGCCTCTGGGGACTCCCAGGTCAAGCAGAGGTTCAGCCCTCCTCAGCTGTGCATGTCACAGTCTTCCCCACCCTTCCTCTCTCACCTTGGACTGGGAGCTCTTTGGGACAGGGCTGAGCCAGCCTCCTTCATGCTAGTGCAGCACCTAGCACGGCCCAGCACTGGGCGGGGGGGAGCTTTGCACATGCCTATCCCTGGTCTGCACGAGGGCTCCTCATGAGCAGCTGCTCAGCAATGAGTGTGGGCGTCCATCCGTCCAGGTGCTCGTTTGTTCATGCATGCGGCGGGGGGGGGACTCGTGTGTCACACTGTGGCTCTTAATAAATAGCACGCCAGCAAGAATGAACACAGACCCTGAGAAGAGCAGCCAGTGAACGTTGGCATCAATGTCGGTGAGAGCTGGACCGTTAACCGGCCGGCCTGTCTGCGAGGCAATTGTATAGAGCCCTGGACGGGGAGTATCTGCTTAGAGTCATAGATCCCCAGGCCAGACAGGCCCCCTGTGATCACCCCGTCTGACCCCCTGTATCGCACAGCCCAGAGAGCTGCCCCACAGTAATTCCTAGAGCGGCTGTTAGAAAAAACGGCCAAGCTGGATTGAAAAATGGTCAGTGCTGGAGAATCCACCACGACCCCAGTGGGTAACTCCCCTCACCATTAAAACAATTTATACCTTATTTCCATGGATCGTGTTGTACTGTCTCGGCTAGACTGAGGAGCTCATTGTTAACATTTGTTCCCCATGTAGGTACCAATAGATTGTAACCTAATCGCCCTGTCACAGGGTTTTACTACCCACCACTGGGGCCCCTCCTTGTGGTTCACCTGGGGATTAGCTCCCAACCCGTCTGACGCCCCCTCCTCTCTCAACTTGTGGGGCTCCCCCTTCATGACTTGGCCCTTCAGCCGGCTCACTATAGTCCTCCCCTCCCACGGTAACAAAGTCCCTCCGCACAAGCTGTCTCAGGCAGTCTTCCAATCCACTCCCCTGACTGTGCCACCTCCCCAGGGGCCAGCCCACCCACTACTCCAGATTCCAGCCCAGGGACCCTGTGTCTAGCAACCACCAGCTACACACTCAGACCCTGTGGCTGTTTCCCTGGGCTCCTTCCTCTCTATCTTCCGGTCCCCGCTCGGAGTTACCAGAGTTTCACCTGCTCTCCGGTTCTTGCCAGAGTCTGTATTTTCCAGGCAGGACCCCCGGGCTCACTCCCCCGAGGCCACCTCCTTGTCTCTTGTGCGCTACTTCCTGGTTTTACACTAGCGCAGCCTGCCCCTGCCCAGCTGGGCTTCATCATCAGTTAGAGCATATCAGCCCGGACTCTCTTCCAGGTGCAGCCTGTCACAAGGTTAATGGCCCCTTTTACCTACTCAGGCCTTGTGTGGGGTAGAAACCTCCTCACACCCCCCCCAACCTTCTCCTTGTTCAGCTAATTAGGCTTAGCAATAGACTCTAGGAGCTACCAGGCGGGTTTTCTAATCCTTTCATCCATCTCATGGCTCTTCTCTGACCCCGCTCCAATTTATCAACACACAGTGCTTAATTTGTAATGAAAAAGGTGCTGGGGCTCTAGCGATTTTCTTACATTCATAACTGATGCAGCAGGTCCAGAGGTGCCGGGCTCTGAACTGCCAGGCCCAGAGGTGCCGGGGCTCCGAACTGCCAGGCCCAGAGGGGCCGGGCTCCGGGCGGCCAGGCCCAGAGGGGCCGGGCTCCGAGCTGCCCGGCCCAGAGGGGCCGGGCTCCGAACTGCCAGGCCCAGAGGGGCCAGGCTCCGAACTGCCAGGCCCAGAGGGGCCGGGGCGCCGAACTGCCAGGCCCAGAGGTGCCGGGGCTCCGACCTGCCAGGCCCAGAGGGGCCGGGCTCCGACCTGCCAGGCCCAGAGGGGCCGGGCTCCGAACTGCCAGGCCCAGAGGCGCCGGGCTCCGAACTGCAAGGCCCAGAGTTGCCGGGCTCCGAACTGCCAGGCCCAGAGGGGCCGGGCCCCGAGCTGCCAGGCCCAGAGGGGCGGGGCTCCGAACTGCCAGGCCCAGAGGGGCCGGGCCCCGAGCTGCCAGGCCCAGACGGGCCGCGCTCTGAACTGCCAGGCCCAGAGGGGCCGGGGCGCCGAACTGCCAGGCCCAGAGGTGCCGGGGCTCCGACCTGCCAGGCCCAGAGGGGCCGGGGCTCCGAAGTGCCAGGCCCAGAGGGGCCGGGCTCCGAACTGCCCGGCCCAGAGGGGCCGGGGCTCCGAACTGCCAGGCGCAGAGGGGCCGGGCTCCGAGCTGCCAGGCCCAGAGGGGCCGGGCGCCGAGCTGGGAGGCCGAGAGGGGCCGAGTTCCGAGCTGGCAGGCCCGGAGGGGACGGGCTCCGAGCTGCCAGGCCCAGAGGGGCGGGGCTCCGAACTGCCAGGCCCAGAGGGGCCGGGCTCCGAGCTGCCAGGCCCAGAGGGGCCGGGCTCTGAACTGCCAGGCCCAGAGGGGCCGGGGCTTAGCCCTGGCACAAATTAAGCACTGTCAACATCCTTCTTGAATCAGACACAATATCTCATCAGTGGTCGCACCAATGCCAAGTAACCTCTCTGCTCCTACTCAAGATCCCCGTTTACACATCCAAGGGTGGCATTATCCCTTTTGGCCAGTGTCACACTGGGAACTCATGCTCAGCTGATTATCCATCATGACCCCCAAATCTTTTTCAGAGTCACTATTTCGCCAGGTAGAGTCCCCCATCCTGTAAATACAGCCTGCATTCTTTGTTCCCAAACGTATATTTACCTGTATTAAAAGGCATTGTTTGCTTGTGCCCAGCTTCCCAATCAATCGGTATCTATTTTCTTCATTATTTACCACTCACCCAATTGTTGTGTAATTTTACATTTTCTTCCAGGTCATTAATAAAAATGTTAAATAGCAAAGGGAGCACCACGCCCCCCTCACCCCACTTTCCTGGCTGCCTCCAGGTGGTCACAGAGCACAGGACCTGCTCCCATGTGCCTCCTCCAGGCCTGAGCAGCAGTGCCCTTACCCCTGTAGCCTCGGGCCTGCATGACTTCGTGGATGGAGGTGGGGTGCCCAGGGCCAGAGTGCACAGATCCCTGCCCTGCCTGGGCTGAGCCCTAGGAGGGCCCAAGGCCATAATGAGTTTGAGGGTCTCCTTCCTTGGGCTGGAGGATGCAGGAGGGCCCAGCACCCACGCCAGAGTCTGTGGTGACCTGTGGGCTCAGAGGAGCTGAGCACAGCACAGCCCCAGACAGGGGCCAGCACAGCTTGGCACCAGGTCTCTGTCCTGAGCAATGCAACGCAGCAACAGGGCTTCAAAGCCAGCCTCCCTTAGTGCTTGGGCAACTTCTGCACACCCAGGCACAGATCCCGTCCCTACCGGCATGCACGGATGCTAGTCACCTCACCCAGCCCCCACTGGCAGCCCTCTGCCCAGGGTGGGGCAGTTAGGTGCAGAGGTCTGCGTTTGGGGAGGAAGTGGCTTTACCTCCTCAGCTCTCACTCCCTTCAGCTGCCTGCACCATGACACATGCCCAACCCCACCCTGCACTGTGTCCCAGTGTCACTGCGGGGCTGGCTGAGCTGCTCGTTCGAGCCCAGTCAGGGGTTACTAATGGGTTTGCTGCATCTCTCCAGCCGAGTCTCAGGCTATTTCCCTGCCCTTGTTTCAAATCTCTCTGGGTCCCCTTGGATCAATGCGTCCCTCTGCCAGTCATGCTCCTCCCATCACCTCACTCCCGTGCAGCCCCTGCTCCAGGACCAGCTGGGCTGGATGTTCAGACACACAGCTCTGTGCCCTGTCACTCTGGGCATGCACTAACGTCCGTGCATGCTGGTGGGGACGGGATTTGTGCCTGGGTGTGCGACGCTCCCCAAGCGCTAAGGGAGGCTGGCTTTGGCTGTTTCTGTTGCTGCGTCGCATCGCTCGGGACAGAGACCTGCTGCGAAAGCTGCTGTGGGATCTGCTGTGGTAGTTTCTCTGCTGCTATTTCAGAGCTTATTCAGAAAGTGAAAACAAAAGCAGGGTGAAGGAAAAGCAATGCCCAGCGCTGTGAATACTTGTCATGGTGGGGCTGGGGCCCTGCAGGAAACCCAGTGAGTGGGAATCCTCAGGCAGTCAGGGAGCTTAAGGAGCCCTTAAAGGACTCTCCTGAGACGGGCAGGGACCACATCTCCTCTAGCCCCCAGCACAACAGGCCCACAACCAACAACTGGAGAGGCACTGGAAGTGGCTGCATCAGGCTTTTGCCTTTGACAGGACCTTTGAACTCTGGAGCTGGAACTGTAACGTGCTTTAAAACATCCCTGGGAGTGGGCAGTGCTGCCGGGGCTCTCGGCTGCAGTCATCCTCTGCTGCTTTCGTGCATGGCCTCCTGGGCACTGCAAACCCCCAGGGCTCTGCAGCCTTTCAGCCCTCCTCCTGTAGGGAACTATTTCTACTTATCGGAAAAGAAAACACCAGCACAAAGCAGCCACTTTCCAGCTGGCTCAGCAGAGGATGGCCCTGGCCTGGAGAGTGGCAGGGCTCCCCGTTCGGCCTAGGGGGAGGTCCATTGGGCTGGGAATCAAGGCACCAGGTGTCCCTAGCTCTCTGCCCTTCACACCCTTATCACTGAGCAAGGAGGCTGACAAGCATCAGTCCCTCCATCCTATGATCAGCTCTCAGGGGCTGCAAAAGGTCACGCCTGGCAGATCAGGGAATAGAACCCACGTCTCTGCCGTGGGAGACCCATGAACAGACCAGCGGAGGGAAATTGGGCTGCTGGTGCATCATGTTCGCTGGGGCCCCACCCCCTTCTATTTCACTTTTTTACATAGACGCTACAGCTGTTTTGGGGGGGCTGAACTGAGGCCCTGGTACAATTGTCTCCCCCTCATCAGCCCTGCCCATGGCTCCTCCACTTAGCCACACTGCCTCTCAGAAAGATTAGGCCAAATCTAGGTGCTTGGCTATGCAGTCTGCTCACTCTGCAAAGCCCAGTCAGACACATGGCAGAAGGGCTGTTGTTAATGACAACCTCAGATGCTGTTTGTTGTACAGGCTGGTTGCAAGCTGGGACCCAGGCAACTCAGCAGCTCAGTAATTTTATAGAGCACAGAGTGATCTCTCTGTCTTGTCCCCACTCTCCTGCACACTGGCTTTCTGCTCCCTCCCCTGGTTCACACAGATAGGCCGCCATCCCCAGTCAACGTGACTGTTACGCACCTGAAGGCAAACTCTGCCACTGTCTCGTGGGATGTCCCGGAGGGAGACGTCATCATTGGCTATGCCATCTCGCAGCAGGTACGCCAGGCTCTGCCCCGTGTCCCCAGAGTCTCCACCCTGCCTCCCCTTCCCTTCGGGAGGGCTTTCCCGGGAACCCAACCCCACCCAAGGGATGCACCATGAGCAGTGCTGGCCATGGGTTATGCAGGCTCCTTCTTCCTTCTCTGGCCATCCCACTACTGGAGCATCAGCTCTGACCCCACCCATCTCTCATCATCCTATCTGGGGCCAGCAGGCCATTGGGCCTCCAAGGGGGCAGAACTCACTTTTTCCCCACCCTCCTGGCCACCCCCACCTTGAAACCCCTCTCTACAAAATGTCTGTGCTTCGGGCTCCAGCCCTGTCCTGAGCCCCATCCCCTCCCTGCTGCCCTGGGCGGGGTCTCCACTCCGGGCGGGGCTTTGCGAGGGAGGAGTTTGTCCTTGTGACTGTACAATGGCACGGGGTACTCTAGAAATACTGCTGTTCACATGATTATCCCTGCCCCGCACGTGAACGGCCCAGCAGAGCCTCCGAGGAGCTGGGGCTGGGCAGGAGCTCAGAGATCACCATGCCTCCACCCACCCGAGCTGGCCACTTGCCCTCACTAACCCGTTTCCAGAAGGGCAGGGGAGCCCTCCCTGTGACTGACAGCGTCTCTCCGACTCTGGCAGCGGCAGGACGGGCAGATGCAGCGGTTCATCCGGGAGGTGAACACCACGAACCGGGCCTGCGTGCTGTGGGACCTGGCGGAGGACGCCGACTACATCATCCAGGTGCAGAGCATCGGCCTGCACGGAGAGAGCCAGGCCAGCAAGAGGGTCCATTTCCGGACCCTGAAAGAGACCGATCGCCTCCCCTCCAACAGCTCCAACCAAGGTAAGGGCAGGAGCCCGCGCTGTGCCAGTGCCACGCTCTGCTTGGGAGATTGGTCACTGGGCACTGCAAGGTAAATTCCCTGCAGGGCCCCACAGCCCACAGAGACAGGCTCTGGTAACTGAGGGGAGTCGGGGCTGCCACGTGGGAATCCCTGTGGGGGCAGCTAGGGCTGGTGCTGTATTGCAATGCTGAGCTATATAGCAGCACTGGGTAAAGCCAGACCCCTCGCTGTTCAACTCCCCCAGGTGAGGTGTCAGAAGGAGTGGGGGGTGGGGGGGGTGGCCTGCAGAGGGGCTGGAAAGAGCCACCTGGGGGCTCCTGGCAGGGGCTGTGCCCGGGCCTGGAGAGGTGCAGAAGGTGCCTCCGCAGAAGCCTTTCATTCCCTGCTGCACGCTCAGGGCTCCTGGGCCGGGCTGCTCAATGGGGGACAAGGAGACACAGCTTGAACCACAAGGCTGTTCCAATAGCTCGTGCAGTGTGGCAGGTTTGTCAGTCTGGGAGCGTCGGGAATGGAGGCCCCAGGACCAAAGGAGAGGGAGTAAAGCCTACGGCAGGACCTAGCACGGCACCTCTGGTATTACAGCCAGCGGGCGGAATAGAGGCAAGCCCCTGCCCAACATGGAGCCGAGCCCACAGGAGCCAGGAGACACAAGGCCTGGGGGGGGAATGACATTTCCTGCTGCACAGCCCAGGGGCATCCTGCCGTGGGGCGGCACCCACATGGGTTCCTCCGCTAAATCCTGCGCCGAGGCGACAGAGGTGAAGGTGATAAGCAGCTCCTCGCTGCCGGAAAGCCCATCCGTGAGCGGCACAGCGCTGCCTGGCCTGCAGCCTTGCCGGCGCTGGACACCTGCTAACATCACCCAAGCTCCCCCCAGTATGGAGCAGGGGCAGAGCGATGGGGACCAGCTCCCTTGTCGTGTTGGGCTGCAGGGGGCTCGTACCAGGTTCTCTGTTCCCTCCAGCTCCCTGCAGAGGGTCAGTCCTGAGGGTGGAGCGCTTTTCCCTGCTGGAGGAAAGTGACAGGGTGCACTCACCTCTCGTGAGCACCTCCTGTCGGCTGGGTGCAATCCTGCACTTTCCATTTCTGTGCAGCCAGCACCCCGTTGGCTGTCGCCCTGGTCAGGCAGGTCCTCAGCGGCTCAGCCCCCCCCCCCCCCCCGACCAAGTCACTCGGTTAATAGGTGAACGGATGGGTGAACCCCTTCCAGGGGAGAAGGTCCACGAGGGCCTGTCCCAGTGCCCTTGTGAATGTCTGTAGCCCTGTCTCTGTGCTCAGTTCTCAGATCCTCCTGGGCTTGACATCCATGCCTGCCCTGGTACAGAGCAGGGCCCCCAGCTTCCTGCCTGGAGACTCTCTGCCTTTATCAGTCCTTATTGCCCCTGCTCTCCGCCAGGTCACTCCTTGGAGTTCAGTCCCCTTCCAGGGTAACAAAGTCCAACAAATGGTTGGCCCTCGGCAGGGTCTTCAGCCCCAGCCCTGTTTAAACGCCAAGCCGCATTTAATGCCTTTTCTCCCCTCCTTGGGGCTTAGGCCACTCCTCTGGGGGGGGACCTGGGCCTGCCCACTACTCTGGGTCCCAAGTTCCCAACCCAGGGTCCCTATAGACAGCAGCCATATGCTGCCTTCCCTGGGCTGCTTCTCACTCTGTCCCATCACATCCTTGGGGTGTCTGTCTGTTCCCTGCTTGAGCAGGGGTCTCAATGGACTAAACGGGCCCAGAGAGCCCCAGACAGTAACGTGTAAAACACAAAGCAGTTAAACAGCTTGCAGGCGTGACTACAGCAACCTTGGCTTGCTTAGCACCCTGGCAAATGCACTAGAAAACTCACACTCCCAGGCTGCAGAGCGACAGCTCCGCTCTTTGTACAGCACAATGACCACCTCTGTACGCTGTCTCCGAGCTGCCGAGGGCCTGGCACTGACCCCGGGACTCTGACGTGAGCAGGAGGTACATCATCATCCCAGGCCGAAACAGAAACCAAGGAGCTGCTGCTAGGCAGGAGGGTGTGTGCCCCTGAGGGTGGGCGGCACATGCTGGAGTGTTGATGGGAGGTAGGCAGGTGGGGCAGATCTGTCGGGATCCTGCTCCCCAGCACACACAGGCCTGTCAGACACAGACACAGCCATGCCCCAGGCCCCCCTGGCTGGTGGGTATATGCCCTCCCTTCCCTGGAGCTCACACCATCCCCGACTGTACCCCCATCTCCCGGGAAAAGGAGAAGGTGCTTTAACTCTCAAGGGGCCATCCGGGATCAGACCAGCCAGTCCAGCCTGACCAGGCTGCTGCCTCTGACCAGCCCCAGATGCCTCAGAGGCAGCAAAGGTTTGATTGGCTCAGGTGTCCCCTGCCCTTTACACTGCTGGGACCTGAGGGGATGAAACCCAGAGCCCTGTTTCCCCTCCTGCCACTTGTGTCCTATTGGCCCCCTGCGGTTCTGGAGTCTCCTCTGGCTCCGTGCCTGGGCTGGACGCTGTTTCTCATCCGCCCGCAGCCTGGCAGGGGCTGCACAACCTGACAGCACCACCAGGCCGGGCCGCACCACACTGCTCGGCGTGTGTCTTGCAGGTGACATCACCGTGGAAGGGCTGGACAAGGAGCGGCAGCTCCAGACCGGGGAGATTGTCATCATCGTGACTGTGCTGCTCATGTGGGCAGGTGAGGAAAAGGGGAGGGGCCAGTGCTCACTGGCCACCACCCAGGGTCCCCCCTCGTGGGCCTCTGGCCCCTCTGGATTCCATACGGGGTGGGGCTGGAAGGCAGCACGTGGGTGTGAAGGCGGGCGCAGGAGGTGCAGCGGGCTGTGGCTCCGGTGGGTGGGGGGCAGCTGTAGACGTGAAATATCCTGCTGTTAGTAAAGCTTTTGACACAGTCCCCAGTGCCGTTCTCATAACAAACCTGGGAAATGTGGGCTAGATGAAATGACTCTACAGTAGGTGCAACACCGGTTGAAAGACTGCACTGAAAGAGTCATTGTCAATGGTTCGCTCTCAAGCCGGGGGGGTGTATCCCACAGGTCAGTCCTGTGTCCAGAACTAGTGTGGAGAGACTGCTTATAAAGTTTGTGGATGACACCAAGCTGGGAGGGGTTGCAACCACTGTGGAGGACAGGATTAGAATTCAAATTGGCTTTGACAAATTAGAGAATTGGTCTGAAAAGAACAAGATGAAATTCAGTGAAGACAAGTGCAAAGTCCGTATGCAGTGTTGCTGCAGCTGTGTTGGAGCCAGGATGTTAGCGATACAAGGGGGGTGAAGTAATATCTTCTATTGGATCAATGTCTGTTGGTAAGAGAGACAAACTTTCAGGACAAGCATAATGAACTTGATCTGCAGCAAGGGAGATTTAGATTAGGTTTTAGGAAAAACTTTCTAACTCTAAGGATAGTTATGCTCTGGAACAAGCTTCCAGGGGAGATTGTGGAATCCCCATCATGGGAGATTTTTAGGAACAGGTTGGACAAACCCATGTCAGGGACAGTCTAGGTGTACTTGGTCCTGTCACAGCACAGGGGGCTGGAGTTGGTGAAAGTCAATTGACCCTGATCACAGATAACCAACTGAGCCTGAGTTCCCTGCGTGGTGCTGTAGCTAAGAGGACTCTGGTGATCCTTGGATGTATAAGCAAGAGTAAGGAGGTGTTATTTCCTCTTCGCTTTGCATTAGTGGGACCACTGCTAGATACTGTGTCCAGTTCTGGGCCTACCCTTCAAAACAGATTGCGACCAGTTGGAAAGAGTTCAGAAGAGAGTTACACGAACAGTGTGGATCTGTGTACACCAGAGGTGGGCAAACTACGGCCCGTGGGCCACATCCGGCCCGCGGGACCGTCCTGCCCGGCCCCTGAGCTCTCCCCCCCCCCCCCCAGCCACGCTGCCGCGCAGGCCACGCTCTGGCCCACCGCTCCTGCTGGGCAGCGTGGGGAGCGCAGCTGGCTCTGGCCGGGTGTCGCGGCTGCAAGCTCCTGCGCTGGTAAAGGGGAGGGGGGTCCTGGGGGGCAGTCAGGGAGGAGGGGGCAGTTGGATGGGGCGGAGGTTCTGGGGGGGCGGTCAGGGGGGGGGGATGTGGATAGGGGTTGGGAGGGCAGTCAGGGGACAGGGAGTGGGGGGGTTGGATAAAGGGGTGGAGTCCTGGGGGGCAGTTAGGGGCGGGGGGTCCCGGAAGGGGGTGGTCAGGGGGTGGTCAGGGGGTGGGGGGGTGGATAGGGGTCAGGGCGGTCAGGGGACGAGGAGCAGAGGGCGGTTGGCTAGGGGGCGGGAGTCCCGGGGGGGCTGTTAGGGGGTGGGGGTGTGAATAGGGGTCGGGGCAGTCAGGGGACAGGGAGCAGGGGGGTTGGAGAGGGGGCAGGGGTCCCGGGAGGGGGTGGTCAGGGGACGAGGAGCAGAGGGCGGTTGGATGGGTCGGGGGTTCTGGGAGGGGGCGGATAGGGGGTGAGGGCCCAGCTGTTTGGGGGGGCACAGCCTTCCCTACCCGGCCCTCCATAAAGTTTCGTACCCCAATGTGGCCCTCGGGCCGAAACGTTTGCCCACCGCTGGTGTACACTGCAGCTGGGCGCGAGCCTCGCAGCCTGAGCACGCAGACGCCCGCGTGGGGGCTGGAGCTGATGCTAACAAGAGCAGTGTGGCCAGTGCAGCGGCAGGAGAGATTCCGGCTGGACACCAGAGCTCAGATCCAGGGCTAGGGTGGGTTTTGAGTCCAGGCTGCCACTGGCCTGCAATGGCCACACGGCTCTTTTTAGCTCCAGCCCCGCTAACGAAGGTCTGTGCACCCGGGCTGGGAGACCCGCTCCCAGCTGCAGTGCTGACAGCCTGTTTGAGGCCTGGAAAACGTGCCTCAGAGTGAAAGACTCCAGAAGCCCAACCTACTTAATCCACCAGACGGTGAAGAGGGAGAGGGCTCTTTGGGGCAGCCTGCACAGGCAACATGAGATTCCCAGATCCCAAGGCCAGAAGAGACTCTCATGATCATCTAGTCTGACCTGCATAACACAAGCTAGAGAACCTGCCCCAGTGATTTCTGCAGCCAGCCCATTACTTCCCGTGGAGCTATTGCAGAGCTGTTAAAAGCACACCCAGTCTTAATCTAAAGACTCCAAGCAAAGGAAAATTCACCACTCCCCTCGATCAGTTATTCCAATGGACAATTGGCATTTTGTAGGGGTGTGAGGTCTAATGGGAGCAGGGTAGGGGGCAACACAAGAGCTAGGCAAAAGTTTTAATCAAAATGGATTTTTGATGGCAAAGGCTTTATGAAGGAAACCAAACCTTTGTGAACAATGTTTTTCTTTCTACAATTTTAGATTTTTGGATTAAATGAGATTTTGTTGCGATTTTTTTTCTTTTCTCTTTTTCCTCTGCACATGGTATTGATGAGACTGATACTGGATACCGCGGCCAGTCCTGGTGTCCACATTTTAAACAGGATGTTGAAAAATTGGAGAACATGCAGAAAATAGCCACCAAATTATTCAAAGGCTGGAGAAAACTAGTGAGAGACTTAAAGGGCCCAATCTGTTTAGTTATGAAAAAGAAGATTACAAGGTGAATTATCTAATTACCTTGGTAGGGAGAAAACCCCCAGTACTAACGGACTCTTTGGTCTACCAGTAAAAGGCAAATAAGAACCAATGAAGCCAGACAAATTCAAAGGAGAAATTAGGCACAAATGTTTAACAGTGAGGGCGATGAGCCACTGGGACAAACTCTCAAGGAAGTGGTGGAGTCTCATCTCTTGATGTCTTAAAATCAAGCCATGCTGCCTTTCTGGAAAATACTTTAGGGGGGAGTTGTGGGACGGGGTAGGGTGTTGGGGAAGTTGTGGGGAAGGGGCAGTGTTGGGGTACTTCCGGGGGGGTGTTGGAGACAGTGAGTTGCAGGAAGGGCACGGTGTTGGGGGGATGGTGTTGTTGGAAGAAGGTGGTATTTGGGATGGTGTTGTGGGCAGGGAG
>QXTE01000430.1:328354-395458 GCA_003942145.1 Platysternon megacephalum
GGGGTCTGGGTGTGCGAGGGACTGGGAGATGGGGATGGGGTCTGGGTGTGCGAGGCATTGGGTGATGGGGTGTGTGTATGAAGCACTGGGGGTGGGGTCTGTGTGTGCAAGGGACTGGGGTCTGTGTGTGCAAGGCATTGGGAGATGGGGATGGGGTCTGGGTGTGCGAGAGACTGGGGGATGGGGTCTGTGTGTGTGAGGGACTGGGGGATGGGGATGGGGACTGGATGTGCGAGGCACTGGGGTATGGGGACTGGATGTGCGAGGCACTGGGGTATGGGGACTGGATGTACGAGGCACTGGGAGATGGGGATGGGTGTGCGAGGGACTGGGAGATGGGGATGGGGTCTGTGTGTGCGAGGGACTGGGGGATGGGGATGGGGACTGGATGTGCGAGGCACTGGGGTATGGGGACTGGATGTGCGAGGCACTGGGGTATGGGGATGGATGTGCGAGGCACTGGGGGATGGGGGATGGGTGTGCGAGGGACTGGGGGATGGGGTGTGGGTGTGCAAGGCACTGGGGGTGGTCATGTGGTAAGAGACGTTAGATTTCGTAAAACAAGAAGCAGTTTGGGGCAGGGACTGTCTCTTAGTATAGTCATGGGTAGCAGCCAGTGGAAGGGAGCCCCGACCTCCATGGCACTTTGGAGTTAACCCCGGTAATAATAAATATGGGGTACCAGGGGTCCTTTGAGGCTGCCAGTTCTGTTGTTTGTTTAATAAATTTTAGCCAAGAACAGTGTGGCAGGCACATGGCTCTGTAACCAGAGGCCCCACACTACAAGGAGGATGTGGAAAAATTGGAAAGAGTCCAGCGGAGGGCAACAAAAATGATTAGGGGGCTGGAGCACATGACTTATGAGAAGAGGCTGAGGGAACTGGGCTTGTTTAGTCTGCAGAAGAGAAGAATGAGGGGGGATTTGATAGCTGCTTTCAACTACCTGAAAGGGGGTTCCAAAGAGGATGGATCTAGACTGTTCTCAATGGTAGCAGACAGGGCCGGCTCCAGGCACCAGCAAAGGAAGTAGGTGCTTGAGGCGGCCAATTGAAAGGGGCGGCACGTTCGGGTCTTCGGCGGCAATTCGGCGGCGGGTCCCTCAGTCCCTCTCTTCCTCTTTGAGCTGCCGCCGAAGTGCCGCCGAAGAGGAAGAGAGGGAGCGAAGGACCGGCCGCTGAATTGCCACCGAAGAATGGAGCGGCACGATTGAGCTGCCGCCGAAGTGTCGCCGATCGGCTTTATCTTTTTTTTTTTTTCCCCCCCGCTTCACCGCTTGGGGCAGCAAAAAAGCTGGAGCCGGCCCTGGTAGCAGGTGACAGAACAAGGAGTAACAGTCTCAAGTTGCAGTGGGGGAGGTCTAGATTGGATATTAGGAAAAACTTTTTCCCTAGGAGGGTGGTGAAGCACTGGAATGGGTTACCTAGGGAGGTGGTGGAATCTCCTTCCTTAGAGGTTTTTAAGGTCAGGCTTGACAAAGCCCTGGCTGGGCTGATTTAGTTGGGTTTGGTCCTGCTTTGAGCAGGGGGTTGGACTAGATACCTCCTGAGCTCCCTTCCAACCCTGATATTCTATGATTCTAGGGGGTGATAATCTTCGATGACAGTTCTCACAGCCTGCTGATTTTAAAATGTTTATCCCTAATAGATGCTGTTTAACATTCTCCCTGGTTACTAATGGCCTGGAAATAACTTCATCCCCATGTGATACAAGCAGTTGTTATCTGTCTGTCTCAGGGTTTCATACAGCTGCCCATCACCGCGTATCTGAGCATCTTCCACCTGAAACTCCCAGAAATCGCCCAGTCCCTAGAGACTGGGGTGGCTGGCTCATCTCTCATTTTGGGGCAAAATCTCCGTTTGGGGAGGGATTTGGGTTTGTTTGTTTTCTAATGTTATTTTCTCTGTGTTGGTCAGTTGGGTTTCTTAGGGGTGCGGGGGGGCAGTGCCAGTCAGGGGCAGAAGGGAATGGTGGCAGTGGGTTGGGTGGGGGAGGGGGCGCAATGGTGTTTATCTGCATTTCTTACAGGGAGTCAGTTCACCATGAAGTGCTTTAGTCTCCATTGAGTCTGAAGTTTGATAAAGAAGCCTCAAGGAGAGGCTAAAGCCAGAGCACAGCACCAGGCCATGGGAGGCGGGGTGCGCCACCACTGCTTGGCCCGGGGGGAAATGCTGTCCCTGGGTCCATGGGAGAGGGGAGCACACCCCTCACTTGGCACATCAGTGGAACGCTCAGAAGGGCTCAGTACCCACAACTGGGACCAGATCTCCAAAAGAGCTCAGCGCAGCGGATCCCTGTGGTGCAGGGTGCGCTGAACCCAGGGGGAATCTGGTCCTGAGCGTTTTGGAAAATCTGGTCTTAATGCTGATTTTTCTCTTGTAGAAAAAGTCTCTATCTGTCAATATCATTGAGGTGTGAGCATAGTCCAGCTCTGGATCCGAGGGCCCTGGGAATGCTGCCAGAGCTGAGGAAGATCATGGGATAAAAGGACACCACCAGGCTGCCAGCCTGCAACCCTCAGCATGCAAAGAATTGTTTATCAGAAATTATGCTTCTTCCAAGGCCTTCTCCCCCCGAGGGGATCTGCATGGAGACCGTTTGGATGATGCATGCAGAACTCAGCCTCACACCCATCATGTAACCACCCACGGGCCGCTCAGGAGTCAATGGGGAGCCTGGAACAGCACTGAAAGAACAAACAGCAATATCCGGATTTCAAGGGATGGGGGAGCCTCCTGCTGATGCAGGGATAATGTCGTGGAAGTGGGATCTCATGGCCCTGTCACTCAGCAAGTGTTAGGTAAATGGCAGTGTCCCCTCGTGTTCATGCTGCTACAGCCCTAGGTATGGCCAGACCTAAGCCAGGGCGCAGACATAGCTCCAGTTACCAGAGAGCCCTAGGAGGGGTCTGGCTCTCATCCAGCGCGCCTGGAGACTCAGAGGGATTTTCTGTTTGTTTACGGTCCCAGAGACATGCCCACTTTCCAGCCCCCTAACCCTGCAAGCCCAGACTGTGGGGCCCAGAGGTGGAGCTGGTGCTAGCTCAGGAAGGGCTGGCAAGAGAACTGATCAGAGCTGGGGAGCTTTCCTCAGCACTCCCCAAAGTCTGGAGTCTGAATTGCAGGACGGCCCCATGCGCCCTGCAGACACGACCAGAGATGGAATCCCAGCCCAAGGAGGCAGGAGGCTGGCTGGGTCACTGAGCTGTCTTCAGCTACTGGCAGCTCAGATGAGCTTCCATTCCTTCCCTTAGTGTGAGTGCGACCACCCCGGGGAGGTGAGGACCTCAGACCAGGAAGGGCCAACGCTGCCTCGTGCTGTGCCTGGCACACAGCAAAGCAGGGCCTTGCTGCAGAGACAGCAGGATGCAGGGGAGAGTTCTCCCTATCACATCTCACGCCTGCCCAGTTTGTAGGGCAGCAGGGACGTACCCAGTGCCCATAAAAACATATGCCCTGCTAACTGCATTGCCTGGGAGGTCTCCAGGTCACGGTTCAGCTCTGGGTGTGGGAGGGAAATCAGCACATGTAGCTCTGAGTCCTCTTCTCCTCTGCCTCTGGCTCCCTCGGAGGCTTCCAGCATGCAGAAGCTCTGTTCCAGCAGCCCTGGTGCAGGCCACATGGAGCCAGAGTCTGGACCACTGGGAAACATCCCCAGGCCACAGAGAAATGTGTGTGGCGGGGGAGAGAATACCATGCTGAATCCCCATGCCCCTGGGGGGCAAAGGCCTCAATGCAAACTGCCTGTGGCCCATATGCCTCCGCCCATCAGGCAAAGGCCTCAGCTCAGGGTTCTGCCCCCAGACCCTTCACTCTGCCAAGGCCTCACCATAAGGGCTGCCCCAGCTCTACCCTACTGCTCTTGCCTGTTTTTAAGCCTGGCATTGAAGGCCTCACAGCAGGCCCTGCCCCGATTGCAGCGTAGTTGTATGTTGGGTCCCTATGGCGTGTGTGAGGGGATAGTTCCTTTACACACCAGTGCATGGCCTAGAAGGGGTTGGTCTCCATCCCTAGGGAGATGCTGCTGCTGGAGAGAGGCTGTCCCAGGGCTTCCCAGACACACAGCGCCTGCTCTATGTAGGAGGCAATGCAGGGAGCCATTCCCCCATGGAAATGTGCTACTCCAGCCCACCCTCATCACATCATCAGCCCTGAACCTGGGCAGAGTTCTCCCTCCCTACCCCATGGCAACCCTTTGCAACCTCCTGTGCCCTCCAATGACTGCCATGACATAGTTTCCAGTGATGCACTCCTGGGGTGGGTAGCAGGCCATCTGGGATCCAGGGGTTAAATATCTCTGCCAACGGGGGCCTGGTGGGCAGGATTCTAAGCCTGAGTTCTATAGTGTCCATCATGTCACAACCCCACCTCAGCGTGCTCACAGACCCAGGCTCAGCAGGTCGTTATAGCTTGAATCCTTGCCTGTGCCCCAGTGTCACATAGGGGAGACGCTTCCAGTCCAACTTCTCTGTAGCTGCAGCTGTTACTCCTTCCCCCCAGAGCAGGCAGCGCCCCCTGGCCCAGGTTCCCATGGGAAAGGGTGGTGCTTATTCTACTAGGACCTTCTGCTGGAAAGGAGCTGACCCAAGCAACTCAGAAACACCAATGAAACCCACCAAGTTCTTGTACTATATGGACAAAACAGCTTGTCCGGCAGGGTGTCTGCACCGCTCACTGCCCATCAGCCAGGGAAGTACCCAGGGGTGGTTAAAGCTGAACACCTCGTGTTAGCACCCAAACCCCAAGGTCCATGTGGCATCACCGTGGACTGAATTCTGTCATTTGGAACCAGCATTGCTCCTAGCCAAAAGGCTGAGGCCAAACCACCCCCAGCCCCTCTCCCCCACATCTGCCTTCCTCCATCAGAAGAGAACAGAACAGCCTCCACTGGAGGAATGACAGGTTTGTAGCCTGCTCCCCCAGGGGCCGGGATGCTGTCTGTACAGCCCCAGGATTGATGAGAATCACAGGATCCAGCGTCTTCCAGGAACTTATCTTCAAGCAAAGCAATTTCAGACTCTTCCCTCCAGGTGCTGCTCAGCTCCTGCCATGGGAATACCAGGGGGCAGGGCAAGTGACTCCCTGCAGCAGGGTCTTTTCAATAAAAGTCTCTGGCTCAAAGGCAGAAGGGTCACTGTGGTGGCTAGTCCAGAGTGTGCACAGTGCTTGGGAGCCAGCTGCCAAGGCTGAGGGACAGACCCACTAGCCCAGGATGGGACGGTGCTGGAGGGCTGGGCTGGGCAGGGGGAACAGAGACACAGATTTTGATGCAGGGCAGTGACAATGGCAAAATGGGGGACCACAGGGGTTGTATTGGAGCTGAGGGATGGGAGTCCCATTGGCTCTGTTCCTGGGTTTTTCTTCAGCTCCCCAATTGCTGGCTCCTGAAAGAAGAAAGGCCTCCCCTTCCCCAGGAGCTAGGGAGCTTCATGCTCCCACCAGCCACCTTCGGTACA
Organism: Platysternon megacephalum; assembly: GCA_003942145.1. Classification (NCBI taxonomy): domain Eukaryota; kingdom Metazoa; phylum Chordata; order Testudines; family Platysternidae; genus Platysternon; species Platysternon megacephalum. The sequence goes on from QXTE01000430.1 coordinate 333,807, forward strand.
GACCTGTTCCCGGGGGCAGGGCAGTTCTGGAGACAGCATACTTCTCCCCTTGGGGAACAGGCCTCCGCCATCTGTCCATGCCCATCAGGGAGATGGCCTCTCTGCTTCTCTCCAGACAGCATGGGCAGTGACCAGAACTGCTGCCTGGGGGTCTCTGCTGATGGCTGGAGCCCAGTGACAATGCTGTTCCTGGCTGAGTCACATGTAGAGATGGGATCTCTCTCCCCCCCCCGCACCCCATTGCATACATGCACAAGAAGCTGGCAGCCCACCCTCTGCTGTTCTGTGTTATTTGCCAGATCAAAGGGTGCTGGTGATTCCTAGCTAGCGTAGCACTTGCTATCCCATCCTACCCCACATTCCCTTGCACAGGACATCAGCCCAGGCTGGGTCCCTACTGGAAGCTGCTGCCAGGTTTGTGCCAGGAGTCCCTATTGGGGAAGGTGATTCACGCATTCCCCCCCCATGGTCCCACTGCTCTACAGGGCCTTGTAGTGGGAGAATTGGCAGCTCCATGGCACTGGTTGGGGCTGCCAGACCACCTGCACGTGGTAGAACAGGAGTTTGACAGAGAAATGGGGCTGGTGGCTGAAGAGGGAACAGCAAAGGCCTCCTTCGCTCCCAGGATGGAGTCTCGGAAAATGGCTGCAAGAGACACAAGATGCAGGATCCCGAGCACAGAGAAGAGAAACCTGCGCAGGCTGGTCTCCTGGGCAGGAGCAGGGCTGCCCCCATCTGCGTGTTGGGAGGGGAATGCTGAAGGAGACACCAGCTGGCAGAGGGGATGACTCTCCTGCTGGGACAAAGGGGCATGCACACCAGGTTATACCAAGTGCAAGCAGAGGGAGGGGGCATTAGCCATTGTTCCTAAAGGGACCTCACTTAACGAGATGAGTGTGGGGGGTGGACCATGGACATCCCCCTGCCCCCAGAAGCCCCTGCTGGTAGGGATCACTTGCCCCCTTGCTATCTGGGACTAGGCAGCTTGACCCAGGCTTATGGCCTTTGCTTTCACAGTCACGGAGCTGGGGTGGACAGATCACACAGAAGAGGTATGGGGACCTGCCACTCCTTAGCATCACCTCAGAGAGCTGGTGCCTAGTGGTATGGCTGAGGACAGGGACTTTCTGCTGCCTTATTCTCCTTGATTGTCTTCATCCCAGGGTGACGTGTCATAATCTACTGAAGGTATCACCATCACTCAGGCAGCAGGGGAGGGAGCTTCCTGACAAGGGGCAGGGCTGAAGGTTTAAAAACCAAACCAAGGAGGTAGCAAGGGGCACGAAGAGCCACTGGCCTGCTTCCTCAGTAACCCTTCCCCTCCCAAACTCAGAGGGACCTAGGAAAACTATGCCAGAGGCCACAAGGACAGAGTCAAGCTTACAATGTTAAAAAACTCATTTTATCGCACTCTACAAAGGTATCATTTTCATTTAAAAACCAGTGATTTCACCACATGACAGGGAGAGGCTGTAGTAAAGGGTGTGGGGGCTGCAGGTGTCAGATCTGTGGGGACCTCCATTCCACAGACGCAAGGGGAGCAAGCAGAACCTGTGGTTTTGTGCCCTCTCTGGGCTACAAGCAATGGGCTCTCTGGGACTACCAGCAAAGGGGTGTGACACCTACATAGGAGAGAATAACCCCCTTCCTCCACTGCCTGAATCTGTGGGCAGCATCCTCTGGCCTGGCTAGGCTGGAGGTCAGATCAGATGCTCAGTGCATTCCCTCCTGGCCTTAAATCTAGGACTCCCCTAAGAAGCAGGAATCTGCTGACCCTTATCCCAAGGAGAGAGGCAGTAAGGACAGAGGGCTTGCAGGGGGCATCATCCACACAGTCCTTCAGTTCACACTTCCATGCTTCAGCTACAGGGATGGGAAAGACTGGAGCTATGGGTCTCTTCTACACAGAGCAAACACAGCAAGCAAGAAAACGTGAGAGCCAGAGAAAACTGAACAATGCTCTGGACTCAGCTAGGCGTGCACTCTCAGGCACACTAACAGCAGTGACCCCACCACACACACAGCATGCCTGGGAGCGCACGCCCAGCTAACAGTGGTGAGCACCCATGTGCATGGGGCAGTCATGCTCAGGAACACAACATGGAACACAACTGCCCTGCACATGCCGGGTGCCGAGTGGTGCTCAGCACAGTTTGCTGGCTAACACATTTTCTAGCATGCTGCATTTACCCAACATGGATGAGGCCAAAGCCCTGACACAGCTGTGCCCCGGAACCAGACAGCAGAGGAGGGAAAGGCCTTAATTGAGTTGCCAGCCCAGTCAGTACTGGGAACAAGTAGCGCCCTTGGTCATGGGGTCAAGCCCAGCCAGTGCAACAGGGAGCACAAGGAGCTGTTCTGGGGCCCGCAGGGCTGGGTGGCCCCATCCCACCAATTCCAATTGACCATTACTGGCACCCTCCATGGATAGGCTGAGGAGTGGGCAGGCCATGGATGCTGCACTCCCTTTCACCCTCTGGTGGAGTCCCTGCAGGCCAGTGGGTGTGGGAAGCCAGCCCTGCCACTGCCTGGGCTGAGCCTAATTGGGGGAAGCCCAGAGGTTGTTGGCAGGGCAGCTTCACCAGTACCAGCAAAAGTGAACATACAAAAGAGTCAAGGAAACCTGCCTGGCCATGTCCCAGGAGCACAGCAGGGTGAGCTGCAGTTAGTCCAAAGGCACAGGGCAGAGAGGAGAGCAATGCCTCAGGCACAACGTGGGGAAGAGATGCTGCTTGGTCCACATTCCAGGTGCCAACTGGTCTGAGCCTCAGGCACAGAGAGGATTCTGACTGGTTAACCCATTATGGTGATATATAAACACCGGAAGACTGACAAAGCCTCATTAGCCTGTGGAAACCTTAGAGGAAGGTCCCTTGGGGCAGGCGGGAGCTTGGCCTCCAGTGCCCCCATCCCATTTCATCCTGCTGTGTCGGGGCCACTCCAGGTGGGGCCCAGCTCTGTGGTAAGCGCATGATGGACGAGCTGCCTCCTGGTGTGGGAGAGACAAAGTCTGAAACACAAAAGGGCATGATCCCCAGAACTGTGAGAGGATGGCTGGGGGGATGGGGCCAAGGGAGGAGACGGGGTGAGGGGAGAGCAGGCAGGACTTGCAGGAGCCTTCTGGGTTGGGCCTATGAGTACCCCCTGCTGGCAAGGCCCACCACACTGCACCCCGGAGCATGTCTCTACAGGGAATTCTTGGGTGGGAGCAGAGAGGGGAAGAAATACGACAGAAAGCCCTTTACCTGCTGTGTCTTGAGTGCCCTCCTCTGTGCAGCTTGGAACAAAGAAGAGAGCACACATTACACCCTCCTGTGAAACAGGACTGCGGTGGCATCTGGCCATCAACGCCATGGGCACAACAAATACACATGTCCATATACCCACGGGGAGCCCCAGGCACGTGCAGGGAGCCCCAGGCACTCGCCAGGGCAGATAAGACGAAAAGGTGACGTGTTGTTCACTGCAGCTGATCTGCCTGTGATGTAACCCCATCAGATCCCACTAGCTGAGCTGGCTCAGCAGCAGCACCCAGAGAGCCCAGTCCACAAGAACCACCACACTGGGTCAGACCAAAGGTTCATCTAGCCCAGTGTCCTGTCTTCCAACAGTGGCCAGTGCCAGATGCCCCAGGGGGAATGAACAGAACAGGCATCATTGAGTGATTCATCCCTTGCCATCCAGTCCCAGTTTCTGGCAATCAAAGGCTAGGGACACCCAAAGCATAGTGCTGCATCTCTGACCATCTTGGCTAATAGCCATTGATGAACCTATCCTCCATGAACTCATCTATTTGAACCTTTTACTATTGGTTTTAATTCCCTTTGCAAAGTCCAACTCTACATGGCTTTTGGCCTTTCTCGCTTTATCCCTACATGTTCTGACCTTAATAAGGTAGCCTTCCTTGCTGATCCCTCCCATCTTCCACTCCTTGTAGGCTTTCTGCTTTTTCTTAATCACCTCTCTGAGATGCTTGCTCATCCAGCTTGGTCTACAACTCCTGCCTAGGAATTTTTTCCTCTTTCTTGGGATGCAGGCTTCTGATAGTTTCTGCAACTTTGACTTGAAGTAATTCCAGGCGTCCTCCGCCTTTAGATCCACAAGTTCTTCAGTCCAATCCACTTCCCTCACTAATTTTCTTAATTCTTTAAAGTTAGCCCTTTTGAAATCAATAACCCTACTCACAGATCTATTTTTGTTTATCCTTCCATTTAGTTTGAACTGAATTAGCTCATGATCGCTCGAACCAAGGTTGTCCTCTCCAACCATTTCTTCTATGAGGTCCTCACTACTCACCAAAACCAAATCTAAAATGGCATCCCCTCTTGTTGGTTCTTCAACTACTTGGTGAAGGAATCCTTCAGCTATCGCATCTAGGAAAATCTGAGCCCTATTATTATTACTAGCAGTGTTTTGTCCTCCAGTCTATATCTGGGAAGTTAAAGTCTCCCATGATCACACAATTCCCATTAGTATTTACACCTCTCCCCCGATATAACGCAACCCGATATAACACGAATTCGGATATAACGCGGTAAAGCAGTGCTCCGGGGGGTGGGGCTGCACACTCCGGCGGATCAAAGCAAGTTCGATATAACGCGGTTTCACCTATAACGCGGTAAGATTTTTTGGCTCCCGAGGACAGCGTTATATCGGTGTAGAGGTGTACTTCATTAAAAACATTAAAGCGGTCTCTATCCATATCAGATCCCGGTGGTCTATAGCACACCCCAAGCACTATCCCAGGAGAGGCTCTAGTAGCTTTCTTCCCCAATGTGATTTTTGCCCAGACAGACTCCGTCTTATCCATTCCATCACTTATTTCTTTACAGTCTACCTCACCATTGCTATACAATGCTACTCCACCACCTTTGCCTTTATTTCTGTCTTTCCTAAACAGCACATACCCTTCAATACCTGTACTCCAGTCATGACTACTATTCCACCATGTTTCTGTTGTCCCTATAATATCTGGTTTCACTTCCTGCACCAGTAACTCTAGTTCCTCCATTTTGTTACCTAGGCTCCTTGCATTGGTGTACAAACATCTTAATCTTTGCTGTTTGGCTTCACTCACATTCATTACCGGATTAGGCACAGACATTCTACCGCCAGTATCACCTATTAGACCGGTATCTACACTACCCTTCCTCCTTACATTCATTCTCCTCCCCACGGCTGTATCCTTTCTTACTTCGTTTTCTTCCCTCTCAATGTTAAAATCCGGCATGGAGATTACCTGGACATCTCCCAACCATCTCCCCCAAATTCCTAGTTTAAAGCTCTCTTAATCAGTTGTGCCAGCCTCCATCCTAGAAGTCTATTTCCCTCCCTACTCAGGTGAAGTCCATCCCAAGAGAACAGTCCTCTGTCCATGAATGCTTCCCTGTGGCCATACATCCCAACGCCCTCCTTATAGCACCACTGCCTGAGCCATCTGTTGATCGCCATAATCTTGTCACACCTTTGTTGCCCTTCTCTAGGAACAGGCAGAATCCCACTGAAGATCACCTGAGCCTCGATTTCCTTGAGCATCTTCCCCAGCCTGGCATAGTCTCCCTTGATATGTTCCAGCAAGAATCTAGCCGTATCATTTGTTCCCACGTGAAGGACAATCAGTGGATTCTTTCCCGCTCCCGTTAGGATCCTCTTCAGCCTCAGGTCCACATCCTGTATCTTAGCACTCGGCAGACAGCACACCCTTCTGTTCTCTGGATCAGCTCTGGTTACAGGCCTGTCTATTCTTCTCAGTAAGGAGTCCCCAATCATGTAGACCTGCCTTTTCCTGGTGATGGTGCGATTCTCTGGTCTATCCCGTTCCCTCTGGCTGCAAGTCCTCTCGATTTCTATTCTCCCTTGCAATCCTCCACAACCCATCCCGTATCCTCCTGGGGCTGATACTTGGTGTTATCTCCATTGACTCTTCCCCTCTTCCTATAGGACTAGCTGCTCTTCTCTTCTTCCTTGCCCTCTCACCTTCAGCGACCACCTGCTGTGCCCCTTCTTCATTTTCCAACTCCGCAAACCTGAGCTCTATTTCTCCTTCACTAGCCTGTCTTTTCCTCTGCCTGGTTCTCTTAGTCACATGCTTCCACTGTCCTCTTTCCTCACCCAGCAGTCTCCCCTCAGAGTTCTTTGGTCCTGCTTCCATCTGCAAGTCTGAGCTTTTCCCTTCAGCATCCTCATGTCTTTGCTTCATCATCTGCTCGAACCCCCTTCTAAACTCAACCAGAATAGAGCTTGGCAGGGGGGTATGGGTGTGGGGGAGCTCAGTGGAGGGTCCAGATGCAGCTGGTTGGGGCTTGGTTGGGTGGGGATCTGGGTGTGGGTGGCTCGTCGGGGTGGTCCAGGTGCAGGGGGAGTGGGGCTCATGGGGGGGGGGGGGGGGGGGGGGGTGGGGGGGGGGGTGGGTTCTGAGTGCGGGTCTAGACCTCTTGGCGGGAGGGTCTGGATGCACAGCGGTTGGGTGGCTGGGGGAGCAGCTCCCTGTACAGGGATCCCATCCCCTGCAGCTGAGGAGGGATGGGTGCAGGAAGTGGGGGGGGGGGAAGAGTTTGCAGAGCTTCCTTCAGCCGGGGGAGAAATCTGGGGGTGGGTTTGACTCAGCCCCGGATGCTGTGCAAGGGAAGAGGAAGTCCAGTCCTCCCCAGCCCAGCCGAGACTAGCAGCTGAGCCTGGCACAGGGTAGGAGCCACCAGCCGGGTCTTCCCCAGTCCCACCTCCTGCCCCACAGTGATTTACCTCTCTGCCAGCTGTCCTGGGCCCCCAAAACATACTGCTGTAATTTTTCTGCAGGGAAGCAAAGAAATCTGCGGGGAACATAAATTCTGTGCATGCACAGTGGTGCAGAATTCCCCCAGGAGTAGAATCTCTGGGGCGTTAGCATTCAGCACTGCTCCCCAGGGACTTCTCCAAAGGAAGACGAAGTCACAGAGACAACCCCTCTTCCCCACAAATGTTTGTTTCAATGCAGTTCCCCTTTGACATCTGACTATGCCCGTAAAGCTAATGGCACCCCTGGAACAGGCTGGAGCAGGACGCAGACCTGACATCTTCATAGGGAGGAGAAATCGGAGCACTCATCTCATTTAAAGACAGGAAATGGCCCCACCTCTTCAGACTTCAGGATAGCTCTGGGCTTGGGTGGGCCCCGCTATCTTATGGTCACCTACCCAGAAAAGGCTTCATTGAGATCATCGTCTTCCTCGTCCTCCTCCTCCTGGCAAATCAAGAAAGAGGAAAGCTTAAATCCCAATAGATGACTCCGTCTGGGGTACTGCTCCCACTCAGCAACATGGCCCCAATGACCTTACCACACCTCCTACAGGCAGGCCTGATGCCCCGGCCATACCTCCCACGCACGGCCCCAATGCCCCAAGCTACAGGACAATAACCCCATGAAGCTTTGCACTTGAAAAGGGCACTGACTTTTCCTAGGAATCAGCATGGTGAGGGTCCTGGCACTGTGAACCACAGCTCAGCCTGCAAGTGTGCATGGTGAAATTGTTTGGGCTAGGGCACAGAGGAAGGGCCATGGCGCTTGGAAGGGAGAGAACACAGAATTCCTGCCCTGGCTCTCTTGGTGCCCAGAGGAGACCACAGAGTACTTGCACTTAGGGTCTGAACTGGAGCATGAGTTAGTAGACTTGAATCACAGAAGCCCGTTACACACAGAGAGCACAACGGGGCCTGGTGCTCATAAGATTATAGAATCGTAGGACTAGAAGGTACCTCGAGAGGTCATCTAGTCCAGTCTCCTGGCCTCATGGAAGGTCTAAGTATTATCCCTGACAGGTGTTTGTCTAACCTGCTATTAACAATTTCCAACAATGGAGATTCCACAACTTCTCTAGGCAATTTATTCCAGTGCTTAACCACCCTGACAGTTAAGAATTTTTTCCTAATGTCCAACTTAAACCACCCTTGCTGCAATTTGAGACCATTGCTTCTTGTCCTATCCTCAGAGGTTAAGAAGAACAATTTTTCTCCCTCCTCCTTGTAACAACCTTCTATGTATTTGAAAACTGTTATCATGTCCCCTCTCAATATTCTCTTCTCTAGACTAAACAAACCCAATTTTTTCAATCTTCCCTCATAGGTCATGTTTTCTAGACCTTTAATCATTTTTGCTGCTCTTCTCTGGACTTTCTCCAATTTGTCCACATCTTTCCTGAATGTGATGCCCAGAACTAGACACAATACTCCAGTTGAGGCCTAATCAGCGCAGAGTAGAGCAGAAGAATTACTTCTCCTGTCTTGCTTCCAACACTCCTGCTAATACATCCCAGAATGAGGTTTGCTTTTTTTGCAACAGTGTTCCACTCTTCACTCATATTTAGCTTGTGGTCCACTATGACCCCCAGATCCCTTTCCGCAGTATTCCTTCCTGGGCAGTCATTTCCCATTTTGTATGTGTGCAGCAGATTGTTCCTTCCTAAGTGGAGTACTTCGCATTTGTCCTTATTGAGTTTCATCCTATTTACTTCAGACCATTTCTCCAGTTTGTTCAGATCATTTTGAATTTTAATCCTGTCCTCCAAAGCACTTGCAACCCCTCCCAGCTTGATTGATGAAGGTATTGACCAGAACCGGACCCAGAATGATCCCTGCAGGACCCCACTCGTTATGCCCTTCCAGCTTGACTGCAATCCTGGACCTGCTAGGGCCTCACATGACAGCTTCCACAGCAAGCACTGCCCTGCCCCATCCCTGAAAGTCAGTTAAAGGGACTCAGAGCACAGAGCACACCCTCCCCTCCTTCACCAGAGCCTGCCACGCTGCTCGGCTCTGTCCAGCGTGTGAGAGGACTCAGGAGTCAGCAGCACAAGCCAGGAGGTGGGGGGTCTCAGCCAGGGGGAGACAGCAGGGGAGGAATTGCTTTTCCCCAGCATTCTGACCTTCCCTGCTGCCCAATGTCCAGAATCCCAGCCCCCGAGATACCTGGGGGGAGCCAGGCCCAGCTGCATTGCTCTCTACTGTGGTGGGGATGGGCAAGCCAGACTCTTCGCTGCTCCAGGAGGACTCAGTCTGCACCTTGCAGGGGCAATGATCTGGATATACTGTACCTCAAAGTGGTGTTTGAATGGGGTGCTCCCCATGGGGACCGGAGCTGGCTCCCTTGTGCTGCCTGGCCTGTTGCTCTCCAGGGTACACTCAGGGTGGGACTGTTCCTGCACAGAGCCTGAAACAGGGTGAAAGACGCAGAGACAGAGCCTGGGAGTCCCGGGGGCAGGTGAGGCAGATACCTTAAAACCTGCTCGGGGGAGGAGGAGGCTGGGAATCCCCAGCCCAGGGGCAGGTTTCATGTGAGCTCCCAGGGCTTCGAGCTGCATCTAAAGTCAGCAGGTGGGGGAAGTGTTAAACGATTAAAGCCAAGCTGGGAACTGCCACTGCCAGAGATCCAGGGACTTGGGTGGGGGTCGAGAGGGGCCCAGGAGTGCTGGCTCAGAGAAGGCTGCTCTTCATGCTGTGGTGCATTTCCCCAGCAAGTGCAGGGAGCAGCCCTGCTCAGTCCCAAGGGGAATCCTGGGCCGGTCAGAGGGAGGTGTCAGGCGACAGTTCTCTCCTACCTGCCTGTGCTGTTTCCCAGTGATCTAGCGCCACCTGGAAGGCCTGAGCCACAGTCAGAGTCACGGCTTGGGCCTGTATGCAAGAGACACAAGGGGGTCAATAACGAGGCAGCCGGCCTGCACCCACTCCTGCACCAGCACCCCCTCCCGCCAGAACCTCTACAAGTGCCCACATGTACCCCAGGGCCAGCAGCCCTCCACCTACCAGTATCTCTTGCCCACAAAGCCCCAGCATCCCTGCCCCCACTTCCCCAATACCCCTTGGCCACAAGCCCATCATCTTTTCCTTCAGTACCCCTACCACCCACAACGTCCAGCACTCCCAGAGCTTAAAGGGGGGAGAAAAAGTAAGGTAGAGTCCTCCAGGGAGGGGGGGGTGTCAGAGCACAGAGAGTGCCTGTTCCCAGGGAGGAGTGACCAGGTCTGCAGGGGCACTGGGAAAGGCACAAGCATAGTGAAGAGTCAGGAACAGAACAGAGTCCTGGGATCACTAGGCTGTGGGGATGGGGATCAGGGTAAGATTGCATTCATTGCTTTCATAAATTCACAGAGGACTGGCCAGTTTCCTGGGGTGGGGGGCAGCAACAGAGGGTGCTGTAGTCGGTGGGCCTATGGGGGAAACCAGTCCCACACCCCAACTCCCTCCTCCCAGGAACCTGTCTCTCCCGCCCGCTCTCTCTCCAGCTGAGAAGCACCAGGGGCTGGAGGGCTCATAACTACATGAGCTGCGGGGGCTGGCGGTTGAAGGCCTAGCCAGTAGAAGGTGCAAGTCAGCTGGGAGCAACAGACACTTTAGGTGGGGAAGAGGAAGGGCTGGGGGGCTGTGATGAAGTGGGAATTTTCTGTAATATTTTTATGGAGCCTATGTGTGCCTCAATTTCCCCCTGTGCTTTGCTTTGCTTCCCAGTGCGTGACAAAGGGTTAATACTGCTCTTTTGGCAGAGTAGGAGACATGAGGTGTGTGTGTCACTGTGACTGAAAACACCCCTGTATTCACACCCTACACATTACTATAATAATCTTTGTGAAAAATATGTCTTGTTAGTAGGTATCATTTAAAAACTAGTAACACATTGATCATCAATATTCTTGTGGAGCGTATGTACGGAATCTGTATTAAGAGTTATGAACATAAGCTGAAATTATAGCTACAATGTGTTTACCAGACAAGTCTGGGCAGGGGGTAAACTGGTTTCTCAAAGACACAGGACAAGCTGACGCCTCTAGCCAGCTGTCATCAAAGGTGATTGGCAATCACTGGTCAAGTGGGCATTCTTTGGCAACAAGGGGGGCAGGAACAGATCAATCTGCATTTTAGCAAACAACAACATGGAACCTCTTTCACCTCGAGACCATGTCTCCGTCCTCACAGCTGGAATGAGCTTTATCTAGGGGTAACCCTCGGGAAAATCCATCTCAAAGGGTAACTGGACTATACAAGTGAGGGGCACAAACACCCCAGGTTCTCTGTCTCTCTCTCTCACCTAAGATGACAAAGGAAGCAGCCCTTTGACTTTGGGAGGAGATCCTGAGCTGAGAATTTGGTCAGCCCTGTTGCTGGGAACATGTGGTAAGGATTTTGCCTTGAACTACGTCTAGCTCGTTAAGTTTAGCTACTAGAAAGCATTTTATCTTTATTTTTCTTGTAACCATTTCTGACTTTAATCCTTCATACTTGTACTCACTTAAAACCTCTCTCTTTGCAGTTAAACAACCTTGTTTCATTTTTAATCTAAACTAAACTAATCCACTGCTGTGTTTAAACTGAACTGTTTGGTAACTCCAGTTATAGCAGTGAATTGTTGAATCCTGTCCCTTTACAGGGGCAATGGACCTTTAATATCTGAACTGCCAGGAGAGGGCTGGACAGTGCAGAACACACATTTTGAGGAAAATCTGGGACTGGAGTAACCACAGCTGGTGGAAGCCAGCGTGTGACTGGAGTGTTGCTGACAGGCTGCTGGGGTCAGAAATGCTGGACCAGGGCTGCAGCTATACACAGACACCCAGGGTGTGACCTGTATGCCGGCAGGCTGTTTGTGAGCGGCTCTGGTTGGAAGCTACAATAGTAAAGCATTGCGAGGAACCCAGTGTTGTGGGGCAGACGGTGACAACACCTCACTGGTCTGTATTGCACCCAGGAAAGTGACAATCACCTCACTGTCCAGGGTGCAATGACCGGGTCTTTAGGAAACTGGGTGGAACCTGCTGAAACGCCCTATATCAATAGAGAATCCAAAAAAAACCCACAATGGGACACCCCACTGCCCAGAACATTCCCACCCAGCAAAGCCCCAGAGGAAGGAGATTTCCCACCCCCAGCTCTCGGCAGGGAAGCCAAGACAACAGCCCAGCTCAGGAACAAAGGGAAAGATGTCAGGGTTAAATGCTGCCCTCCGCATAGACCCCGTCCTCTCACCTGGGACTGAGAAAGGAGAGAGAGACAGAGCTGAAATGGAGTCCATAGCAGCTTGGCTGGCTGATTGCACTGGCTTGGCCAACTGGACTATGGCTTAACCTTTGTTTCTCTGTGCTAACTTAAGGACTTCCTGGTGCTGTGTCCAGGTGACTAATAAACCCTGCTCTGTTTGGAAAACACTGCCTGGGGTCACTGCAAAGGCTGGCCAGGGTGCATCAGTCCCTGCGGCGTGGACAAATCTCTGACTAGGAGTCTCTCTCAGCTGGACTTGCTGGACAGAGCTCACTGCATGAAGCAGGAGTGCTGGAGCCCAGAGGCTCACTCTCGGAGGTGGTGAGGATGCAGGGCCAACCCTGAAGGAGTGGGACCCCTTGGGGATGTGCCACACTGAAGGGGTTCCTCCAAGAGACTCTTTAAAAGTGGGGGCATAGCACAGATCCTGTGGATCTGTGACAGGTGATGGGAAGAATGCTGTTCTTGCTGGGAGAGGGGCATCGGGCAGCAGAGTAGGGACGGCACCCTCTGAAACATGGCATGGACAGATGGTTAGATCCTGGAGGTGCTGGGGAAGCAGTGACCTTCCCTCTCCTGGGCAGTGGGAACTTGCAGGACCCATCCTGGACCTCTTCTTGCTAAAGGCAGGTGCTTACGATCTTCTTCTTGGATGAGAGGAAGGCATGGCACTCCAGCGCCCCACTCTGCTGGCTTTGCGCCACGTAGGCAAACACCTTGTTCTGCAGCTTGTCCGTGGTGCAGTAGGAAATCCTGCAAGAAGGGACAGCCATTCAGGGGGATGGTGCTAGCTACAAGTGACTGGGCAGGTTTGGTAGCAGCCAGATGCCAGAGGCCCAGGATTCAGCCTGGGACTGGGGGCTTGGGGCGCCTGGGCAGCACTGAGCTGGCTAAGTATTTAGTGTGGGAAGCTGATATGCTGCTGGGGAGTCTTAACATAAGAACATAAGAACGGCCGTACCGGGTCAGACCAAAGGTCCATCTAGCCCAGTATCTGTCTACCGACAGTGGCCAATGCCAGGTGCCCCAGAGGGAGTGAACCTAACAGGCAATGATCAAGTGATCTCTCTCCTGCCATCCATCTCCATCCTCTGACGAACAGAGGCTAGGGACACCATTCTTACCCATCCTGGCTAATAGCCATTTATGGACTTAGCCACCATGAATTTATCCAGTCCCCTTTTAAACATTGTTATAGTCCTAGCCTTCACAACCTCCTCAGGTAAGGAGTTCCACAAGTTGACTGTGCGCTGCGTGAAGAAGAACTTCCTTTTATTTGTTTTAAACCTGCTGCCTATTAATTTCATTTGGTGACCCCTAGTTCTTGTATTATGGGAATAAGTAAATAACTTTTCCTTATCCACTTTCTCAACATCACTCATGATTTTATATACCTCTATCATGTCCCCCCTTAGTCTTCTCTTTTCCAAGCCGAAGAGTCCCAGCCTCTCTAATCTCTCCTCGTATGGGACCCTCTCTAAACCCCTAATCATTTTAGTTGCCCTTTTCTGAACCTTTTCTAGTGCTAGAATATCCTTTTTGAGGTGAGGAGACCACATCTGTACACAGTATTCGAGATGTGGGCGTACCATGGATTTATATAAGGGCAATAATATATTCTCTGTCTTATTCTCTATCCCCTTTTTAATGATTCCTAACATCCTGTTTGCTTTTTTGACCGCCTCTGCACACTGCGTGGACATCTTTAGAGAACTATCCACAATGACGCCAAGATCTTTTTCCTGACTCGTTGTAGCTAAATTAGCCCCCATCATGTTGTATGTATAGTTGGGGTTATTTTTTCCAATGTGCATTACTTTACATTTATCCACATTAAATTTCATTTGCCATTTTGTTGCCCAATCACTTAGTTTTGTGAGATCTTTTTGAAGTTCTTCACAATCTGCTTTGGTCTTAACTATCTTGAGTAGTTTAGTATCATCTGCAAACTTTGCCACCTCACTGTTTACCCCTTTCTCCAGATCATTTATGAATAAATTGAATAGGATTGGTCCTAGGACTGACCCTTGGGGAACACCACTAGTTACCCCTCTCCATTAATTCCTACCCTTTGTTCCCTGTCCTTTAACCAGTTCTCAATCCATGAAAGGACCTTCCCTTTTATCCCATGACATCTTAATTTACATAGGAGTCTTACACAGGGGATGCCCACGGCAGATGAGTCAGGAGGGGCAACAGCATGCAGCACCCATGGCAAGCAGGGAGGGGATATACCAGCCCCATGCTGGCCATGGCAGCCCAGCACAACCACCACCAACAGGCTCCCTGGGTATGAGCAATGGGGTCAAGGCACTCGTTGGGGGCTGTACTTTGGTGCTGGCCCCACCATGTTTCCTGCCCTGAGTGACCAGATAGCCTGACCTACCAGCAAGGGGCATAAAGGCTGCCCGAGATCCTGGAGGATTATAAACTGTCCCCTGCCTGCCTCCTCCTGCTGCACCGCCCTCCACACCATGAATTTAAGCCCAGGCCCTGGAGTGCCTTGGAGAGAAGGACCAAGACCTTGAACTTGACCACACATTCTATGGGCAGCCAGCATCGGGAGTGGTGCCCAGGTGTGATGTGCTGGCAGGAGCCCATGTTGCTGGGGAGACGTGCTGCAGCAGGCTGAGCTAGCTGGAGTCCCCGCAGTGCCAGGGCTCCCTGCCCAGGTGTATTGCATTCTGTGATGCAGATGGCGGGAGATGAAGCATGTATAACCGAGGCAGCTCATCATCTACAGGATGGGGCAGGGTCTCCTAGCCATGGAGGTGGTAGACAGCGTTACTCAGAGCTGATGCTGAGCAAGAGCTCAGCATCAGTGAAGAATCCAGGAGTCTCCCAGACTACAGATTGAACTGAACTGACCAATTGTGGGTATGAACCTGCCATCAGGGGAGACTGCATCGGGGCTGTGAACTCCTTACAGTACTTTCCTCTGACACCAGCATCACCTCTGTCTTGCTTAGGATCAGTCCTCCATCCATCAACAGCAGATCATCCATCAGTGACACTAAACCAGTTTCCACCCTGTATCCTGGCCTGAATCCAGCTTGGGCCAAGTCCAGGATATTAGCTAAAGATAGAGGAAGAGCAGCTGGCTCAAGCTGAACCCAGGCAAGACTGAAGTGATAGTGGTTGGAATGGGGAACACTTTGAAGAGTTGTTCAAGACATTGTCTTCACAGCCCCTATTCTGAGCGGTGTCTAGGTTCAGGGTCCTGCTGGACTCCTCACGGAGCTGGACGACCAGGTAGCCTCCTTTCACCTCCCGCTTGCTAGGGAACCTCATCCTTCTGCCAGAAGAGGACCTGGCCGCAGTGATCCACGCACTGATCACCTCCAGGCTGGATAATTGCAATTCACTTTGTCTGAAGCTGAATGTGAAGATGATGGACAGGCTCCAGTTGGTACATGGCTGGCTGCCTTCCCCATGGCCCAGGCCACTGCGGGTATGTCTACACAGCCCATGGCAGTGCCCTCCAGCCTGGGCTGACAGATTTGGGCTAGTGGGCTCATGCTAGTGCTCTAGAAATAGCTGAGCAGACAGCACTCTGAAGCTGCGGCTCAGGCTCTGAAGCCTAAGCAGGAGGGTGGGCTTCAGCGCCCGAGCTCCAGCCTGAGCTGCAACTTCTAAGTGCTGCAATTCTAGCTACTCTTAGAGCGCTAGCGCGAGCCCCGCTAACACAAGTGTGTCAACCCAGGCTGGGTGCTCGCTGCCGCAGGTTGTGTAGACAGACACACCCTGTGAGCACATCAGGCCTGTGCTCAAGCCCCAGCACTGTCTTCCATAGGAACAAATGAGACAGGACTGCAAGGGACCTCTGGGGTCACCAAGTCCCCTGCTATCAGACAACTCCAGTTCATAAGTTTATCAAGCTCTGTCAAAACTAGTCAGGTTATTTGCCTTCACTCCTCCTATTGGAAGGCTCCCAGTCAGCTTCCGATGCCAGTTTAAGGCCTTCATCCCAATCTTCAGAGCAATTACTAGATTAAGCCCCAGCTACAAAGACTGAATTTAGTTGCTGACCCCCGTGACAGCGTTGCTGCTGTGGGATGGCGCAGATCACAGAGCCCAGGACAAAGCGTGTGGGCTCTGGAGACAAAGCACAGAGGAGAGGAACCAGCTATGTAACAAACTTCCAGGGGAGACCAGGGGCATCCAGACTCAGCCTAGGAAACACTGCAAAAGCTTCCTCTTGGAGGAGGCCTTTCCATCCTAAGAATGACACACACAAACTCCCCTACTTCTGCCCCCTCAACACACAGACTCCCTCCTTCTGCCCCCCACCCCAGACAGACAGACACTCCCGACACAGACACCCACCCAACCCCATGACACACAGAGACTCCCTCTTCCACAACACCCCCAACACAGATAACCCTCTTCTGCCCTGCCCAGCCCGACAGACACCCTGCCAACCCACAACACCCCTGCTTCCCAACACACAGACCTTTCTCCACTCCCCATGCTCCCCAACACAGATGCCCCTTTGCCACCCAGATGCCCCTGGCTCCCCCAACATACTCACATCCCACCCTTCTGCCCCTCCAACCCTAATCAAACCAAAAAGAGAAAATAAAGTCTCAACATAAACCCTAAATCCAACTACCCCCTCCTAAGCAGAGTTTTGACAGTGAAAACGGAGATGCACCAGACACTCCAAAGAGACCACCAGGGACTGTGTTACTGTTATTGATTTAATGTGGAACATGCTCAGATTCTACAGTGGTGGGCAGTAGCGGCGCCAGCATTTCCGGCGCCCTAGGCGGCGCAAGGTCCCGCCCCCAAAATGCCGCCCCCAACAGCGGCGGCGGAAGGTCCCGCCCCCAAATTTCCACGGCCAGCCGGGGCGCCGGCGCCCCTCAAATGTTCGTGCCCTAGGCGACTGCCTAGGTCGCCTAATGGGTTGCGCCGGCCCTGGTGGTGGGCAGCAATATCAGACAGACAGGGCCCAGCTGCAACTGCACTGAGCCCCATGCAACCATCCCACTGAACCTGTGCTGCATGCTGTCTCCTGGGCACGGTGTGAGGCTCGTATCACTGCGGGTCAGTGGTTCAGGGTGCTGGGCAGCAGGTGACCCTGAAGAGGAAGTGTGTGTATGGGGGCGAAGGAAGCAGCATGGTAAGTGAACGATCACTCAATAGACTTCACGCTGCTGAAGCCTAGAACCTTCCACATCCCGCCCCTCCCCACGATGTGCGGGACCGCATTCCCCCCAACCTCTATCCCCACCACAGCACATGTGGCCTGGCATCTCTCTCCTACCAATACACAGCACGTGGGGCCACCCACCTGCACCTGCCCCTGCCCCACTGCAGCCTGCCAGGGTAAGCACAGGTCCATAAAGTCCCACACCACAGCCTAGTGCAAAGTCAGCTGAGCTTGAGGCCGGGATAGGGCACTAGGGTCACCAATGGACAGGGCTGGAAGGCTGCTTGCTGACTAGGAAGGTGAAGGGAAGACACTCCCACTGACAAAGGGCACAGGGGACCACCTGCTGGTTGACAAAATCCTCCCGTCCCTCCTCCCACCCCCTATTCCTAGTAGTCTAGTACCTTTCACTTTTCTGTTCTACTGCCCCGCCACACATACCTGTAAATGGAGACACATTCTATCATCTCCTTGGTCTCAGCGTCCTGCAGTGAGATGCCCCTCGGAGAGACAGTCAGAATCACCTTCTGGAATTTCTTGGCTCCCATGCGAGCCTGGAGGCAGGGAGAGGGGAAATGCATGGGGGCACTTTAGTCACTGACCAAAACCCAGTGAGTGATTCTGGCTCCTGTCACTCTCCATTGGAATCAGCAGTCCAGACCCTCTGCAGCATCCCAGGCACTGGGATTTCAGCTAGCAAACGTCAGTAACATAGGAAGTGGGAAAAGCTGGGCCTGGGGTTCTGGCACTGCCCTTGGAGCCAGGACTCCTGGGTTCTGTTCATACCTCTGCCATACTGCATGACCCTGGGCAGATCCCTTCCCCTCTCTGCACTTCAAGCTCCCCATCTATGTAACAGGGTTTAAGTCACTGATCAAGCTTCCCATCTGGAAAGTGCTTTGAGATCCTCAGAGAAGGGGCTAGAGGCAGGCAGAGAGGGGGACCCTCTCTCTCCCCTGCATGCAAGTGAAACAGTCTCCCTCCCCAGAGAGCAAGGCCCCTGCTGGGCCCCCTCCTCTGCCTGGACAGGGGCCAGCTGCCATCTGATGCTCTGGAGGCTTGACTCAGAGGGCAGGACACATGGGCTGCGGGCCCATGAGCATGTTGGAAACAGAAGGTGAGAAGCTGAGAGGAGCATAGGGCCTGGGAAACAATCACTTAGCCCAGTTCCCCCTAATTCTATGGGGCCGAGTCCCTAAATACTGACTTTCTCCAACCCCCCTCACCAGGCAGGCAGAGACACTGAAGTCCAGCACTGGGGAGCATCTCTTACCATAGCGATGATCCGACGGATGGCATTGGCTGCCATGTCTTCTCCTTTGGGTTTCTCCACCAGCGTCATGCCCAGGTACTTGAGTGTGAAGCCAATCCCCTCCAGCAGGGGCTCCTGCATGTCGGCCCAGTTCTCCGGGAGCTCTGCAGAGGCACAGGTAGTGTGAGTGATGACATGCACAAACAGCTGCCAGGCTGGTACCTGATGCACTGTTCCTAGCTTGATTCTCTCCAGCAATTTGTTACTATTTGCAGCAGGTGCCCTGCAGCAGAGTTAATGGCACTGTGGGCATGTCTCCTTCTGCAGCTCCCCCCCTCAGTGCTGCTACCTGCACCAGAGGGTGCATTTAATTTCTCAGCTTTTTGTTTTTAAATGGGAAAAAAAATCAATCCCATGATGCTCTAAGCTCCTTGTTCTGGAGGCATTTGCTCTGCCAGCAGAACTTGTAAGCTCCTTGACCCAACTGGTGCCTACACAGAGCCTGATCCTGTGAGATGCTGTGCTGAGAGCTCCCAGTTCCCATTGACTTTGCTGGGAGTGGTGGGTGCACTGCGTCTTGCAGGAACATAAGAACGGCCCTACTGGGTCAGACCAAAGGTCCATCTAGCCCAGTGTCCGGTCTTCCCACAGTGGCCAATGCCAGGTGCTTCAGAGGGAATGAACAGAACAGGTAATCATCAAGTGATCCATCCCATTGCCCATTCCCAAGGACTGGCCCTTAACTCAGTGGCCACAGGTGCACCATGCACACAATAGTGTTCTCTACTGCACTTGCTCAGTGCATTCTTTAAACAGTCACAGCTAGGTTAAATCAAAACCAGAGTCCCTGTTGTTGTTATCCAGAAGACACAAGTCTGCTGGGGCATGGTCTTACTAGCAAGAGGTAAGCAGTCGGAGCAGGAGTTGGATGGGACATGCCTGCACCCTGAAAACTAGGCAGCACCATGGCTCAAGGAAATATTTTGTTAGCCCTTCTCGAAGGTGAGAACTCAGGTACCTGGAAGAGAGGTGGGTTTTGGAGGGACTCGGAGGAGGAGAGGGGAAGGGGCATCCAAACCTAGGGTGCTGCATGGGGGAAGAGATGGGACATAAGGGCACTAGTCTTTGTTGAAGCCTACATCCTGCTGCCTTTTGAGCTGCAGCCATTTTTCCTGTAGACATAGAATGTTTGTTTAGAATGAGGAAGGTTCCCAATGACCAGCCCCCTGTTTCTCCTAGCACGTCCAGCTAGCTTCTTTGAGAAAGAAGTAACCATAGGGCTTTGCACTCTCATGGCAGGAGGCTCAGGGGAACGGGTTACATAATTACACATGCTGCAGCTACAGTATGTGGGACATGTGGCTTGGAAAATAGGGTATGAATACATTTGAATCTCCATTTGTGCCACTCCAGCTTCAGCTTGGCTCCCACAGGATCTAAGTATTCTTTGATAAATGGAAGTTCTCTATCTTTAAAGATGACAGACCTATTTATTGGTCAAAGTACCATCACATTTGATATCTGGAAGCAACTTTTAACGTGCTGAATGTTTCACTGATCTCTACTCTGTCCAGTAGCCAGTAATAGAAACAAATGGGAAGCTTAACAGGATGAGCTGAGGCTCTGAACCTGCTGTTAGCAACCATCGTCCATGGATTTTAAACAGCACCAGCTAGGTTAGTTACAGGGAGGGGAACTACAGAAATGACAAGAAACAGGAGGCCAGGGCCTTACCCTTGTAAGGGGAATGGGAATGGACCACAGGGAATTGACCATTCAATACTGTAGTTGCTCTCTTCTCTTCACACCCTCTGAAGCATTTGGCACTGGCCACGGTCAGAAGATAAGGTACAGAGCTAGATGGATCACTGACCCAGTATGGTTGTTCTTATTGGTGAGTCAACCTGGGGGAAACTTGGGCTCCTAATAATATTGTGAACATCAGATTGGCATGGATTTCCTCAGCACAGGGCAGGGTCTTTCCTGCTCCATGCAGATGAGCCTCATGTTTCACCCCTTCCAGGAAGGCCCCAGTCCATGTGTCAGAGGCTCAGTTCAGTGCTGGAAACGGTTTGGACAAAAGCGTTTCCCACAGAGACAGTGTGAAAGCCCACATTCCAGATACTTTTAAGCAGGTTATGACCAAGAGCCCAACCCCACTCTGTAAGGATGAGGCCTTTTCCTGTAGCCATATTGTAAGGTCTGAGGCCTTTTTCTCAGCCATATCAGGAGAGCAGGAGCCATGAGCCAAGAAGCAGAAAGTCACATCCTCACATTCCATCTAAATTACATTAAAACAATGTAATATCGGGCTGTTAAGAAGGCAACCCTGTTCTAATAGTGCCCACCATCACCAGATAAAGAAACCGATCTTAAGATGGTTAAAGAAAACTTTGTTTAATAGCATTCTCTGTGGCAAGAAAACAATTGTCAACAGTTGTGAAATCCCTACTTCTTTATTGTTTTGTCTTTATGATCCCCATTTCTCTATTGTTTATCTACATGGTCTCTGTCTAGTTCTTTGATTGTTTGTCTGTTGCATAATTAACTTTGTAAAGTGTAAATCAACTAGGGTGGTGAGGCATAATTGGATAAAGAATTGTTTTACAATGTTAGGATTGGCTAGAAAATTGTTTAGCAATATTTTAGTAAAATGATTGGTTAAGGTACAGCTAAGCAGGACTCAAGTTTCATTATATAAACTGAGGTCCAAAAGGAAGTTCTTTGGAACCAACTCCAGGACATACCCCAAATCAGAGCTGTCAGACCTCAACACCCTGCCAATCACACCGTGCAGAAGCTGGAGCCCCAGATGACCTGATCCTAACTGGCCATCAAGAAAAGTTCATCTGCCTTATTGGGAGTGGTGAGCATTGTATGCTTAGTGTGTGCATTCTGTTTTGGTGATAGTTAATAAATAGAGGTTAAGGATATTACTGCGTAAGGCTCTTTCACTGGTAAAAGACCCCATAAACCCGCAAAAGATTAGGCCCTGAGCCCTAGCACTTGGGTATGGATAGCCTGGAGCCCTAAGAACTGGGAAAAGATGGGGGTGCCTAAATCAACTGGGTTATGCCTTGAACCCTAGGAACTAGGTAGAGGTGGGGTGTCCTAGGGTGTGTAGGTAACAAATTTAGGGTAAAGTTGGGTGCCCTATACCTTGAGCACACGGAAGTGTAAAGGTGGGTGTGGGTTTTTTTGGCGCCCGCCGGCAGCGCTTGGGGGTTTGGTTTTGTTTTTTGGTGCCCGCCATACAAAAAAGGTTGGGGACTACTGGATTAAACAATTTACCCAGGGCCTCGCAGACTGGGACAGCACTGAGGCATCACATGCAGGCTGGAGGGGTGCGGGAGAGAGGAAGGAAGCAAGTGGCAGAAATTGCTTTTTTGGCCCCCTTGTGCTCCCTGCCATTCAGTGCACAGGCTCCCAGCTCCGGGATTTGTTGGCTCCCCACCTGCTTCTGGAGTCCAAGCAGCAGCCTGGCCAACAGCACTGTTTCTAACTGTGCTTAGCTAGAGGTGATTACTTTTCCTTCTGAGGGCAGGAATTTTCCCAGTTAACTAGACCAATGCAAGCTCGAGCCTGGATCACGGCAGCACACTCTACATGGGGCAGCGTCACAGAGTCACCGGGCAATGCTCTGGAACAGGGGTCCCCAACGCGGTGCCCGCGGGTGCCATGGCGCCCGCCGGGGCGTCTAAGTGCGCCCACATACTGGCCGGCGGACGAGCATCGGCTGAAATGCTGCCGACAAGCGGCGTGATCCAGAGGCGTCAGCACCGAAATGCCGCCAAAAATCGGCGGCATTTCGGCGGCGACGCCTCTGGATGCTGCTGCTTGTTGGCGGCATTTCGGTGGCAACGCCTATTGATGTTGCCACTTGTCGGCGGCATTTCGGCGGATGCTCGTCCGGCACCACGGTCCTCCGTGGCTCGTCGTCTGGCACCCGCCAGACAAAAAGGGTTGGGGACCACTTCTCTGGAACTACTCCCTACGAAGCCAGGCAGGACTCTGGGGGAGCCTCCTCTCTGTGAGCAGACTCTCCAGGGCAAGAAGCTTCCACAGCTTCGACCTTCCTGGGTCTGAGCTTGGAGCATTCAGCATCCCCCTTCTCATACCGTGCACTTCCCACAGCGAGTCCGCCCAGGCAGGGCTCCTGGGGAAGCCAGAGGGCCCTGCACCCCCAATTCCACAGTCAGACGTGACTCTCAGCCAGCCAGTAAAACAGAAGGTTTATTAGAGGACAGGAACACAGTCCAAAACAGAGCTTGTAGGTACAGAAACCAGACCCTTAAGTCAGGTCTATCTTAGGGCCAGGGAGGCCAGACCCCAGGTCTGGGCCTCCCTCTCTTTCCCCAGCCAGCTCCAAACTGAAACTCTCCAGCCCCTCCTCTGGCCTTTATCTCTTTCCTGGGCCAGGAGGTCACCTGATTTCTTTGTTCTCCAACACCTTCAGTTGGCACCTTTGCAGGGGAGGGGCCCAGGCCATCAGTTGCCAGGAGACCGGGTATCAGCCATTCTTCTCTGCAGACAGCATCACACTGGCCCTCTAAGACTCTGCAACAATCACACACCCTTATCCCACCACCCTAGATACTTAAGAAATGCATAGGGGAAACTGAGGCACCCACACAGTATTCAGAGAAAACATTATGAACATTCCCACTTCGTCACAGGCCGCATTTGGAAATTCCAGCTAGTGTCGGATGCAGCACTCATGCCAGGCAGAATATTCCACCAGCACTCAGAGATCTATGCTGCTCCTAAATCATTGGGTTAGATTTCAGCCCCACTTCGTTTGAAGTTAGCGATAATCTTGTTCATAGACTCTCCTGGTGGATGAATAGGCTCTAGAACAGCTTGCTGTTCAGTGTATAATCCAAGTGAATTAATTGCATAAGGAAGTTTATAATCTTCACTTTCTGTAATATTTGTAATTGAATTAATTCTACATGTGCCTAGGGAGCACATGGTCAGGAGACTTGTGAAGATCTAAATAAACCAAAATATGCTCCTATTGCTTTAATCACTCTTGTCTGACAATCAGATTTTCTGCTATCCTCTTGTAAATGATTTTCTGCATAACAGTAACACTCAGCAGCCCTGACCAGAATTGGTGCCCCATTGTGCTGAGCGCGGTATAAACAAGATAGTGCCTCCACCAGTGTTTACAATCTAAATAGGAACATGACATGATGGTGAATACAGAACACAGCTGGGGACAGATGAGACAGGGCCACATACATTAAATGTACAACTTGGAGACTACACTAAGGCATTACTAGCCATGATCACAAGGCATCTTACCATGGGCAAAAGTGTGATTAAAACAATGGGAGCACATTTTTATTTCTTGACCTACTTTTTGCCTTCCATGCACTTTTAGTTCCCCCAAGATTTTGCTAAAAACTTTCCAGAGCCATTCCCCTCTGGGCAAAGCCCAAACATGCAACATCTCAGTGGAAAAAGTGCAATGTGCAAGAGTCTGAGCATGAGAAGAGGGGCATATGAGTGGAAACATATTGACTGGAGTCCAGGGTAATAGCTTTATATGGCATTGTTTGGACACAATCTGTACAGAGCGTACATGGCCCACAGCCCAAGGATCCAGGTTCCTGCCTCTCAGCAGGTACAACAGGCAGAAGGCACATTAACAAGGAGACTGCTCTGAGTGCATGGCAGGCATGAATCAGTGGGAGAACAGCCTTGTACAGGGCACAGAACCATCTGGACAGCGTAAGCCTTCCCAGGGAACCCTCTCAGTCACTGCCTCCTGCAGCATCTTTCACTAGCTGAAGCAAGTGACCTTGATTCAAAAAGTAGGGCAAGAAACTGCTAGTTAGAAAGGGGAGGATTCAACTGTAAGTTAAAACTAAATAAATGGGGCCAGGCTAGCACCTCCCTTCCCCCCAGCTCCACACACATGGCTGGGCTGGCAACCCCCAGGTCAGGATGGTTCAGTGACTATGTCTTACATTAAGATCCTTTTGCCCCTTCAGCTTTGTGTGTGGTCCCCACCTGCATGGTTATGGATCAGGGGAAGCCCATCCCCACTGGAGTATCAGGGTGCATGTGTGTGGGGTCTCCAGCCATCACTGTGGGGCTGGTCTCATGCTGGCTCAGGCCCCACCTGCTAGAGTACTCTAGCTCTTCTCTGCAGCTCTCCAGAGGCAGGAGGCTGCTGAGCTTTCACAGCTTCCTGTATCTTAGCAACATGCTCCTGCTATCACCAACTGTTCCACTTTCATCTGCACTCAGGGGAGCTGGGGGTCTGGAAAAAAGTGAGTCTCCAAAGGCAGAATAGGGCCAGCTGCACAAAGTGCTTTCACCACAGCATTCAGGCTCTGCACAATCTCTTCCTGAAGACAGTCTGGCCTGCCCACCCCACTATCCAGAGAGCATAGAGCCCCTTTCCCTAGAAGAGGCACAGGCCAAGCCACTAAGAGCGAGGAAAGAGCAGCTTAATCATTCAACACCCCAGCTCTGCTCTTCAGTGCCCCTTCTCCATCACAGCTACCTCCCTTCCAGCACCCACATTGCTCCACTCAGCTCTCCCCACCCCAGGCGCCTTGTACAGTGAACATCTCCCTCTTCCTTCTGACCAGCCAACAAGCAGCCTTAGTTTGCAAATTTTGATTCCTCATTTCTACTGAGTTACCAATCCAGATCACTCTCCAGCAGCACTCCCCCATTTGCTCTGTTTCCCCTGAACATCTCCCACACTGAGAGGGGGACCTGATGCCAGACCTCACTCACATCAGTATGAAGCCATTGGGCATTCACAAGGGTGGACAGACAGGTGATGGTGAGTGCATGCTGAGCAGTTCAGTGTAGGTGAGGTGTGAATGCCTGCAGTAATACTGCTTTCGGTTTGCACAGCTGGGCCCTGTGCTCTAGCAGCTCCAGTTCAGTGCTTTCAAGGCTTATTGTGTGGGAATTGGTTTCAGAGGGGCAGCTGTGTTAGTCTGTATCAGCAAAAACAACGAGGAGTCCTTGTGGCACCTTAGAGACTAACACGTTTATTTGGGCATAAAATTGTGTGAGCTAAAACCCACTTCATCAGATGCATGGAGTGGAAAATACAGTAAGCAGTATATATNCTCTGTTTCCCCTGAACATCTCCCACACTGAGAGGGGGACCTGATGCCAGACCTCACTCACATCAGTATGAAGCCATTGGGCATTCACAAGGGTGGACAGACAGGTGATGGTGAGTGCATGCTGAGCAGTTCAGTGTAGGTGAGGTGTGAATGCCTGCAGTAATACTGCTTTCGGTTTGCACAGCTGGGCCCTGTGCTCTAGCAGCTCCAGTTCAGTGCTTTCAAGGCTTATTGTGTGGGAATTGGTTTCAGAGGGGCAGCTGTGTTAGTCTGTATCAGCAAAAACAACGAGGAGTCCTTGTGGCACCTTAGAGACTAACACGTTTATTTGGGCATAAAATTGTGTGAGCTAAAACCCACTTCATCAGATGCATGGAGTGGAAAATACAGTAAGCAGTATATATATATATATATATATATACACAGCACAAGAAAAGATGGGAGTTGCCTTACCAAGGGGGGGTCAGTGCTAATGAAGCCAATTCAATTAAGGTGGAAGTTGCCTATTCTCAACAGTTGACAAGAAGGGGTGAATATCAAGAGAGGGAAAATTACTTTTGTAGTGCTAACGAGGCCAATTCAATCAAGGTGGCCATCGGCCATTTCCAACAGTTGATAAGAAGGTGTGAGTAATCAGCAGAGGGAAAATTACTTTTTGTAGCGACCCATCCACTCCCAGTCTTTATTCAGGCCTAATTTGATGGTGTCCAGTTTGTAAATTAATTCCAGTTCTGCAGTTTCTCGTTGAAGTCTGTTTTTGAAGTTTTTTTGTTGAAAAATTGCCACTTTTAGGTCTGCAATTGAGTATCCAGGGAGGTTCAAGTGTTCTCCGACTGGTTTTTGAATGTTATAATTCTTGATGTCTGATTTGTGTCCATTTAGTCGTTTGCGTAGAGACTGTCTGGTCTGGCCAATGTACATGGCGGAGGGGCATTGCTGGCACATGATGGCATATATCACATTGGTAGATGTGCAGGGGAATGAGCCCCCGATGGTGTGGCTGATGTGGTTAGATCCTATGATGGTGTCCCTTGAATAGATATGCGGACAGAGTTGGCAACAAACTGCAGAACTGGAATTAATTTACAAACTGGACACCATCAAATTAGGCCTGAATAAAGACTGGGAGTGGATGGGCCACTACAAAAAGTAATTTTCCCTCTGCTGATTACTCACACCTTCTTATCAACTGTTGGAAATGGTCGACGGCCACCTTGATTGAATTGGCCTCGTTAGCACTACAAAAGTAATTTTCCCTCTCTTGATATTCACCCCTTCTTGTCAACTGTTGAGAATAGGCAACTTCCACCTTAATTGAATTGGCCTCATTAGCACTGACCCCCCCCACTTGGTAAGGCAACTCCCATCTTTTCATGTGCTGTATATATATACTGCTTACTGTATTTTCCACACCATGTATCTGATGAAGTGGGTTTTAGCCCACAACAGCTTATGCCCAAATAGGGTGACCAGATGAGATGAATAAAATATTGGGACACCGGGGGGGGGGGGGGGGGGAAGAAGCCGAGTGCTGCCAGCTTAGCAAAAAAAAAAACAAAAAACAAAAAAAAAACCACACCGCCGAATGCTGCCGGTGGAACAAAATATCGGGACAAATTGCGTCCCAACCAGGGGACAAACAGCTAAAAATCGGGACGGTCCCGATTTTATCGAGACATTTGGTCACCCCTATGCCCAAATAAATTTGTTAGTCTCTAAGGTGCCAGAAGGACTCCTCGTTGTTTTTGTGTGAGAATTGTAACTATCCAGCCATGTCCCTCTTTCCCACCCTTCCTATGCTGCAACAGTGGCAGTGTTGTGTTCCTGAATCTGCCTCAAACAATATCCTGAGAGGTGTAATTGTCTAAATTATCCCAATGGGATGGTGACTCTGAAGCCCAGTGTCGTCATTCATTATTTTACTACTGATCATTTTAGCAGAAATAGCCAGTTAATGTGCGGATTTCTTGCTGTTGAAAGGGAGGGCAATGAGGAGTTCAATCCCCTCCCTCTTTCTTTTGAATTTAAAGTCAGTTCCCTCATAATGGGAGGGAAAGAGGAGCTGCCTCCCTCCTGGGTGCCAAGAACTCAAGCTGTCTTTCCCTAATCATCATGGATACAAAAATATGCAGCATATTGAAAATGTGACCACTTTGTAAAACAAATGAATGTACTATGAATGAGGACCTCTGTACTGATTGTATTACAGGTCTGTCTCATCTTACGCTGGGGTTACGTTCCGCGGTTAGCGCGTAAAGCGAAAACCGTGTATAGTCGAAATCCCATTGAGTTTAATGGCAGGCGGAATCGCCCGCACTACAGGAACAGTACATACATTGCTATTTCTCTCTCTCTCTTTTTTTTTTTTGCCGACCGGGCAAAGCAGAAATCGCGCATGTTAAATGCACGTAAGATGAGACAGACCTGTATTCTTCATATCAAATACAATAGAAAGCTCAATTTTTGAATTTGTTAATCCACATGGGTGCACTTTGCATCCTAAAACTGCAAACTCCATGGGGCGGGGCCAGCATTTGTCCAGCACCACCCAGGACAGTGGGGCTCCATCCCAAATGGGGTCTTTGGGCAATAAACACAAAGACAGTACCGGTCACTCGGAGACAAGAGATTAACCCTTGGAGTCTGGGATCTGAGATAGCACCATGTCCCCTCTCAGAGGTGCCTGGGAACCCTTGAGATCTGGAGTGCTGAAGGAACATGATCTGATTCCCAGAGGGTCTGGGCAATTGTTACTGGGCCCCTTTAGCACCAGGTCACTGGGGTCTTTGAGTGATGGGACTGCAGCATTCGGGGCAGTTCAACTGTGTTTGGAAAGATGCGCCCCCCCCCCTTTTATTCGGTGCCCCATGGTCTGAGTGCAGGGTCATCTCTGACTGCAGAGAGAAGCAGGGGTCCCAAACTGGCATTCCAGGACCCAAAGGGATAGAGCTATGGACACTCCCAGCCCATGAGATTAGGGCTCAGACTCATAGTGTCTCTGCAGCCTGGACGCAGCCCCGCTTAGACCAGAGATTTACAAACTTTTTTTCTGGGGACCCAGTTGAAGAACATTGTTGATGCACGCGACGCAACGGAGCTGTGGATGAGGGGTGTGGGAGGGGCTCAGGGCTGGGTCAGGGGGTTGGGGTGAGGGCTGTGGGGTGGGGCCAGAAATGAGGGGTTCAGGGTGTGCGAGGGGTGCAGGGCTCTGGGCTGGGGGTGCAGGCTCTGGGCTGGGGGCAGGGATGAGGGGTTTGGGGTGTAGGAAGGGGTTCCAGGTTTTGGGGGGCTCAGGGCTGGGGCAGAGGATTGGGGCGGGGGCTTACCTGACTGTCAGATCCCAGTCAGTGGCGCAGCCGGGGTGCACCGCAGACCATGCTGCACCTTGGAAGCAGCCAGCAGCAGGTCTGGCTCCTAGACGGAGGCTCTCGCCCGCTGGCACCGCCCCCGCCCCCAGTTCCCATCAGCCTGAGCTGGTGCTCGGGGCGAAGGCAGCGCACAGAGCCCTATGGCCCCCCTGCCTAGATGCCGGACCCGCTGCTGCCCGTTTCCAGGGCACAGCGCGGTGTCAGAAAAGGTAGGCACTAGCCTGCCTTAACTGGGCAGCACTGCCGACGGGACATTTAACGTCCCAGTCAGCAGTGCTGACCAGAGCAAGGTGACCCAGAACTTTACATGCCGCGACCCACTACTGGGTCGCGACCCACGGTTTGAACAACACTGGCTTAGACCATGGAGTGCCCTGAGAAATAGGGGTAGGGGGCACAGACACTCGCTCCCCCAACAATGTCATGGCTCCTCCTGCTCCTGGGGCCCCCTGGCACTCATTGCCCCCCACCTGGGCTGGAGAAGAAAAAGGGCCCCACCTGCCAAGACTCACCCCCACCCCAGCCCCCTCTCAACACTGCCTGCTGCTTCCACCCCCCCTGATTCCCCCATTCCACCCTTAGTGCCCCCACCCGGGCTGAAAAAAAGAGCCCCACCAGCCAGATTCACCCACAGATCTAAGTCCGTGCTCTCACTGCCCCCCACCCTCAATACCCCCACCCTGCCCTCACCCTCAATACTCCCACAGCCCCCTTCAGTACCCTACATCACCCTCACCCAAAGTACTCCCACAGTCCTCTCAGTATCCCCCCCCAAATACTCCCACAGCCCTCCACCCTGCCCTCAACACCCCCCCCCTCAGTACCCCATTCCACCCTCAATACCCCCACAGCCCCCTCACTGCCCTCACCCTCAATACCCCCACCGCCCCCCCTCTGTACCCCCACCCCACCCTCCCCTTCAGTAACCCCACAGCCCCCATTCACCCTCAATACCCCCACCCCTGCCCTCACCCTCAATACCCCCACTGCCCTCACCCCCTCCGCTTCAGTAACCCCACAGCCCCCATTCACCCTCAATACCCCCACATCCCCCCCAGTATCCCCACCCCACCCTCCTTCTCAGTACCCCCACCCCGCCCTCCCCTCCCCTTCAATACCCCCATCCCTGCCCTCAATACCCCCACATCCCCCCCAGTATCCCAACCCCACCCTCCTTCTCAGTACCCCCACCCCGCCCTCACCCTCAATACCCCCATAGCTCCCCTCAGTGCCCCCCACCCTCCATACCTCCCCACCCCCCTCAGCCCCCCATCCTCGCCTTCAGTAACCCCACCGCCCCCCGGCGCCCCACACTCACTGCGGTGCCAGCAGAGCCCCAGGCCGTGGCGGGCGAGTCGGGGGCTCCGCAGCACGGCCCGTCCCGCCGCCCGCAGCGCCTCCATCCCCGCGGCTCTGCCGGGCAGCCCCTAGCGGGGCGGGGCGGGGCGGGGCCGGCGCGCGCTCCCGACCCAGCCCCCACGGGACCCCGGCACCCGCGGGACACGCTGAGTCGATCGAGCACGCGACTGGCTCTAGGGGCGGGGCTTGCTGTGGGGGAGAGCCTGGGGAGATCAGGCTGACTGAGTGGGCGTGGCTTGCGGAAGAGGGTGTGGCTCACGGGTGATGGAGGCGGGGCTCTGTGGAATGGGCGGAGCTTGTGGGTGAGGCGAAGCCGCCGGCCGTTGCACGTGAGGGCGGAGTCTATACCCCTAACCCTTCCGTCGCCCTGAGGCGCTGCCAGGCTTGGCGCATGCGCGATGCGGGTCGCTCCCTGTGACGTAGCCTGTTTGTGTGCTAGGTGTGCGTGTGCCGTCAGTTGCTGTGGTGTTCGGCAGACTGTTACCGGGGCAACGCGGAGGCGGGAGACGCGGAGCCAGAGTGGCACCGTGGCCGGGCTGGCGCGAGAGGCCTCGGGATGCAGCTGCGGCACGTGCGGACGCTGCTCACCCCCCAGGTCAGCCCCCGACTCCCGGGCAGCTGCGGGCGGGACCCAGGAGTCCGGGCGCGTGAGGGGCAGAGGGCGGCCTGGCGGGTCGGAGCGTGGGAATATTTTCACACACGTCACAACGGGCCTGTGGAACTGTCTGCCACAGGACGTGACTGAGGCCCAGAGCCTGGCCGCGTTCTCACCAGGGGGGTCCATCCAGAGCCATCAGAGCAAATCCCAACGCTCGGGGTGGGCTGCAGCCCCCCTGCTCCTGGGCGGGGCTGGGGGAACCGTGGGCAGGTGGTGCTGGCCCCTGAGGAGATACTGTGGACCAGATGGACAAATGCAAAGTAATGCACATTGGAAAACATAATCCCAACCGGTTCCAGAGTAGCAGCCCTGATAGTCTGTATCCGCAGAAAGAACAGGAGTACTTGTGGCACCTTAGAGACTAACAAATGTATTTGAGCATAAGCTTTCGTGGGCTACAGCTCACTTCATCGGCTGCATAGACTGGAACACACAGCAAGAAGATATTTATACATACAGAGAACATGACAAGGTGGAAGTAGCCATACCAACTGTAAGAGGCCAATCAATTGAGATGAGCTATCATCAGCAGGAGAAAAAAACTTTTGTAGCGATAATCAAGATGGCCCATTTCAGACAGGTGACAAGAAGGTGTGAGGATACTTAACATGGGGAAATAGATTCAATTTGTGTAATGACCCAGCCGCTCCCAGTCTCTATTCAAGCCCCAGTTAATGGTATCTAGTTTTCAAATTAATTCCAGTTCAGCAGTTTCTCATTGGAGTCTGTTTTTGAAGCTTTTCTGTTGCAAAATTGACACCTTTAAGTCTGTTACTGAGTGACCAGAGAGATTGAAGTGTTCTCCTACTGGTTTTTGAATGTTATGATTCCTGATGTCAGATTTGTGTCCGTTTATTCTTTTGCGTAGAGACTGTCCGGTTTGGCCAATGTACATGGCAGAGTTGGCAATCCCAACTATACATATAAAATGATGGGGTCTAAATTAGCTGCTACCACTCAAGAAAAGAGGTCTTGGAGTCAATGGCTATTAGCCAGGATGGGCAGGGATGGTGTCCCTAGCCTCTGTTTGCCAGAAGCTGGGAATGGGCAACGGGATGCATCAATTGATGATTCCCTGTTCTGTTCATTCCCTCTGGGGCATCTGGCATTGACCACTGTTGGAAGACAGGATACTGGGCTAGATGGACCTTTGGTCTGACCCAATATGGCCGTTCTTATGGACCCTGGTCCGGTCCAGACTGGCAATGGCTGTGTTTTCTTCCAGGATGGTGCTGCAAAGGTCACCTGCATGGCTTGGTCCTACAACAATGCCAAGTTTGCTGTCTGCACTGTAGACAGGGTCGTGCTTCTGTATGATGAACATGGAGAGAGAAGGGACAAATTTTCCACCAAGCCTGCTGATGCAAAGGTAAAGAGATTGTTTCTTTGCTTCTCTGTAACTGGGCACCCTACCCTCTTCGTCTGTGAGATACTGATACTTTGCATGCTGCTATGCAGGGCAGTTTTTTGGCAGTAGCAGAGCAACTTGTAAGTTGCTCCATACTTTTCAGAGGGCTCATAACAGCTTGAAATGCTACACCAGATTTTGCATAGCCCCAGAGCACAGCCTCAAATGCTGCTCCCATCAGAGTACAACTACAGGGCCGAGACTGTTCCTATTCTGTTGTAAAGAGCCATTGGCCATTATCTTTGACAAATCATGGCGATCGGGGGAGGTCCCGGACGACTGGAAAAAAGCTAATGTAGTGCCCATCTTTAAAAAAGGGAAGAAGGAAGATCCAGGGAACTACAGGCCAGTTAGTCTCACCTCAGTCCCTGGAAAAATCATGGAACAGGTCCTCAAGGAATCAATCCTGAACCACTTAAAGGAGGGGAAAGTGATCAGGAACAGTCAGCATGGATTCACCAAGGGCAAGTCATGCCTGACTAACCTAATTGCCTTCTATGATAAGATAACCGGCTCTGTGGATGAGGGGAAAGCAGTGGATGTGCTATTTCTGGACTTTAGCAAAGCTTTTGATACAGTCTCCCACAGTATTCTTGCCAGCAAGTTAAAGAAGTATGGGCTGGATGAATGGACGGTAAGGTGGATAGAAAACTGGCTAGATGGTCGGGCTCAACGGGTAGTGATCAATGGTTCCTTGTCTAGTTGGCAGCCGGTATCAAGTGGAGTGCCCCAAGGGTCGGTGCTGGGGCCGGTTTTATTCAATATCTTCATTAACGATCTGGAAGATGGTGTGGACTGCACCCTTAGCAAGTTTGCAGATGACACTAAACTGGGAGGAGTGGTTGATACGCTGGAGGGTAGGGATAGGATACAGAGGGACCTAGACAAATTAGAGGATTGGGCCAAAAGAAATATGATGAGGTTCAACAAGGACAAGTGCAGAGTCCTGCATTTAGGACGAAAGAATCCCATGCACTGCTATAGACTAGGGACCGAATGGCTGGGCAGCAGTTCTGCAGAAAAGGACCTAGGGGTTACGGTGGACGAAAAGCTGAATATGAGTCAACAGTGTGCCCTTGTTGCCAAGAAGGCTAATGGCATTTTGGGTTGTATAAGTAGGGGCATTTCCAGCAGATCGAGGGATGTGATCATTCCCCTCTACTCAGCACTGGTGAGGCCTCATTTGGAGTACTGTGTCCAGTTTTGGGCCCCACACTACAAGAAGGATGTGGATAAATTGGAGAGAGTCCAGCGGAGGGCAACAAAAATGATTAGGGGGCTGGAGCACATGACTTACGAGGAGAGGCTGAGGGAACTGGGATTGTTTAGTCTGCAGAAGAGAAGAATGAGGGGCGATTTGATAGCTGCTTTCAACTACCTGAAAGGGGGTTCCAAAGAGGATGGATCTAGACTGTTCTCAGTGATAGAAGATGACAGAACAAGGAGTAATGGTCTCAAGTTGCAGAGGGGGAGGTTTAGGTTGGACATTAGGAAAAACTTTTTCACTAGTAGGGTGGTGAAGAACTGGAATGGGTTACCTAGGGAGGTAGTGGAATCTCCTTCCTTAGAGGTTTTTAAGGTCAGGCTTGACAAAGCCCTGGCTGGGCTGATTTAGTTGGGTTTGGTCCTGCTTTGAGCAGGGGGTTGGACTAGATGATCTCCTGAGGTCCCTTCCAACCCTGAGATTCTATGATTCTATGATTCTATGATTCAGGGGAGGGAATGCTTAAGCAATATTCTGTATAATTATACCATCCCCTCCTTCCTGGACTTCAGCTTAACTCTTTGTTGAAGCAGAGGCCAAAGTTCTGTCTTATCAAAACTTTTCAGAAAGCATGACACAGAGTTAAACCTTAGAGAGACTACTGTACACTTTCTTAGTAAAACAAGCAATGCACACAAAACACATTGTA
The DNA here is from genome assembly GCA_003942145.1 of Platysternon megacephalum. Classification (NCBI taxonomy): domain Eukaryota; kingdom Metazoa; phylum Chordata; order Testudines; family Platysternidae; genus Platysternon; species Platysternon megacephalum. The sequence continues at coordinate 368,020 of QXTE01000430.1, forward strand.
TATAGTATAAAGTATTGTAAATATTTTTTGGAATACCAGCAATAACTTTTTAACAAAACTATTAAACAATAAATCTTCTGATTTTCCTTATACAGATGTTTCCCCTTTTGTTTTTGTTGCAAACATTCAAATATAAGGTATCGACAATTTTTGTTATACTTTAGCACACACATAGAATAGAATCATAGAATATCAGGGTTGGAAGGGACCTCAGGAGCAGGGCTTTGGAGCGGAGCCCGGAGCTGGAGTGCGGACCAGTAGGTTTTTGCCCGGAGCTGGAGCAGAGCAATTCAAAAATATGATTGCTCCAAATCCCTGCTCAGGAGGTCATCTAGTCCAACCCCCTGCTCAAAGCAGGACCAATCCCCAAAACACATTCTCTTCTGAACTCTCAGAGATGATTTTTCAGTCTTTATAATATGATCATAGTATGTACTGTGTGTCACCTGGACTTTTCAGAGCTTGAGAAATGGCAACTTTTCAGTCCTTTCAAATGCTTCACAACCGTGTCAGCAAACAAACAGCCTGGAGATATCTACAGCTAGCTTGCATTCCAGCATAGCTGACTGTTCCTCTTGGTGGCTGGTGAAACAGAAGTCTGTAGCCTGTACCCAAAATGGTACAGGGGTTGGATCAGAATATAAAATATAAATTTCATAAGAACATAAGAATGGCCATACTGGGTCAGACCAATGGTCCATCTAGCCCAGTAACTTCTCTTCTGACAGTGACCAGTGCCAGATGATTCAGAGAGAATGAACAGAATAGGGAAATTATCAAGCAATCCATCCCCCGTCATCCAGTCCAAGCTTCTGGCAGTCAGAAGTTTAGGGACACCCTGAGGATGGGGTTGCGTCTCTGACCATCTTCATAGAATCATTGGACTGGAAGGGACTTCAAGTGGTCATCTAGTCCAGTCCCCTGCATTCATGGCATGACTAAATATTATCTAGACCATCCCTGACAGGCGTTTGTCTAACATGCTCTTATGCCCTATTTATGATCTATTTAAATACACCTCTACCCCGATATAACGCTGTCCTCGGGAGCCAAAAAATCTTACCGCGTTATAGGTGAAACCGCGTTATATTGAACTAGCTTTGATCCGCCAGAGTGTGCAGCCCCGCCCCCCCGGAGCACTGCTTTACTGCGTTATATCCGAATTCGTGTTATATCGGGTCGCGTTATATCGGGGTAGAGGTGTAAATGGTATTCTATTATTGTTTAACGGTGCGATTAAAACTGCAATTAATTGTGATTATTTTTTTTAATCTCGCGATTAATCGCAATTAATTTTTTTAATCGTTTGACAGCCCTAAAATAAAGTTAAAACCCTACTGGTGCCAAATTAACAAACTATCAGATTCAAGCAAAGTTTCTCACCATGTGCTTTCAGCAGTCTTACTGACCAAACCCTCTAGGTCAGAACTCCTTCCCTCAGAATCCAATGAAGGCTTCCTTTGTTGCTTCAGGTGTAGAGACTGTGATGGGCAAGGGAAGAGAGAGGGGTATGTTGGGGTGTTCTCCCTTCCTTTTTATAGTTTCAGTCCCCGCTTTTGTAAAATGTTTCCAGCTGGGTACCAGGAGACAAAAAGTCTATGTGGAAGGACGTTCCCTGCTGCTTTTTCTCATCTATTTGAGCTTCCTGTGTTTCCCCTTCCTGCTTGATGACTCTGTTGACTGCAAATTAAGCAGAGCACACATTCCTTTGTTTACAGCAGACCTATTTGCCAACTTCTGCTTGGGGAGAGCTGTGATTTGGAACATATGTTAATAACATCATACAGGAAAATCTTATATCTTCACATAAAATGTTGCCACACACATTTTGCCAGGACAATAACGACCTGCAAACTATGAGTTTTCAAATGATACTTCACAAGGCATACTTTGTACAAAGATTATTACAATAGTGTTTAGGGCTTGGACCCAGGGATACATTCTGTCACACCTAGTATTACTGTTCTTATATCCAGTGTATGTTCCATCCACCTACCTGTGTGTGTGTTTAAGGGCTGCCACTGTGAGAATGCATGCACCTGTGCGTGTTTGTGCATGCTTTTGTATGTGGTCTGGCAGTGGTGTTTGGCCATGTGCACCCGTGGGAGTAAGCATGTGCTTCTGTGTGCATGAGCACAGCAATAGGGAGCCATATCTCTAATTGCCTAGCATGCATCCAGTGAAGAACTTGTACAGAAGGAGAAATCAGACTGAGCTAGCAGGTTTCCTAATCCTTCAGATGGCTCTGCTGGGCTGGGGTATCTCACTCACACTGACCCACCCTCATTCCATAGATCCCAAGGCCAGAAGGGACCCCTGTGATCGTGTAGTCTGACCTCCTGTGTAACACAGGCTATAGAACTTCCCCAAACTAATTCCTAGGATCTAGCTTTTAGAAAAACATCCAATCTTGATTGGAAAATTGTCAGTGATGGAGAATCCCCCATGGCCCTTGATAAGTTCCAGTGGTTAGTTACTCTCATTAACCTCCCTGCTAGATATTGTATATAGCAGCCGTAACCCACAGCCAGGTGCTTGGCAACACTAGATCAGTGTAGTTCATAACTGCAGGAAGCTCACACCATGGAGGTGGGATGGGAATGGGATCAGCTTGTACGTTTGTATGGGCCTTTACACCACTGAATGGGTTGACCTGTGACCCTTACTCTGGGTCTGTCTTGAGGTTCTTTTGGGACATGTTTTATTAACCTAACCCTCGGTCCATGCTTCCTCCCGTCTCCTCTCCCCAGTATGGCAGGAAGAGCTACATGGTGAAAGGCATGGCGTTCTCTCCTGACTCCACCAAGATCGCCATTGGACAAACAGACAACATCATTTACGTCTACAAGATCGGAGAGGAATGGTGAGGCCCCCAGTATATCATCCCTGTGTGTGTGCTGCCATGTCTGTGGTGCCATGCATCTGTGTGTGTGGTGCCTCCTTTCTGCCAATACCGCAGGCTGCTTTGGAAATGCACAACGTGTTCTTCATGCCCAGGGTTTTTGCCCTGGTGTTCAGCCAGATCTCACTCCACACTAGCCCTCACCTCCCCTTCAAATCATACCTTACCCAACCCTGAACTGTGGTCCCCTGTTACACTGGTTACACTGTGTGGTTTTGCTGAACAGCATAAAGGTTCTTCAAGTACTACCTGCCAGATCTCTTCTGCGGGTGTGTGCCAGCCGGAGGTCTGCAGGAGCAGGCTATAGGGCCTTTGCACACCCTGCCTACTTCTTTGTGCCCTCTGACTTTTGCCGGGGCCTTATAAGGAGTGCAGACATGACTGCTCCTCAGTTCCTTCTGGGGACAGTTGGGGTAATAGGAATTCAGCTCCCTTCTATGGAAGTTTGGCTTTTCTCAATGTCTGTCATTCCTATAGTTAGTGTTAGGGATATTGAGCCCCATCAGGCATATTGTTTTGGCTCATGGCTTGCTTGTGCCTTTCCTGCTCCACTGCAGGCTGTACTAATGTGGCAGAAGTCAAATCCCTTCACTCTCAAGCTGTGGCCTCCTGCAAATCAAATGTAGGTCACCATATTCTCCTATGTATGCTGAGGTGAGTGGGGAGTGAGGAAATGGGCAGTGTGCACAGCCCCAATGGACATTGCTGTTCAGAAGGTCAGTGCTGATGCACCCAGGACACATACATCCTCTGCAGTATGGATCTGTGGAGGCCCTTGCCTACGAGAACTACAGTTGTTCTGGGAAGTAACTGTTTTAAAGGCCTGCTTCCCCCCTCCCCCTGATGGTCTGCTCCCCCTGCGTGTGGTTCTAGGGAGCTGTTTGGGCTCCACTTTATCCCTCTGCAGGGAGATAGTCCTGCTGCCGCAGGAAAGCTCCTACACAAAGTAAGAGAATTCTGTGCCTGCTCAGTACCCAGACTCACTGCCCTGAGAACATATAGCAGGGGAGGGGCCCAAACAAAGGCCCGTTTCGCAAGACTGAAATTTATGGCAATAACTATACATTAGCAATTTATAAAATAAATTAATAGATTCCAAGGCCAGAAGGTACCATTGTGATCATCTAGTCTGACTTCCTGTATAACACAGGCCATGGAACTTCCCCAAAATAATTCCTAGAGCAGATGTTTTAGAAAACATCTTGATGGAAAAATTGCCTGTGATGAATAATCCACCATAACACTTGGTAAATTGTTCCAGTGGTTAATTACTCTCATTTAAAACTTTAGGCCTTATTTCCTGTCTGAATTTGTCTAGCTTCAGCTTCCAGCCATTGGATCTTGTTAGATCTTTCTCTGTTAAATTGAAGAGCCCATTATCAAATACTTGTTCCCTGTTAAAGTACTTACAGACTATAATCAAGGCACCTCTTAACCTTCTCTCTCTTAAGATAAATAGATTGAGCTCAGTGAGTCTGTCACTGTGTGGCATGTTTTCCGGTCTTATAACCATTTTCATAGAATCATAGAATATCAGGGTTGGAAGGGACCTCAGGAGGTCATCTAGTCCAACCCCCTGCTCAAAGCAGGACCAATTCTCTTCTCTGAACCCTCTCCATTTTATCAGTGTTCTTGAACCGTGGGCACCAAAACTGGGCACACTATTCCAGAAGCAATCACATCAGTGCCAAAAACAAACGTAAAATAACTTCTTTATTCCTGCTTGATATTCCCATGTTTCTGCGTCCAAGGATTGCATTAGCCCTTTTGGGCACACTGGGAGCTCATATTCAGCTGATTATCCACCTTGACCCCCAAATCTCTTTCAAAGTCATTGCTTCCCAGGATGGAGTCCCCCATCCTATAAGTATGGCCTACATTCTTTGTTCCGAGATGTATACATTTAATTGTATTGAAACGTATATTGTTTGCACCCAGCTTCCCAAGTGATTCAGATCGCTCTGTATCAGTGACCTGCCCTCTTCATTGTTTACCACTCCCTCAATTTTTTCTGTCATCTGAAGACTTTATCAATGATGATTTTAAATTTTCTTCTAGGTCGTCAATGAAAAATGTTATGTAGTGTAGGGCCAAGAACTGATCCTTGTAGGACCTCAAGAGAAACACTCCCATTTGATGATGGATCTGGGGGTCATAGTGGATCACATGCTAAATATGAGTCAATAGTGTAACGCTGTTGCAAAAAAAGCAAACATCATTCTGGGATGTATTAGCAGGAGTATTGTAAGCAAGACACAAGAAGTAATTCTTCTGCTCTACTCCATGCTGATTAGGCCTCAACTGGAGTATAGTGTCCAGTTCTGGGCACCACATTTCAAGAAAGATGTGGACAAATTGGAGAAAGTCCAAAGAAGAGCAACAAAAATGATTAAAGGTCTAGAAAACATGACCTATGAGAGAAGATTGAAAAAACTGGGTTTATTTAGTCTGGAGAAGAGAAGACTGAGAGGGGACAAGATAACAGTTTTCAAGTACATAAAAGGTTGTTACAAGGAGGAGGGAGAAGAATTGTTCTTCTAAGGATAGGACAAGAAGCAATGGGCTTAAATTGCAGCAAGGACGGTTTAGGTTGGACATTAGGAAAAACTTCCTAACTGTCAGGGTGGTTAAGCTCTGGAATAAATTGCCTAGGGAGGTTGTGGAATCTCCATCATTGGGGATTTTTCAGAGCAGGTTGGCCAAACACCTGTCAGGGATGGTCTAGAGATAATACTTAGTCCTGCCTTGAGTGCAGGGGACTGGACTAGATGGCCTCTCGAGGGCCCTTCCAGTTCTATGATTCTTTGATTTACAGTTAGCCAGTTTTTAAACTATTTAATGTGTGCTGTGTTAATTTGATCTCTTTCTAGTTTTTTAATCAGAATGTCATGTGGTACCAAGTCAAATGCCCTTTCATCAACACTATTACCTTTTCCATGAACCCATATTGATTGACATTAATTATGTTACCCTCCTTTAATTCTTTGTTAACTGCGTCCTGTATCAGCCACTGTCAGGGACTGGGACGTGGGCAATCGGGCCTATGGTTGGAGCAGGAGTCAGACCTAGTGGTTGGAGCAGGAATTGCTGCCAGGAATAGGAGTCCAGGGTCAGAGCCAGTATGAGATGCCAGAGCCAAGGGTCAGAGTTGAAGTCAGGAATTTGAGCCGAGGGTCAGAGCCGGGTTACCTGGAGTGAGGCAAGGCAGGAGCAGGGCTGGGAGTGAGGCAGGAATGATCACAGCCTTAGCAAATGCTTTGAGCAGCAAGCAAGCTGCTGCTACTGCTGGGCTTAAGAGCAAGCTTGCTGGCTTCCTCAGCCAGTCTGGCTCATGCAGCCCAGCTCTGTTCATTAGGGACTCGGCAGGCATAGCTGCAGGGCCTTATTCCTGACAGCCACTCCATTACTTTGCCCAAATCGATGTCAGACTGACAGGCCTATAATTATCTGGGTCATCCTGTTTACCCTTTTTAAATATTGGCACAACATTAGCTTTCTTCCAGTCTTCTGGAACTTCCCTGGTGTTCCAAGACTTATTGAAAATCAACATTAATGGTCCAGTGAGCTCCTCGGCCAGCTCTTCTAAAACTCTTGAATTCAAGTTATCTGGACCTGCTGATTTAAAAGTGTCCTGCTTTAGCAGCTGCTGTTTAACATCCTAGTGGAATGGGAAGTATTTCACCGTCATTATATGATATGACTACATCATCTGTTTTCCCCTCAAATACAGAACAGAAAAATGTACTGAACACTGTTAGAGAAGAGCAGGTTGACCCATATTCTACATTCTATTAGCATATTCTACAGATAGTTTTTACTTTGAAGATACATTTCTTTGCAATAATTGCAGCCATGAATTCCCTTGATCAGCAGTTCACAGGGAAGGGAGGAAGGGGCCATGACCCCGAGTTCGTTTATGTGGCTGGGAAAGGAAGGGAGGGGGAGATACTGCTTTACACAAAGAGTATTCTTTAGATCCCCACATTCCTTATGCTGCTACAACGCTTATCAATCCTTAACAAGGAGAAGGGAAGGGAGAAGGATAGCACTTTATCAAGCGAAGAGACAGTGCCTGCCCCTCTCTTCCTCCCTAATACCATGCTAGCGGTTACCCAGGTCTTTACTTAACCCTTACATACCCCAACAAACACTTCTCCCTTTTCTGCATTATTGATAATTCTACCATTTCCATCTAGTAATGGACCAATAGCATTGTCAGGATTCTTTTTCTTCCTAAATATACTTCAGAAACTCCTTCTTATTCTCTTTAACTCTGCTGGCCATAGATTTCTTCTTGTGTCCCTTTGCTTCATCAATTTTCTACAGTTACTAGCTTCTGATTTATATTCATAATTGTCAACTTCCCTGTTCTTCCATTTGTTATATATTATTTTTTAATTTTTATAGCTGCCTTTGCTTCTCCTCTAAAGCAGGTTGGTTTTTTAACCAATACAGCCTCCTCCCTTGACTGTGGTATTTTGGGCATCTAGTAAAGTGTTCTTAAATAATTCCCAATTATCATTCAGATTTTTCGTATTAAATTCTGCAAGCTGATTTGGCTCATAATTGTTTTCATGTTTGTGAAAATGGCCTTTTTAAAGCACCAAATGTATGTATGTTACTTCTCTGGACTTTATTCTGTTTGCATATTATAAATGTGATCAAGCCATAATCACTTGTACCTAAGCTACCATTAGCTTTTAACTTTCAGCTACCATTAACTTTTAATTCTGTGATCAGTTCCTCTGTGTGTGTCAAAGCAAGGTCTAATATAGAGTTCCCCCATGTTGGATGCAGCGCTTTCTGAGTTAGGAAATTGTCATCTACCATATTTAGAAATTCCAAGGAATGTTTTCGTACTGGTAGCATCATACCTCCAACATATATCACTCAAATTGAAGTCCCCCAGGATGTAAAGAATTAAATGAGGATAATATAATTAACCCAATCAACATGGGCTTATGGAAAATAGATCCTGTCAACGGGAATGTCATTTTTGATGAGATTACAAGTTTGGTTGATAAAGATAAGAGTGTTGATGTAATATACTTTGTCTTTTGTAAAGCATTTCACTTGGTACTGCATGACATTTTGATTTAAAAAAAACTAGAACAATATAAAATTAACATATGGCAAAAGTATAAGCAACTGAAAACAGGGTCTTATAATGGAAGTGTCGGGCAACCTTACTAATAGGAAGTGTTACCAGCCCTGACTGTAATTATATTTGTGTATTTCTTTTTCTGCAGGGGTGATAAGAAGGTAATCTGCAACAAGTTCATTCAGACGGTAAGTCCCAGCCTCCCTTTCAGCTCCCTTAGGCTGCAGCGTAAGGGCAAGGCATACTATAGGTCTTTCCTCTGGCTCTCAGGCACGATGAACCAGATTGTCAAAAGTATTTAGATGTCTAAGGATGCAGATAGGTGCCCAGAGGGACTTCCAAAACCATCTTAGGCACCTGTCTGCATCTATAGGCACCTAATTACTTTTGAAAATCTAGCCCTGTGTGTTTAAGGTCTCGGCTCTGGGGGCTCTGCTCTCTTCCTTGGAGACTAAGCTATTGATTCATAAGGCCTGAAGAGACCATTGTGGTTCTCTAGTCTGACCTCCTGGATAACACATGCCGAAGGACTCCTCTGATTTAATTCCTGTTTGCACTGGAGCATATTGTTGAGAAAAATATCCAATCTCGATTTTAAAATTGCTAGTGTTGGAGGATCCACCACAGCGCTTGATAAGTTGTCCCTATGGTTAATTACTCTCACTGTAAAAAATTGCCCATTATTTCGAGTCTAAATTCATCTAGCTTCAGTTTCCAGCCATTGGACCTTGTTAGGGTTAGAGCCTTCTATTATTGGCCAAGCTTATGAGTCCCTTTCCCCAACCCAATGGCATTTCTCTGTTTTGGATGTAACACGACAACTTCTGAATGGCATATCTGATCAGTTCCAAAATTCCACGGGATGTTTTAGGCATCAGTGAACAGAACCTGTTGCTTTTGAAGAAAATTGGAAAACCAGAAGGAAAAAATGGGAGACACATGGAGCCCCTGCTATCTGTTTAGCAGAGCCACAGCTTCAAGCACCTCTGCAATTGTCTATAGATCAAAGAACTGATTGAATGGCATCCATTAGCATCTTCCAGCATGACAATACCTCTATTTCATTTCTCCCCATCCTCCCAATACAGTTTAATATGTTGGCACCCTGAAGGACTTATCTCCCAGGCAGAAAGAGGAGAAATAATGTGGGAGAAGGGGTGCACACAGAACCTGTGGCTTGGTGGGGGAGAATGGGGACCCTGGTAAAGGGAATGGGGTCTCACTCAGAGCCCATGGGTTATGGGGTAAAGGGAGGTCCCTGGGAAGGAGGGAAGGGGGAATAAGGTCACACACAGCATCCCCGGCTGGGGGGGACAAATGGGGGACCCTGGTATTAAAGGGAAGGGGGCACACATAGAGGCCCTAGTATGAAGGGGGGGATTAGGGCTTGCAGGAAGTCCTTGAAATAGAATGTGGCCGGGGGGAAAGCCCCATGGGGCTCGCTGCCGCTCTAGCCGCCGCTGGGGGTGGAAGCCCCGTGGGGGCCCACTGCTGCTTCAGCTGCCGCGCGCGGGGGGGGGGAGCCCCAGGGGGCCAGCCGCTGCTCCGGCCGCCCCCGGACTGCTGACAGGAGCCACTGAGCTGTGGCTGCTCCCCGGGCCAGCCACATCGGCCACCGCTCGTGTGGTCCCTGGAGCCAGCCGCTCAGGCACCCCTATGGTCAGCCACACCAGCTGCTGAAGAAGTCACGGAGGTAGCAGGACGTCATGGAATCCGGACTTCACCGACCTCTGTGACAGACACGGAGCCCTACTCATAGCCCCTGCCTTCTCTCGGTGGATTCATTGTACAGCTGATTGCCCTTGATGGGCCATTAAGCAGGCTAGGTAGTGCTGATGCCAATCTGTCTGGGGTGTTACCCAGATACACAGCACAAGTTTAAGATATCAATATATCACACCTATTTATAACTCATACAAAGATGATACATACATATAAACAAGAGTATCATATTTGACAAATTATAACGTTTCCACTGATACCTTATATGGCATATCTTGTATGACTCATTGCAATTTTGTAATACTGGTATCCATAATATTATAAATGGTCACCCATATTCCATACAACGTCACAAATGGGCCCAATCCAGGCTCCTCCGTGGGGATTCTCATCTCAGTCCCACTCAGGATTCTGCGTGCTGTCCTGTTAATATCTGCTCCAGGCTCCATGTGCCGATAGCTCTGTGTCGAATTGGAGTGGCATTGCCGCCTGTAGGGCAGGAAGCCTTCTAGATTGGCTGAGATCTCTAACTTCTTTGTGCCTTTCCCTGACAGAGCGCAGTGACCTGTTTGCTGTGGCCAGCAGAGAACATCATTGTCTTTGGACTCGCCGAAGGGAAGGTAGAGAAGCCTAATGCTGTCACTGAGTTATGGGCCCCAGGCACTGCTCAGCAGTGAAGGGATTATACTGGTGACTTGCTCTAGTGCGCCAATTCCCTGTGAGTCTCTCATGACTGTGCAGCGTGGCGTGAGAGTGAGTTATTCATCCACTACAGCTTCCACTCCTCCCCCACAACCCACCAGAGACCACAGCGCTCCATGTGATTTCTTACCTTGCTGCTTGGCGTAAAGGTGCCAGCCCAGCATAGAGGAGAGCTCTCCCTTGTTTAAAAGCCATCTTGTGCTGCACCACGAGTGAATCCTTGTTTCTGACATGAGGACAGAGACTGCACTGACCAGTATCCTTCTCTCCCTCAGGTTCGTTTAGCAAATACAAAGACCAACAAGTCCTCCACCATTTATGGGACAGATTCTTTTGTGGTCTCATTAACCTCCAAGTGAGTATGGTGCTGCCGCAGGCTCCCACTGCCCCATCTCAGTCTCCTGACCCAGCTGCTGGCTCTGAAGAGGCCTCCTTAGTGCTGATGGGGCAGCTTCATAGGCTCCACTATAAAGATAAATAAGCCCAGAGCCCCCCTCCCTTAGGGTTCCCGGCTTCTGTGTGTTTTTCCAATAATACTGTAACGTATTATCAGGACATGCCACCTGGTCATTATACTCTTCCCTTCCCACCTTCCCCTCCCCATGTCAGTCTGTCTGCGTTGTCTTTACAGAGACTTGGAGCTCTCTGGGGCAGGATCCAGACCTTCTTGATATGTGTGTGCCATCGGGCAGATTGTGGGCACTATCAAGAAGTAACTAAGGAGAAACAGTGGGCTACCATTGACTCCTGCAACCCCATGAGAATCAGATCAGCTGGGGATGGGAGGGAAAAGTGGGACCATGAGTGCTGCTGTGACTCTATGCTGACTTGTCCTGGTGTCTCTTGACAGTGTGTCTGGGAAGGGGATCCTGTCTGGCCATGCAGATGGAACCATTGTGCGCTACTTCTTTGATGACGAAGGCTCAGGTGAATCACAGGTACTGAATGGCTCTTTGGAAAAGACTCCCTCTTGCACACATCCTTCCTCCCCAGTCACACCAGAGTAACTGGGACCTGTGGAAGGGAGGGCAGGTCAGAGGAGTGGCAGCAGATTGCTCTCATCATTGGGTGGCTAATGGAGCACTGATTAAACCATGGAAGGGTGTCTAGATCTAGAATTTGTGTGGGTAGGGGAATTACCCCAGTGCCTGTGAGACCCAAGGTTATCCACATCTCCGTGGGGCTCTGGGAGCACCGTGGTGCCCAGGAGAGCAGTGCTCAAGTTGTGAGAGCTGTGGGGTATGTGTATTACCTTCTTCCCACTGCCCCCTGTTGTATTCTTCATAGTTACACCAACAGATTTTAACAGGAGATTTCCATTTGTAATGATCACCTTGGGTTTCCTCCTGAGAAGGCTTGAGACCAAACAGTCCTAAGCCAAGCTTTTCAAGCTGTCCATAGTGGACAGGAAGGTGGAAGAGTACTTGTTATTCCAGCTGTCACTCAAAGCAGCATTTTAATTGCAGAAACAGGAAGAGTAAGTGAACAGCTTTAGTGGATGATCCTCCTTCACAATGTGCCACAGGGGCAAAGTCGTCTTGTGTCCTCATCCCAAATTCTTGCTGGATGTGATGTCTGAGTGCCACCTAGCCAGACCAGTCATCTTCCAGAGGTCTTCCCAAAACCTCATTCTGATCATGGAAAGCTGGACCCCATGGCCTCGGTCAGGGGAAAGGGAATGCCATTTCCACTCGGCCCCTCCCTCTCTGGCTGGAGTAGGTTGTGCATATATGTTACCCAGGGTGACAGAGCCTGATGGTCTTAGAGATCACTCTGCCAGGGCGAAGGTGTACTGAGTCCACAGCCTGTCATACTGACAATAGCATCTCATTGTTTCCTGTTGATCTGTCTGTACCTAGGTATTGTCTCTTGGCTTACATTAGATTGTCAGCTCTTGTGGCTGGGACTGTCTTTTTGTTCTGGTTGTACAGCGCCTAGCACAGTGGCGTCCTGGTCCATGACAAGGTCTCCTAGGTGCTATGGTAATACTACTACTACTAATTATAATTATAATAGTCCTGCCTCTGTAATCTTTGTTACAGAAATCTGCAGAGCTGCTACCGGGAGTTCTTTCACATGTACTCAGTGCTGCTGTAGCATGACATCTAGATCTGATATTTGCTCCGGGGGAGCAGATCTGCAATCTGTGTTTGACTAGGACTTGCTGGCTTCCCACAAGTGGGAATATGCAGAGGCGACCTTAGAGAACTGTTTGGTTCCCCATGCATTGCCACTGCATATTCTACTCCTGGGGGAATTCTGCGCCAAAAAATTAAAAATTCTGCACACAATATTTTAAAATTCTGCATATTTTATTTGTCAAAATAACACAGTATAATCACACCAGTTTCAATTATTTTTGGTCATTTATTTCAAAATACCTGTCACCAAGTATGTCTGTAACAATACAGACAACAAAAAAGATTCAGGAAATGTTTTTTGACAAATAGATTCCTTACTTGGCATATTAATACAGAATTCTGAGTAATTCATTTAAACTACAATACAGAACCGTATTTCTCACACCCCTCAGAAGCAGTGGGGGAGTCAGAGGTAATGGAGGAGCTGAGGGAGAGGGAAGTAAATTACTGGGAAGGAGTCTGGGGGTGAACTTGGAGGGTTGTTGGGTATGGGAGGGAAAAGTATGGAACAAGTTTTTGGGTGGAGGGGCAGGGAGGGATTGTTAGGGAGCTTACCTCATGCAAACCCTGGCTGACCCCTTGCTTCTCCCATTCAGTCAGGCACATCTGCCCACGTCCCCATGAGCCTATGTGCCCTCACCCAGCCACTCCCCTGTCCCTGTGTAGCTCTGCACCTCCCTCCCCCCGTGCCACTTTTCCACTCCCATTCAGCCTCTGCCTCAGTCTGTCTTCCCCCACTAGCCCTTATGAGCCCCTGTCTGACCCCTCCAGCATCCCACGCTGTCTGTCTCCCCATAGCCCCTGTCTTCTGACCTGGTCTGACAAGCTCTGCGAAGAAGGCAGCTCTCTCTCTTCCCTTGTTGGCCCTGAGCTGCGGCGTTGTTCTGTCGCCACAGCGCCCTCTGGTGGGCAAAAGGCAGAACTGCAGCAACATTTCAGCAGAAGCTTTTTTCTGCGCAAAAAATTAGAAATCTGCAGGGCTCATTAATTATGCAAGCGCGCAGTAGCGCAAAATTCCCCCAAGAGTAATATTCATGCTACTCCCCTCCCGCTGCCTTCCCCTCTTCCTTGGAGGGCTGTCTCATGAAGCACTTGGCTTTAGCAAGAGGAACTGAGGCAGCTGACCCTCTTGCAGCCTCAGTTTCGAATATCTGTTGCCACATGAGATTGGTTGTGAAGCCCCAACAGGCACTGCTTCCCAGGAGGTGCATCCCATGAGTGTATCTGTGCAGAGGCAACACTGTACACAAGAACCAGGGGATACAGAATGAAAGTGAAAGGTGGGAATTCAAAATGGGTAAAGGGAAATACTTTTTCACACAACATGTAATTAGATTGTGGAACTCACAGGAAGTTTTTTGAGGCCAAGAACTTAACAAGATTCAAAAAGGGGTTGGATATTTAGATGGCTAGCAAGAATATGCAGAACTGTCATAATGAATGCTAACCAAATTCTGGCGGGGATGTTAAACCTCTTTCAGGGCTTAAGCTGATCTCTAACTATGCGGGTATGTCTGTACTGCAGCCTGGGGTGTAATTTTTGGCTCGGGTAGACATACCCTTGCTCACTTTGATCGAACTAGTGTGCTAAAAATAGCAGTGTAGCCATGGATACATGTGTGGAGGCAGAAGCTAGCTGCATGAGTACAGGTCTGCCCAAACCCCTAGGTACATACTTGAGTGTCTAGCCCAGGGGTCGGCAACCTACGGCACGCGTGCCACCTTTGGCACGCGAGCCAATTTTTAATGGCATGCCGAGGTCCCGGCTGCCGGCCCCTCTCAGCCCGCCGCCAGCCTGGGAACCCCAGGCTGGCGGCGGGCTGAGCAGGCCGGTGGCTGAGACCCCGGCTGGCAAGGGGCCAGCAGCTGGAACCGAAACCCAGCCGGAACCCAGAGCCGGCTGATGGTGGGGCGCTCCGCTGTGGGTGGAGGTGCAGTGCGTGGCGCGCTCCCAGCTGGGGGGGGCCTGCTGGCTGCCGGAACTCTCCTGCAGGCTGGCGCTGTCGGCCCCGTGCGCTGGATGAAGCAGCAGGCAGTCAGGCAAGTGAAAGGGGCCGGCGGGAGGCGCGGTGGAGGTGTCCGCGTCCCAGCCTGTCCTGCTGCCCCTCTCTCGCCACTGTGACTGGATACCAGAGCACTGCAGGCACGTGCCGTCCCTGCGGCCCCTGGGGGGAAGGGAGCGGCAGGCCAAGGGGTCCTCTGCAGGGCCGGCTCCAGGGGTTTTGCTGCCCCAAGCAGCAAAAAAAAAAAAAAAAGCCACGATCGCGATCTGCGGCAGCTTTGCCGCCGCCACTTCAGTCTTCAGCGGCAATTCGGCGGCTGGTCCTTCGCTCCGAGAGGGAGTGAGGGACCTGCCGCTGAAGAGCCAGACGTGCCCTCCCTCTCCATTGGCCGCCCCAAGCACCTGCTTGCTGGGCTGGTGCCTGGAGCCGGCCCTGGTTTTCTGCTGCTGCCGCCCCCCATTTGCCTGCAGATGCAGTGCCCCCACACAGCTGGCCCACAGCTCCCTTGGCAGGAACAGGAACAGCATGGGGCAGGGACCCATCCACCAGCCAGGTAACCCGGCCACAACCGGGACTGTCCCAGGCCAGCCCCAAGTCCCCGTCCCCCCGGGACTTCCCCGTACACCCCCCCACCCTCCTGCCCTGAGCCCCTCACGCCACCCAACCCTCACTCCTACACCCCCCCTGCTCCCAGCCCTGACTCCTGCACCATCCACATCCCCACCCCTTGCCCTGATCCCCCTGAACCCCAAGCCCCTGCTCTGAGTGCTCACCCACACACGGCCCAGCCCCTGAGCTCCTCCCCCCCAAGGGGGGTTGTAATACAACAGTACCTGTAAGAAATGTAAGTTACTTTTACCCCTGCCGGAATCCCAGACCAGCAGTGGACTGAGCGGGGCCGGCGGTGGGTTTGAGTGGCTCAGCCCGCTGCCGGCCTGGGGTTCCGGCCACCAGCCCCCCTGCCAGCTGGGGTCCAGACCTCCGGGCCCGCTCAGCCCACTGCCAGCCTAGGGTACCAGCAGCCAGCCCGAGGCTCTGCTTCTGGCCTTGGCCCATCGCTTTTCAGCCACTCCCTGCTGTGGCCCACATTGGAAAACTCAGCAAGGAAAGGGCAAGGATCACACTAAACTGATAAGATCAGCATTTTAATTTTATTTTAAATGAAGCTTCTTAAATATTTTAAAAACCTTATTTACTTTAAATACAACAATAGTTTATTTATAGAATATAGACTTAGAGAGAGAGAGACCTTCTAAAAACGTTAAAATGTATGACTGGCACGCAAAACCTTAAATTAGAGTGAATAAATGACGACTCGGCACACCACTTCTGAAAGGTTGCCGACCCCTGGTCTAGCCCTTGCCACTGCCTGTGTAGTCATGGCTACGCTGCTGTTTTTAGTGTGCTAGCTCGATCAAACTAGTGCGGGTAAGTCTGCCTAGGCTGAAAATTACACTCCCAACTGCAGTGTAGACGTACCCAGAGAGACCTAATGTGAGGGACAGATTATTCTACATCTGCTACTGCAGGGTTCTTTTACCTTTTCTGGGCTAGATGAGCCCTGGGTCTGATCCAGTCTGGCAGTTCCTGTGTTCCTAGAAAACCACAGTCACCATGGTAAATAATGGGTCTTGGCATGTGTGTGTGGGGTGCATCTTCTCTTTCCCTGCCCCTGGGGACTGCATCAGGGGTGACAGAAGATTTTAGGGGGCTTGAACTCCTGTTACTATTATTATTGGTAGTAATAATTCCTGGTCCCAGCAACTTAAGAAGAGCAACCAGGCTCCCCTTTATGCCCCACCCCAGCATCCAGCCCTGTGACCTGCAATGCTATATCCGTGCAATCAGGGTGTTTTTGCTGCCAGGATCAGCAGTGAAATATTTGGCTGAGCAAAGTGAGGTCAACTTGATGGCTTTTTTGTTTGTTTTTCTGTCTGTCTTTTAGTAGAAGCTATGATGTGTGCAACACTCTAGTTAACAGTGTCGACATTTAAATTGTCAACAGTAGAGTTCAGAGTTAACACACATTAAGGTGATGGGGCAGCTCATTCCTCTCAGAGCTCTGGTTTCAGGCTGTTTCTGTGGCAACTTTGGCAGTCAGCCCTAGAAACATACTTTTTAAACAAGCTCGCAGGGGACTTTGTACCTGGTCTGCTCAGGCTGCTGCCGGTGCTGCTGCTCTGTTCAGGACTTTCTGTCTTGTTTATTGTAGGGTAAATTGGTGACGCACCCCTGCCCTCCATATGCCCTCACCTGGGCTTCCAGCAGTGTCGTGGCTGCAGGCTGCGATAAGAAGATTATAGCTTATGGAAAGGAAGGCCACATAATTCAAACCTTTGATTATAGCCGGGACCCCTTGGAGAAGGAGTTCACTACAGCAGTCACTAGCCCCGGGGGCCAGTCAGTTGTCATTGGCAGCTACGACAGGTATGGTGCCTAATGGCTGGGCCTTTCCTTTAGAACCGCCTTCCTCGCCTGCGGCTTGTAGTTTTTCAAGGTCACCGCTTCATCTTTTCCCACAGGCTGAGGGTGTTGAACTGGAGCCCCCGCAGGAGTGCCTGGGAGGAAGCCAAACCCAAAGAAATCGCACACCTTTACACGATCACAGCCTTAGCATGGAAGAGGGATGGCTCGAGGCTCTGTGCGGTGCGTACCATGAAATGATAGCCTCAAACCTCCTCCAGAGCCACCCGGAGGTGTCCTGGAGTGACAGTCCTGCCTGCTGCATGGCGGAGTCTGATCTGTGTCCCTACAGTCAACAAGACATGGCACTGGGAGGGCCAGCCAGAGACCAAGGGGGCGGGATGGGACCTAGAAACGCAAGGAGGAGGGGTGGGCTAGAATCTAGGGTGGGAAAGAAGTTGCTGCAGTCTGGTATGTGATGAGAGTCGTATGAGTTTGAGAAATGGCACAAGGGATGGTTCAGCAGCAGCAGCAAGATTCCTTCCTCCAGGGAAAATAATGGAAGGGGTTTGGCCTGGCCTTCCCAAATGCAGTCTGCCCTCTGTCTCCCCATAGCACCTGGCAGGGTGGGGAGGAGCTGAGCTGGCATTAACCCCTTGTATTCCAGGGACCAGAGAGTGCCCCTGTCTCTGCCTTGGGGATTCTGTTCAAAATTATCCCAGGCTGAAAGTCCCCTGGGCAAAAGATGTGCCCTACAAGGCTGTTCCTTGCCTCCCCTTACACATTTAAGACCTTGGTCTTTCAAACAAACCTGGTTTCATTCTGTGATAAGATTAGAAGTTTGGTTGATAAGGATAACTGAGTCAATGTAATATACTGAGACTATGGAAAGGCATTTGGCTTAGTACTGCATGACATTCTGATTTAAAAAATGACTACCTGTCAGTAAATATAAAATCACTGCTGATCAAATTTGTGGTGAGACAAAGATTGGTGGAATGGTAAATAACTATGAGGACAGGGCAGTCATACAGAGCAGTCTGGATAGCTGGTAAGCTGGGCCCATTCAACCAAATGTGTTTTTAATGCAGCCAAATGGAAGGTCGGACATCTAGGAAGAAGGAATGTAGGCCGTACCTATAGAATAGAGACTCTATCCTGGAAAGCAGTGACTCTGAAAGGGATCTAGGGATCAGATTGGACAGACAGTTCAACATGAGCGCCCAGAGCAACGTGCTAGCGAAAAACGCTAATGTGATCCTTGGAGAGATAAGCAGGGGAGTAGTGAGTATGAGTCGGGAGGAGATTTTACCTGTGAATACGGCATTGGTGAGCCCAGTACTGGAATACTCGTGCAGTTTCTGTTTAGTTTATCGAAAAGAAGACTGAGGAGTGACTTGATTACAGTATCTAAGGACCTTCACTTGCTGCGCTCTACCTGCCCTGTGTTTGCTCCCCAGGGCACCCTTTGTGGAGGGGTGGAGCAGTTTGATTGCTGCCTGCGCAGGAGCATTTACAAGAATAAATTTGAAATGACATATGTGGGGCCGAGCCAGGTAAGCAGTTCATAGCCTGTGTGAAGCGGGTGTCTGTGAGTGAAGCTGTGATAATCAGTCACCTGGCATGCTTGGAGTCCTCAGTACTGTCTGCTACCCTCCTGTCTCACCCAGGTCTGCCTCCCCAGCCTGCTCCCGGTCCCCAGACCCTCCTGTAGACTCCCTGTAGTCTGCTATGATGGGTCTCATAAGCTCTCACAGCTGGGCTCCTGCTTACACCCATCCCCAATAAAACATTGGCTTTGTTTAAAAAATTCTGTTCAAAAGAGTTAAGGGTACCATTGGGATTCAGCAAAGTGCTTAAACAATTCCACTGGCTTGGAAAGCCTTGTGCCTTCTAAAACACCCAAATATTAAAAAGTCTGGAAACGGAATCCAGCCTGTCTCCTTGCCCTCCTGCCCACCCCACACCAAACTTTAGCCCCTAAAATTTGGAAAATATACACAGAAGTCAACACAGTGCATAACCAGGCAAGGGTAAAATCCCATTGCTAGCCAAGGGATCCATCTCCATCAGTTTGCTGGGAAGTGTGTATGTTTTTGCATATTTTAGGAACAAGATTCAGTGTGGGTGAGTGGTGGAGGGCAGCTGGGATGACAGACCTGGCGTCGGTTCCTGGATCTAACATAGGCTCATTGTGTGCCCTTGAACAAGTCACTCAGTCTCCTTGTGCCATAGCTCCCCATGGGTACAATGAGGGGGAGGGGAATGCTCCCTTTCCTGCAGGGGTGCTGTGTTTGTGAGGGGCTGGGGCATAGAACTACCTAGACAGATAGACATGTACCTTCCTTAGGGTGAGGGCTCTTGTGTTGTGCTCCTGTAGGAGCCAGCCAGCTTCCTTACCTCTCGCCCTGCTCTCTCCAGGTCATTGTGAAGAACCTCTCCACAGGAACGCGAGTTGTGCTGAAATCCCACTATGGCTATGAGATTGATGAGGTGAAGATTTTGGGGAAGGAGAGGTACCTTGTGGCCCATACCTCAGATACACTGCTGCTGGGGGATCTGAACTCCAACAAGCTCAGTGAGGTACTGGAAATCGCTGCAGGACTGTGTGGTTGACCTGGTGTCTCTGGATTCCCAGGCAGACTCACTGGCGTCTGAATAGTGTGTTGGTTAAAAACAACTAGTGGTTTTAATAAGTTGGAGGGGACTGGTTAGCTGAGAGAATTGGTAGTGGGATCTGGGGCCTGTTCTGTTAATTTAGATGGACTAAATGGGCTAAGCATTTGAAATTTAAAGTATTAGATAAAGCTTTCATTTTAACAGCATCCCTTGTTCCCTTGCCCTTTAGCTGGAGACAGTTTTTAGAAGGAAAATCCCCCAGCTGTTTGACCATCTCTTAGATGGTATGGACCATGGTAATAACTGTCATCCCATGTGGTGTCTGGGATTCAGCTGGGGCTGGGGGAGGTGATGATGTCATCTGGTTCCCCCACCCTCATCCCCGGCCTGTTCTGGCCAGGACACCTCACGGGATCCGGATGATGAAGGCCGGGGTCCCAGGAAACGGCGGGAGTGGCAGCCGTGATGGTGAAGCTCGCTCCAGTAGCGTCTGTCTGTTCTTTTTGTTCTTTCCATACTTTCCCCACCAAATCATTTTCTTTTAAGAAAAGGGAGTGATGGGTGTTGTGTCTCCCTTTCATATCTTCTCCCTTAATATTTGTTGTTATAGGTTATCGTAACATCTTACAAACTTTACATACCTTTTACAGTTGAGCCGACAATTGGGGTAAATTTGTAGGCCCAGTTAGCACGATGGGTCTTTACCCTCTTGGAGGCCTTGGTTCCAATCTAGTACGGAGCCCGAGCCCAAGCCCAGGGGCAGGATTTGTGACATCTCTATTAACATGTTCAGCTTGTATGTTTGTCTGGGCTGTACATGTTATAAGCTCTTCAAGGTAGCATCTGTGTCTCCTTATGGGCTTGTGCAGTATCTAGCACATTGTGGGTGCTATGCAATATATACATATACATCGGGGGGAGGGATAGCTCAGTGGTTTGAGCATTGGCCTGCTAAACCCAGGGTTGTGAGTTCAATCCTTGAGGGGGCCACTTAGGGATCTGGGGCAAAATTGGTCCTGCTAGTGAAGGCAGGTGGCTGGACTCGATGACCCTTTGGGGTCCCTTCCAGCTCTATGAGATAGGTATATCTCCATATTATTATTATTTATTATTATTATACAGTAAAAATAATTATAGTATATGCTCCCTAATAGCAACCCTGATATTAACGACTTCCCGCTAATAACAACATTTTGCCAGGAACCAGTCCCGTCCTATTGACTTTAATTTAATAGGATTCAAGGCTCTTAAGCAAAGTGAGCAGTCATGGGATAAGAGGGAAGCTCCTCTCACAGATCAGTAACTGGTTAAAAGACAGGAAACAAAGGGTAGGACTAAATGGTCAGTTTTCCCAGTGGAAAGAGGTAAATAGTTGGGTCCCCCAAGGATCTGCACTGGGACCAGTGCTGTTCAACATATTCATAAATGATCTGGAAAAAGGGGTAAACAGTGAGGTGGCAAAGTTTGCAGATGATACAAAATTACTCCAGATAGTTAAGTCCAAAGCAGACTGCGAAGAGTTACAAAGGGATCTCACAAAACTGGGTGACTGGGCAACAAAATGTCAGATGAAATTCAGTGTTGATAAATACAAAGTAATGCACATTGGAAAACATAGTCCCCAACTATACATACGAAGTAATGGGGTCTAAATTAGCTGTTACTACTCAAGAAAGATCTTGGAATCATCATGGATAGTTCTCTGAAAACATCTGCTCGATGTGCAGTGGCAGTCAAAAAAGCGAACAGAATGTTGGGAACCATTAGAAAAGGGATAGATTATGATATTTTCTGTCTTATTATGCCACTGTATAAATCCATGGTACGCCCACACCTTGAATACTGCTTGTAGTTCTGGCTGCCCCATCTCAAAAAAGGAATATTAGATTTGGAAAAAGAACAGAGAAGGGTAACAAAAATAATTAGGGGTATAAACCAGCTTCCATATGAGGAGAGGTTAAAAAGACTGGGGCTGTTCAGCTTAGAAAAGTGATAACTAAGGGGGGATATGATAGAGGTCTATAAAATCATGACTGCTGTGGAGAAAGTGAATAAGGAAGTGTTATTTACTCCTTCTCGTAACACAAGAATTAGGGGTCACCTAATGAAATTATTAGGCAGCAGGTTTCAAACAAACAAAAGGAAGTTCTTCTTCACACAACGCACCGCCAACCTGTGGAACTCCTTGCCTGGAGATGTTGTGAAGGCCAGACAGGGAAACTGCAGCTGATACTGTGCACCCACTGTCTCAGCAGGCTCAGCTGACTAGCAGCAGACTGCTGATTGGTCAGCACTTAAAGCTTCCTGTTCCTGCCACACCCCTTGTCTGAGCAACTGGTAGCTGGGCCTGCTGCTGACCAGACCCCAGAGACTACGTTCCTGCCTTCTCACCTGGTTCCCGCTCCTTGTTCCTGTTACCTCACCTCATTCCGTGCTGTGCTCCTTTGCCCTGACTCCAATTACCGACTCTGGTTGTGACTCCTGACCCCAACACTACTCTGGGTTCCAACCATTAGTTCAGTCTGCTCATGGACAGCCCCTGACAGACTGTCAGTGAGAGCACCACAGCTGGTCTGAGTGAGCAGGGAGAAAGGCAGTCTTTCCAACAGCCACAATTCAAACTGTACAGAGATTCATCTTTATTTGTGCGGTACCTGTTGGTGTGGATAAGACTTTACAGGCACCCCTGCCCCAGAGGGGGTGACAGACTAAGGGTGCGTGGGAAGTTTGAAGGTCACAGCAATAAGATATCAAGAGATGCTTTGTTGACATATATGGCATGTCTCTTTAGTCAGCGCCTTGTATTACACCTGGAAGCAAATCAGAAGCCAGTGTGCTACAAAGGCCAGGTGAAATGCCCCACAGGGTTCATCCCCTCGCAGTGCCCTTCCCAAAACTGGGTCAAGGGCTTTGTGCTCAGCAGCCAAGTCTGAACTTCTTGTCTCCATTGCAGCTCCTGCTGACATCAGTTCCCTAGCTTCGGTAGCATCCTCAGGGGAAGGGATGCCGTATATATGGCCCCCAGTTACAGTGCTACACTGGGCTGGAACAATAGCACCTCTTCAGAAACTTGACGTTGGCTGGAGTTAATCTCCAGGTTTATCTCTCCAGTGCTCAGCACCAAGCACAGTATTCCTCTCACGTATCCAGCCATACTTGTTTCTATTAAGGAATCAGGTCTTGGCGTGGTCAGTTTACTCTCCTGTTTATCTTGCCTGTGCTCCTTGAAGCTATGACTGAAAGCCGCTGCTTGGGGGAGGAAGGGCCAACTGCAGCTGCTTTCTCTGGCTGGCTGGGTTTGCTGCCTCAGACCGTTTACTGCCCTTTGACATCACTACAACTATTCTGTTGTTAATTATTTTCAGTTGCCAAAGGTGTGCTAGGCACCTCACAGGGTACCTCTACACTGCAGCTGGGAGCTGTAATTCTTAGCTCTGGTAGATATCACGCGTTAGCTCTGCTCAAGCTAGTGCACTAAAAATAGCAGTGTGGCCACAGTGGCACAGGCAGCAGCTTTGGGTCGCTGCCGAGTAGCTAGTGAATGCATGGGAATTACAGCTCCTAGCTGCAGTGTAGCCAGAGAGACTGGGGAAAGGCACCTTCCGGCACAGAAGGGAGACAAATCTGTAGTCAGCATGACACACTTCAAGTGAGAGCATAAACAGCAAGTTGAGGAGAGGGCAGGCAGAGGTTCTGTCCCTTCCCCTCCTTTCTCCTGAACTTCAGCTCCACTGAGTTCTATGGAGGAGTTTAACTGAGGCCAAGGAGGTAGCTTGGGGAGTGTTCCATGCATGGGGGCAGCATGGAGGAAGGCACAGAGAGGAGGCCTGTGAGAGAAGGAGATGAAGGGATAGACAGGCTGTGTCGTCGGTGGAGGGAATCTGAAAGGAGCCCAGGTCCAAGGTGCAGGCTGGGGCCCTGGGAGCAAAGGCAGGGAGCTCAAATTTGACGCCCGCTCAGTGGGGAGCCAGTGATGGGGGTGGGGGTCTTATTACCTTGAAAAGTAGGAGGAATGGCAGTGCAAACTGCTCGCTGGCTGTGCAGGCACCTGAAGCGTTGGGAGGTGAACTCTTGTGCAGAATCCCTCGCTGTGCCGACTCAGGCTGTTTGCATGGAAGGCACCAGGCTTGTCTGTGCTGCTGCAGAGCGTGGGAGGAGGTTAGTTCCACAGAGCCAAATAGCAGTGAGATTTCAGAACCCAAGCCAGATGCAACAATCGAGATGAAATCAGAGCTGAAATGCTTCTGCTGCTTTGATCGCTAGCTGGAATCCCATCTCGCTGCCCCCAGATCCCGTGGTGCCTGCAGCTTGAGATTCCTGCAGTGCAGTGACAGCAGCAAAAGGACCACCAGTGCAGCGCTCATTCACTCCACACCCTTGTGTTGCAGGTGGCCTGGCAAGGATCCGGAGGGAACGAGAAGTTTTTCTTTGACAACGAGAACGTGAGTTGGATTGGGTGAAACTCTTCCCCCTCCTGGCTGAATACACTATTCACAAACTGCAACCATGAAGTCTGTCCCCTGGGGTGGCCCATTTCTTTGCCATGCCTCATGCTGTCCACCCAACTCATGCAGCCTATGGTCTGCTCCCTACCCTGCCCATGTTTCAGGGAGCAGAACAAACCTTTGGTATGAGAGCTGCATGGGCAGTGTTTCCACAACGGACGGGTGGAAACACTGCCCTGGCAGCAGAGGGGTAGGGCAGAGGAAGACACTGGGAGGAAATTAGACATGCAGAGAGCAGACATGTGACTCACTGGGTGTGAATCCTGCTCCACCTGGCAGGGCTGAGAGGCTTGGAGGAGTCGGCTTACTAGCCTACAGCCTGGCTCCTACAGCACAAGAAACCTCAGCCCATTGGTACTGATTAGTGGCAGTCACAGCAGTGAGACCAAGGATGGAATGAGCTCCAGAGTCTGAGCTCTCCTCCTGGCCCTAGAGGGTGAATCCAGGTCAGGATGCAGGGCATCCCTTCCACAAACCCAGCTAGTACCTGTGCCCCTCCACTGAGACCTTCCTCTCACACTGCCTGCTGTAGGAGTCCTGTCTTCTGTCTCCCTACAGGTCTGCATGATCTTCAATGCCGGAGAGCTGACTTTAGTGGAATATGGAAGCAATGAAATTCTGGGATCTGTCCGCACAGAGTTTATGAACCCTCATCTCATCAGGTAAGTGTCGCACCCCTCCTTATCCCCACCACAGGCACTGCCTTGAGACTGCATGGGACTGATCGGGGGCCATCATATCTCAAATTGTCCCCATTGCATGGGTCCTAGCCCTGAGACGGAATGTGACCTGGGGGCCTGGGACTGAGCCCAGGCCATCACATCCCAAATTGTCCCCGTTGCATGGGTCCTAGCCCTGAGACGCAATGTGACCTGGGGGCCTGGGACTGAGCCTGGGCCATCACATCTCAAATTGTCCCCGTTGCATGGGTCCTAGCCCTGAGACGCAATGTGACCTGGGGGCCTGGAACTGATCGGGGGCCATCACATCCCAAATTGTCCCCGTTGCATGGGTCCTAGCCCTGAGACGCAATGTGACCTGGGGGCCTGGGACTGAGCCTGGGCCATCACATCCCAAATTGTCCCCATTGCATGGGTCCTAGCCCTGAGACACAATGAGACCTGGGGGCCTGGGACTGAGCCTGGGTCATCACATCCCAAATTGTCCCCGGTGCATGGGTCCT
Source organism: Platysternon megacephalum (assembly GCA_003942145.1). Lineage (NCBI taxonomy): Eukaryota > Metazoa > Chordata > Testudines > Platysternidae > Platysternon > Platysternon megacephalum. The sequence continues at coordinate 393,301 of QXTE01000430.1, forward strand.
AGCCCTGAGACACAATGAGACCCATGTTGTTCCTGAAGGGTCTCTGAGGCTTAGCCTGCACTTAAAAGTTAGGTTGAGGTGGCTACATTGGTCAGAGGTGAAAAATCTTACATCTCTGATTGACATAGCTTTGCTGACTTAAGTCTCAGTGTAGGTGCATGTGCATCAGCAGAAGAATGCTTCTGTCGATGTACCTACCATCGTTTGGGGAGGTGGTATTTCTACACCTATGGAGAAACCCCTTCTGTTGGTGTAGGCTATGTCTACACTGCAGGGCTATGCTGCCATAGTCTCCATAGTGTAGACACCCTCAGTAAATCTGCTGCCTGTGGACACTGTTATGGCTAGTGGGTGCACAGTTGTTATAGGAGGACAGAAGTACATTTGTCACATGCACTTTTGTGCATGACTCTGATGTTCCTCTTTTTGAAGAGGGACCCCTAACCCACACCTGGAGGCCAGCTGGTCTGGCTGGCACTAAATGGAAGGTCTCAATGCCACTGAGTCTTGCTCTATCCCTAAAAAAATCTGTTCTTCACTTCTCTCTCCTTCGCAACTGGCCTCTTGTTGAATATTGAAAGGCCATTGCAGAGAAACTAAATGAATTCTTTGCATCAGTCTTCACGGCTGAGGATGTGAGGGAGATTCCCAAACCTGAGCCATTCTTCTTAGGTGACAAATCTGAGGAACTGTCCCAGATTGAGGTGTCAGTAGAGGAGGTTTTGGAACAAATTGATAAATTGAACAGTAATAAGTCAGCAAGACCAGATGGTATTCACCCAAGAGTTCTGAAGGAACTCAAATGTGAAATTGCAGAACTCCTAACTGTAGTTTGTAAACTATCATTTAAATCAGCTTCTGTACCAAATGACTGGAGGATAGCTAATGTGACGCTAATTTTTAAAAAGGGCTCCAGAGGTGAACCTGGCAATTATAGGCCAGTAAGCCTGACTTCAGTACCAGGCAAACTGGTTGAAACTATAGTAAAGAGCAGAATTGTCAAGATGACGCATAGATGAACATAATTTGTTGGGGAAGAATCAACATGGTTTTGTAAAGGGAAATCGTGCCTCATCAATCTACTAGAATTCTTTGAGGGGGTCAACAAGCATGTGGACAAGGGGGATCCAGTGGATATAGTGTACTTAAATTTTCAGAAAGCCTTTGACAAGGTCCCTCACCAAAGGCTCTTAAGCAAAGTAAGCTGTCATGGGATAAGAGGGGAGGTTCTCTCATTGATTGGTAACTGGTTAAAAGATAGGAAACAAAGGGTAGGAATAAATGGTCAATTTTTAGAATGGAGAGAGGTAAATAGTGGTGTCTCCCAGGGATATGTACTGGGACCAGTACTATTTAACATATTAATAAATGATCTGAAAAAAGAGGTAAACAGTGAGGTGGAAAAATTTGCGGATGATACAAAACTACTGAAGATAGTTAAGTCCAAAGCAGACTGCAAAGAGCTACAAAGGCGTTCACAAAACTGGGTGACTGGGCAACAAAATTGCAGGTGAAATTCAGTGTTGCAGGTGAAATTTAATCCAACTATACATATAAAATGATGGGGTCTAAATTAGCTGTTACCACTCAAGAGAGAGATCTTAGGGTATGTCTACACTACGAAATTAGGTCGATTTAATAGAAGTCGATTTTTTAGAAATCGATTTGATACAGTCAATTGTGTGTGTCCCCACTAAGCACATTAAGTCAGCGGTGTGCGTCCACAGTACCGAGGCTAGTGTCAACTTTCGGAGCGTTGCACTGTGGTAGCTATCCCACAGTTCCCGCAGTCTCGGCCGCCCATTGGAATTATGGGTTGAGCTCCCAATGCCTGATGGGGCAAAAACATTGTTGTGGGTGGTTCTGGGTACATGTCGTCAGGCCTCCCTCCCTCTGTGAAAGCAACGGCAAAAAATTGTTTCTCGCCTTTTTTCCTAGGTTACCCGTGCAGACGACATACCATGGCAAGCATGGAGCCCGCTCAGCTCACCGTCACCGTGTGTCTCCTGGGTGCTGCTGGCAGACGCAGTACTGCAGTGCTACACAGCAGCATCCCCTTGCCTTGCCTTGCGGACGGCGCAATACGACTGCTAGCCGTCGTCGTCGTCCTGTGGGTGCTCCTGGCTGACCTCGGTTAGGTTGGTCGGGGGCGCCTGGG
>QXTE01000430.1:399907-490417 GCA_003942145.1 Platysternon megacephalum
GCTGCTTGACTGCTACAGCTCCCTGGGCTACTTCCCCATAGCCTCCTTCAAACACCTTCTTTATCCTCACCATAGGATCCTCCTGGTGTCTGATACTGCTTGATTGTATGGTGTTACCTCAATCCTCCAGTAGTACACCCTCTCAGTTCTTAGTCCCTTGTGTTTCTGGCTCCCAGCTCCTCATACGCACTTCCTTCCTCTGGCTCCTCCTCCCCTGACTGGCGTGAGCTCCCCTTTTTATACCAGGTGCCCTGATTAGCCTGGCCTGATTGGCTGCAGGTGCTCCAATCAATGTAGCTCTCTCCGGTGCCTTCTAGAAAGTACTTAATTGGCCCCAGGTGCCTTGATTACCCTGGAGCAACTGCCATTTTGGTTCCCATGGTACTAGGGATTTGCTTAGCCTGGAGCTAATATACCTGTTCCTCAGTACTTTCCTGTAGCCATCCGGCCTTGCTCCATCACAGGGACTAAAGGCTATTTGCGGTGCATCTGTAATTCGGCATCCCTGAACATCCTCTGACAGATTCCTCTGCTCTGAATTGGTGCTCTCCATCCCTGAGGAGGCTTGGGTTGCACCCTTTGAATGAACAGAGGCAGCTAACAGGAGAATTGAAGGGCATTGCTGCAGCCTCTGCTTGGAGGTAGCAGGACTTGGTGAGTGGCGCATTTGATGTTTCGGGGGGTTGTCTGTTTCACTGTTCTTTTGCTCTCTGTGTATGGGCTGCACAGCTGGGCCAAGGGCCCCTGAGGAAGCAGACAAACAGGGAATTGGAATAACTCATTTATGAGCATAAATTTAATGGAATTGGTATTATTGAAACATGAAGGGATGATTCCCATGACTGGAATGTTAAAATCAATGGTTATAACCTGTTTAGGAAGGATTGCGTGGGCAAAAGGGAAGGGAACATGGCACTCTATGCAAAAATGGCATTACCTGTTTCTAAGTCACTGAGAACTTGGAATGATCTTGAATGCTTACTGAAGAGGTTTTGGAACAAATTGATAAATTAAGTAGCAATAAGTCACCAGTAGCAAATGATGTTCACCGGAGAGTTCAGATGTGAAATTGCAGAACTACCAACTATGGTATGTAACATATCGCTTAAATCAGCCTCTGTACCAGATGACTGGTGGATAGCTAATGTGATGCCAATTTTTTAAAAAAGTTCCAGCGGTGATCCTGCAATTACAGGCCGGCAAGCCTGACTTCAGTACACCTCTACCCCGATATAACGCGACCTGATATAACATGAATTCGGATATAACGCGGTAAAGCAACGCTCCGGGGGGTGGGGCTGCGCGCTCCAGCGGATCAAAGCAAGTTCGATATAACGGGGTTTCACCTATAACGCGGTAAGATTTTTTTGGCTCCTGAGGACAGTGTTATATCGGGGTAGAGATGTACCAGGCAAACTGTTGTTACTCAGAACTCTGAGACCAGGTCCCTGCTTCTTTGCCTGGTTGCTGCTACCCAGCGTGGTTCCTGCTTCCTTGCCCTGATCCCAGTTGTTGACTCTGGCTTTGATCCGTCGTGTGACTTCTGACTCCAACTCTGGCTTGACCGTTGGCATAACTTCTGACTGTGACTTAACTCTTGGCGTGACCATGACCCCAATGCTACCCATGGCTCCAACTACTAGGTCAGACAGCCCCTGTTATGGGTCCTGAGAGTATAAATCAGATGCTAGGAATTTAGGAAGTTGATAAAGGAAGAAAGGGACACAAGAAGAAATCTATGGCCAGCAGAGTTAAGGACAATAAGAAGGAGTTTTTAAGTATATTAAGAACAAAAGGAATGCTAACAATGGTATTGGTCCATTACTACATAGAAATGGTAGAATTGTTCATTGATTTATAGATTCCAAGGCCAGAAGGTACCATTGGGATCATCTAGTCTGACCTCCTGTATAACACAGGCCAGAGAAGTTCCCCAAAACTATTCCTAGAGCAGATCTTTTAGAACAACTTCCAATCCTGAGTGTACATTTAACAGTAATTAACCATTGGAACAATTTACCAGGGGTTGTGATTCTCCATCACTGACAATTTTTGAGTCAAGATTGGATGTGCTTCTAAAAGATCTGCTCTAGGAATTATTTCGGGGCAGTTCTCTGGCCTGTGTTATACAGAGGGTCAGACTAGGTGCTCAAAATTGCCCCTGCTGGCCTTGGAATCTAGGAATCTATTAATTTGCTCTCATTTTTGTGCTCAGAGCCTATTCGGGATAATTTGTGGCGTACCAGCCTGGAAGCCTGGCCTCTGCACCTCCCAGAAGCTGTCTCTAATGTGCAGATGCTCCCAAGTGGGTGGTGGTGGGAGGCTCCTGGCTCCTGCTCCATTTGCTTCCACTGCCTTCTCGGGTTGCTGAGCCTGTGCTATAAGGACTGAGACCCCTACACACACAGTGTGATGAAATGGGAATTATCTGCGACAGTTTTATGAATTCGATGTGTGCCTCAGTTTCCTTCTGTCCTTTGCATTATTATCCCGGGGAGGAAAAAGGGTTAAGTCTCCTCTTGGGGGCAGCACAGGACATGAGGTGAGGATATTGCCTTGTCTGGGATCCAGTGAATGAGGTGGTTGTGGAACTGGCTGGAACCTGCTGAAGGGATAAAGAGTGAGCTTCTGGAGGAGGCTGGCTGCTCTCCCCTGGGAGTGACTAAGGAGTGAGAAAGGGACCGAGCCTGAGATGGAATCCACTGCGGCTGGGCTGGTGGGCTGCTCTGGCTTGACCAGAATGGACGATCTTTAACCTTTATTTCTGAATGCTAACCTCAGGCCTTCCAGTGCTGTGTTCCAGTTGCCTAATAAGTCCTACTCTGTTTTGAAAGGCTGGTTTGGTGTCACCACAAATACTGGCTAGGGAGCATTAGTCCCTGAAGAGCGAACAAGTCTCTAACAAGGCGTCTATCTCAGCTGGGCTGCTGAGCAGAGCTCCCAGTGTGAAGCAGGAATTCTGGAGTGCCGGGGCTCAATCTCAGAGGCAGTGAGGCTGTGTAGCCCAACCTGAAGGAAGAGTGAGGCCCCTGGGGAGTCTGGCACGCTGATGGGGTTCCTCCAAAAGACTGTTTAAGCTGGGGCACCGGACTTATCCCACGGATCCGTGATACAAGGTGTTTCAGAGGCAGAATTTCAGGGACCTGAGTAACTGTCCCTTCTAGGTAGAGAACCACCAATCTGCAGGGACTGAGGGCTGTACAGTACCCCATGGGACCTGATGGATAGGCTGGGGTGGTTGTGGGGATGGAGAGCCACAGGTCAGGAGGTGTGGTTCCATGGGTGGAGGGGGACACCAGGGGTGGTTCTGGGGGAGGGTGGAAGATGCCCCAGGTGGTTTGGCAAGTGCACAGCATTGTCAGTCATTCTTCACTCTTCTCCATTACAGCGTTCGCATCAATGAGAGAAGGCAAAGAGGGATGGAGGAGAACAAGAGACTGGCGTATCTTATCGACATCAAGACTATAGCAGCAGGTGAATGGTGACCCTCGTCCTCCCTGCCCCTGTCTACATTCACATTTCTTTTGGGAGGCGAATCATTAGAGTCAAGTTGCACCCATGTCTGGCTGGGAGGCTGCCCTGCTCACGGGTGTGTTACCTGTCTGGTGAGGATGGTGGGTCTCTGGGGCAGGGCCATGTCTCCTGTCTGTGTGTGCGGCCATCAGTCATCATAACTGTACTGCTGCAGGCACTGTCAGTGCACAGACCCCTCAAGCTGATGAGACGGGCGTTAGTGCTGCCTTGTGAAGCTCCCAGAGTTGGGAGGTATCAGTGCGTTCTACCCCGATGCCTTAGGTATGCAATGTCATGGTGCAGTTTCCATGGGACCCCGCCTCATCCGGCATCGCAGGACTTGAGTTCTGGATGCTCAGGTTGAACAGTGTGCAGAGAACAACGGAGTAGGGCAAGAATGATTTGCAGTCTGGAATGCCTGCCGTGCAGTGAGACTAAAGAAGCGGTTTATTTAGCTTAACAAAGAGAAGGTTAAGAGGTGACTTGATCATGGTCTACAAGTACTCACCTGGGGAAGAGATTTCTCATAGCAGAGACTCTTTAGTGTAGGAAACAAATGCAGGAGGAGATCCAATGCTTGGAACCCTGGTGCCTAGAGCCGGCCCTGGTTGAAACTAGATGAAGATTGGAAACAAGGTGCACATTTATACAGTGAGGGCAATTAACCATTGGCACAACTTACCAGGCAGTGTGGCAGATTCCCCAGCACTTGGAGTCTTTAAATTGGGACTGGGTGTCTTTCTAAAAAATATGCTGCAGCTCATCCAGCAGTTATACATTCAATGCAGGAATCGCTGGGTGAGGTTATCTGGCCCATGCTGTGCAGATAAGACTTGATGTTCATAATGGTCTCTGACAGCCTTAAATAGTGAATAAGAACAGAAGAGAGAATTGCTGTCTGTCACCATCGTGAACAATAATGTTCCCGTCTTCCTGGCATTGCTCCCCAGCCCCCTGCTGGCCATGTGGTCAGTTACAGGTCGTTCCTGAGTGGTAAGTGGCAGGGATGCACAATTCCCCGGCACCCTGGACTACATAGACCAAGGGTGTAAATCCCTGTCCTCAGCTCCTCTCTGCCAGCTGGAGTAGGCACAGAACCAGCCTCTCCCTTTGCCATCTGGTACGTTCGAAATAGTTCTTAGGTAGCATAATCAAAAACATTTTAGACTCATGTCAGTTCATGGTTTGGGAGGGTTTGGCTGTGTGTATTGAGGTTTTGCTGTGTTTGGATTTCTTGGGCCGGACCCAGGATGGCGGATCTGCCCCAGAGATTGCAGCTGAAGAGGTGTTCCTCTTCCCCACAATGATACGTCTTTGGTGGGAATGAAAAGTGCCTTCCTGCCTCGAGGAGGGGTTTTGGCCGAGGGATATGATGCCTGTAAGGCTTTCTCTAAAGATAAGAAGGACTGAAGGACTCTGCTCCAGGAGTGGCTCCTGCAAGAAGCTCTGGGGGGACCACCTCCCGAAAAGCTTTCCCCAAGCGTGAGTAGCATGACTCCTAAGCCTCCCTTGGTGCCAAACCCTGAGGCTAAAGCCCAGACAGAAAGGGATTGTCCTCGTGTAAATGCACTCCGCATATGGATTTTATCTGGATAACAAGAATATCCAGAGATAAAGCAGGTAACGTTAATGTTGGCAGGGCGATAAAACCCTCTGCTTCAGGGTGTCCCTAACAATTGGGGCTGGGATGAAACTTTCATGAAGAGCAGTTTTAATAGATTTTTAAAGGCCAGAGGGAACCATTCGATCATCTAGTCTGATCTTCTGTATATCACAGGCGGCTGATTTTCACCCATTTACCACTGTATTGAGCCTAGTAACTTTTGTGTTTGGCTAAAGCATCTTCCAGAAAGGCAGCCAGTCTGGATTTGAAAATGTCAAGAGATGAATAATCCACCACATCCCTTGGTAATTTGCTCCAATAATTAATCAACCACAATGATAAAATATTGTGCCTTATTTCTAATTTACATTTGTCTGGCTTCAGTTTCCAGCCATTGGTTCTTGTTCTGCCTTTCTCCACTGGACTAAAGAGCCCTTTAGTACCAGTATTTTCTCCCCAGGAAGGTCCTTAGACACTGTAATTCAAGTCACCTTTCAGTCTTCCTTTTGCTAAACTAAACAGATTGAGCTCTTTAAATCTCAAAGTTATCCTCGGTTTTCTTCCATGTGGGTATCGTGCACCTAGGGGATTTGGCCCCTGTGTCACTGGTCTCTTTAGAGAGCAGAGCTGACAATAGACTTAGGTCTGCTTCTTGGCTTAAGAAGGGCAAGAGTTCCTGCAGGGATCCCTTGGCTTCCATGTCTGCGTTTCTGGGAACACTAGTTCTGCTTGATGTGGCTTCCAAGTCACTCTCTCAGCAGAGGAACCAGGGGCACAGTGCCTAGCAGTGTCCCCTCTGCCTTACCTCTGGGCGGGATGGCATTGATTGCAATGCCAGGGCCTGCCGGGACTTAGTGGACAGAATGGCAGCAGGCCAGGACGTTTGCCCAGGAAGCCACACAGACTGACATCCAGGATCTCCAGGAGAAAGAGAGAGAAAAGGGTCTCACTGTGAGTGGCAATCTGGCCATGAGTTGTTGTCTGCGCCAACTCTTGCATTGAAGTCACCGAGGAGGAAAAGTTGCTCAGTTGATGGTATTCTTTTGATGACTTGATGCAGAAATTCGTTAAATGTATCCTCCTCAGGACTAGATTTGAGTATTGGTGCATAAGCACTAATGATGTTCACAGAGCCGATGGTTGTCTGAAGTTTAAGGGAGATGATGCGCTCTGACTTCCCAATGGGTGTTTCTAGGAGCTTTACCCACTTGTTTCTCATAGCGAAACCGACACCGTGCAAACAATTTTCTTCACTGCTTTTACCTCGCCAAAAAAAGGTGTAATTGGCCTCTTGGACAGAACCAGCATCTGCAAGTCTCATTTCCATGAGTGCTGCAATGTCAACGTTGACTTTATACAGCTCACAGTCTATCAAAGCTGACTTCCGTGTGCTGCTTGTGTATTGTAGGTTGTCATCATTGGTCAATCCCGGACACATGGTCCCGACATTCCAGCTTCCAAGGCAGAAAGTTCTTGGTTCCTTATTTTTGCCAGGTGCAAGATTTCCATCTGCCTTTCAACTTTTGGTCTAGCCCCACACGCCCCAGGAGGTGGACTGCGGGTCAGCACCTAACTGTCCGGGGGCTGCCTGGCTTTGTGACGGGCGGTGGCTGACCAATGGAACGCAGTGATTCCTCCCACCAATCAAGTGAGAGCTTATAACCCGTAACTGCCACCTTCTGTGTTGTGTCCATGCTGCAAGCAAGGAGGGAGTGTCCTCTCCATGTGATGTTGCTGCAATAGCCTGGACGGTTGATATGGAGGCGCTACTTTGCCCATGTGTCAGCGTCCCCCTCTCGATTTCACTGGTTTGGACCAAAGGAAGGACGGGAGTCAATACATTTGGAACCAGCTGTGCTGCAGGAGTTGCCAGTGCAGAGGACATCTTCCATTTGCCTGCCTTTCTGTGCTCCATTTCTAGATTGGTTAGTAGCCTCAGCTGAAGGGCCCAATCTGTCCTGCTTGGATGCCCTTGGCAGAAACACAGTGAATTTGCTCATCCACCTTTTGATGGCATTTCCTCCATCAGGGATTCCACTACCCTCCTCAGACGCTTGTCTGCCTGAAGCTGTTGGCGCTTCCTGAGATTTCTGGGTCAATTAACCACTGCCCAGCACTCAGCATTGACCAGTACAGGTTGTACCACTAATGGTCATAGCGGTAGCAGGTTTTCAGTTCTGACCTGACAGGTAAGAACTCTCATAAGATTTTAGTTATTTTCCACGCTGCTGCATCTGACAGAATAGCCGTGCCCATAAATGAGGGGTTACTGCAACCAGCTCAAACCTCATGCTAATGCCAGTGATGATTGCATCTATGGGTATGTCTACACTACGAAATTAGGTCGAAATTATAGAAGTCGGTTTTATAGAAATCGTTTTTATACAGTCGATTGTGTGTGTCCCCACACAAAATGCTCTAAGTGCATTAAGTCGGCGGACTTCGTCCACAGTACCGAGGCTAGCGTCGACTTCTGGAGCGTTGCACTGTGGGTAGCTATCCCACAGTTCCCGCAGTCTCCGCCGCCCATTGGAATTCTGGGTTGAGATCCCAATGCCTGATGGGGCAAAAACAGTGTCGCGGGTGATTCTGGGTACATGTCGTCAGGCCCCCACTCCCTCCCTCCCTCCCTCCCTCCCTCCGTGAAAGCAACAGCAGACAATCGTTTCGCGCCTTTTTTCTGCCCAGACGCCATAGCACTGGGATCATGGAGCCCGCTCAGATCACCGCGGCAATTATGAGCACTATGACAACCACGCGCATTATCCTGGAGTATATGCATAGCCGGAACCTGTCAAAGCAAAACCAGGAGGAGGAGGAGGAGGAGGCAACAGCAGCGCAGAGGCAACAGCAGCGCGGTGACGAGAGTGATGAGGAAATAGACATAGACTTCTCACAAAGTACGGGCCACAGCAATGTGAAAATCATGGTGGTAATGGGGCAGGTTCATGCCGTGGAACGCCGATTCTGGGCCCGGGAAACAAGCACAGACTGGTGGGACCGCATAGTGCTGCAGGTGTGGGACGATTCCCAGTGGCTGCGAAACTTTCGCATGCGTAAGGGCACTTTCATGGAACTTTGTGACTTGCTTTCCCCTGCCCTGAAGCGCCAGAATACCAAGATGAGAGCAGCCCTGACAGTTGAGAAGCGAGTGGCCATAGCCCTGTGGAAGCTTGCAACGCCAGACAGCTACCGGTCAGTCGGACATCAATTTGGAGTGGGCAAATCTACTGTGGGGGCTGCTGTGATTCAAGTAGCCAGGGCAATCAAAGAGCTGCTGATATCAAGGGTAGTGACTCTGGGAAATGTGCAGGTCATAGTGGATGGCTTTGCTGCAATGGGATTCCCTAACTGTGGTGGGGCGATAGATGGAACCCATATCCCTATCTTGGCACCGGAGCACCAAGCCAGCGAGTACATAAACCGAAAGGGGTACTTTTCAATGCTGCTGCAAGCACTGGTGGATCACAAGGGACGTTTTACCAACATCAACGTGGGATGGCCAGGAAAGGTACATGACGCTCGCGTCTTCAGGAACTCTGGTCTGTTTCAAAAGCTGCAGGAAGGGACTTTCTTCCCAGACCAGAAAATAACCGTTGGGGATGTTGAAATGCCTATAGTTATCCTTGGGGACCCAGCCTACCCCTTAATGCCATGGCTCATGAAGCCATACACAGGCAGCCTGGACAGTAGTCAGGACCTGTTCAACTACAGGCTGAGCAAGTGCAGAATGGTGGTAGAATGTGCATTTGGACGTTTAAAAGCGCGCTGGCGCAGTTTACTGACTCGGTTAGACCTCAGCGAAAACAATATTCCCATTGTTATTACTGCTTGTTGTGCGCTCCACAATATCTGTGAGAGTAAGGGGGAGACGTTTATGGCGGGGTGGGAGGCTGAGGCAAATCGCCTGGCCGCTAATTACGCGCAGCCAGACACCAGGGCGATTAGAAGAGTACAGCAGGGTGCGGTGCGCATCAGAGAAGCTTTGAAAACCAGTTTCATGACTGGCCAGGCTACGGTGTGAAAGTTCTGTTTGTTTCTCCTTGATGAACCTCCCCCCCGCCCCCGCCCGGTTCACTCTACTTCACTGTAAGCTAGACACCCTCCCCTCCCCCCTTCGATCACCGCTTGCAGAGGCAATAAAGTCATTGTTACTTCAAATTCATGCATTCTTTATTAATTCACACAAATAGGAGGATAACTGCCAAGGTAGCCCAGGAGGGATGGGGGAGGAGGGAAGCGCTGGGTGGGGTGGGGGAGGAGGGAAGGACAAGGACACCGTGCACTATAAAACTTTAAAACTTTAAAAATTAGAAACTTCAAAACTTATTGAAGGCCAGCCTTCTGCTGCTTGAGCAATCCTCTGGGGTGGAGTGGCTGGGTGGCCGGAGGCCCCCCCACCGCGTTCTTGGGCGTCTGGGTGAGGACGCCATGGAACTTGGGGAGGAGGGCTGTTGGTTACACAGGGGCTGTAGTGGCGGTCTGTGCTCCTGCTGCCTTTCTTGCAGCTCAACCATACGCTGGAGCATCTCACTTTGATGCTCCAGCAGTCGGAGCATGGACTCCTGCCTTCTGTTCTCAATCTGACGCCACCTCTCAGATTCAGCCCGCGATTCAGCACGCAACCTCTCCGATTCAGCACGCGATTCAGCCCGCCACCTCTCCTCGCGTTCAAACTGTGCTTTTCTGCAGTCAGACATTGTCTGCCTCCAAGCATTCTGCTGAACCCTGTCAGCGTGGGAGGCCGTCTGGAGCTCCGAGAACATTTCATCCCGAGTTCTCTTCTTCCTCCTTCTAATCTTCACTAGCCTCTGCGAAGGAGAAACATTTGCAGCTGGTGGGGGAAAAGGGAGATAGGTAGTTAAAAAGACACATTTTAGAGAACAATAGGATCACTCTTTCCCGTTAAACCTTGCTGTTCACATTACATAGCACAAATGCTTTCGTTACAAGGTCGTATTTTGCCTCTATTTATATTGAGGGTCTGCCGATTTGGTGTGAGAGATCACTCACGCAGGGCCAGGCAACAGAATTCGGCTTGCAGGCAGCCATGGTAAGCCACAGTCTTTTGGCTTCTTTAACCTTAATAACATGTGGGAATGGTTTCAAACAGCAGCACCCTCATTTTCCATACCAAGCAGCCGTTGGGTTGGCCATTTAAAATGGTATGGCAATTTAAAAGGAGGGAGGGATGCGGTTGCCGGGTTAACGTGCAGCACAAACCCAACTAACCCCCCCCCCCCCCCCCACACACACCCAATTCCCTGGGATGATCACTTCACCCCTCCCCCCACCGCGTGGCTAACAGTGGGGAACATTTCTGTTCAGCCGAGCAGGAACGGGCACTCTGAATGTCCCCTTAATAAAAGCACCCTATTTCAACCAGGTGACCATGAATGATATCACTCTCCTGAGGATAACACAGAGAGATAAGGAATGGATGTTGTCTGAATGCCAGCAAACACCGGGACCATACGCTGCCATGCTTTGCTATGCAATGATTCCAGACTACGTGCTACTGGCCTGGCGTGGTAAAGTGTCCTACCATGGCGGACGGAATAAGGCAGCCCTCCCCAGAAACCTTTTGCAAAGGCTTTGGGAGTACATCCAGGAGAGCTTTCTGGAGATGTCCCTGGAGGATTTCCGCTCCATCCCCATACACGTTAACAGACTTTTCCAGTAGCTGTCCTGGCCGTGAATGCCAGGGCAAATTAATCATTAAACACGCTTGCTTTTAAACCATGTGTAATATTTACAAAGGTACACTCACCAGAGGTCCCTTCTCCGGGGTCTGCGAGCACGCTTTGGGATTCGGTGGGTTCGGGGTTTACTGGCTCCAGGTCCAGGGTGATAAACAGATCCTGGCTGTTGGGGAAAACGGTTTCTCTGCCTCCTTGCTGTGAGCCATCTCCCGTCTGTTCATCATCATCGTCTTCCTCGTCCCCAGAACCCGCTTCTGTGTTGCGTGAGTCTCCATTGACGGAGTCATAGCACAGGGTTGGGATAGTGGTGGCTGCACCCCCTAGCATGGCATGCAGCTCGGCGTAGAAGCGGCATGTCTGCGGCTGTGCCCCGGACCTTCCGTTTGCCTCTCTGGTTTTCTGGTAGGCTTGCCTTAGCTCCTTAATTTTCACGCGGCACTGCTGTGCATCCCTGTTATGGCCTCTGTCCTTCATGCCCTTTGAGACTTTTTCAAATGTTTTTGCATTTCTTTTACTGCTACGGAGTTCCGCTAGCACGGATTCGTCTCCCCATATGGCGATCAGATCCCGTACCTCCCGTTCGGTCCATGCTGGAGCTCTTCTGCGATCCTGGGACTCCATCATGGTTACCTGTGCTGATGAGCTCTGCGTGGTCACCTGTGCTCTCCACGCTGGGCAAACAGGAAATGAAATTCAAACGTTCGCGGGGCTTTTCCTGTCTACCTGGCCAGTGCATCCGAGTTCAGATTGATGTCCAGAGCGGTCACAATGGTGCACTGTGGGATAGTTCCCGGAGGCCAATACCATCGAATTGCGGCCACACTAACCCTAATTCGAAATGGCAAAACCGATTTCAGCGCTACTCCCGTCGTCGGAGGTGGTGTAAAGAAATCGATTTAAAGAGCCCTTTAAGTCGAATAAAAGGGCTTAATTGTGTGGACGAGTCCAGGCTTAAATCGAGGTAACGCTACTAAATTCGACCTAAAGTCGTAGTGTAGACCAGGCCTATGTCAGAGAGAGCTGATAAGGAATACCAAGTTCCCACTAAAGACTTAGAGATGTTTTATACCCGTCTGGCAGACAATTCACTGCTGCTCGAGCGCGCACAAAGCAGCAATCTTACAGCAAACTGTTCTGGACAAGCTCATGGCACAGAGATCAGGGCTCCCAATGAGGATTTCTAACAATAAGACTTTTCTATCTAGATATGATTATGTCTGTTGGCAAAAAATGTTGACATCTTTAAATCAAGTAGCTTCAGAAATCTCAATAAGAAATGTGGAATGTTATTAATGAAGGACTTTGCAGAACAGCTTTAAAAACAGCTGGAGACGCAGCTGACACGGGTGTCTGTTCAGGCATTAGTCATGAGAAGAGCTTCATGGCTTCAGTCCTCTGGTTTCCCATGTGAAGTTCAGGATACATTTTGAGGGAACAGATTTATTCAGTTTCAAGACTGATGACTCATTCTACGCTGTGAAGGCTTCAAGAGCTACCTTAAAGACACTGGGAATTTATACTCCACAAACCAGAAAGAGACAGTTTAATTACAGGCAACTCTTTAAACCACCGCAGTCGTCTTATCTTTATCAGAGACAGCCTGGTCATCTAGGCAGAACAGTGGTTTTGGAGATGTTGTTCTCCTTCCAGGAATTTTCCTTCTGTTACTTTATCGTGTCAGCAAACAACAAATTTGATGGCTTTACCCAGAGTAGCAAACTGTTCTTGCTCGTGTCAATTCCATTCTAGGTGTGCACACGCCCATGCGCGCGGTTGTTGGAGACTTTTGCCTTAGCGGTATCCGTAGGGCGAGCTGTGGCGCCCTCTGGAGTGCCATGCTCATACATCGGTATATCAGGCACTGCCAGCCCTACGCCCTCTCAGTTCCTTCTTACCGCTGGTGGTGGTTAATCGGAGCCTTGCAAGTGGTTAGTGGTTTTCTCGCCTCGTTAAGAGCTATTCAGCCTTAGGGCTTTGTACATAGTTTTAATTGTTTCTTGATAGTCAGGTAGTTAGAGTCCCTAGTGGGACTTTGCCCCAGGCCGGGCATGCCCCAGTCCCCTGGGTTCAAACCTTGCACGGACTGTAACAGGCCTATGCCTGTTAGTGATCCCCACAGCAGCTGTCTCAAGTGCTTGGGCGAATCGCACATCAAGGAGAAGTGCCGTATCTGTAAGAACTTTCGGCCATGAACTCAGAAGGAGTGGGATATCAGACTCCGAGCCCTTCTAATGGCTAATGGCGAGAATCGGCGAGTACCTCGGCATCAGTGCATAGTGCACCTCCAGCACCAGGCTCCGCCCAGCACCAATCAACATCTCCGGTGCCTAAGAAGAAGGCGCAGAAGCACAGCTCCCCGGCACCAGACAGAAAGGCCCAACGGTCTTCGAGCAAGGGACCTAGTTCGGCCTGTCCGGCCACTCCAGAGCTGTGAGTGCATGCCTCTCCGGTTGGGGCTCTGAGCCCCTTGGAAGGTCCATCACCGACTCAGGGAAGCGGTATGGGACTGAAGCCCCTACCGGCACCTGCCCAGGCCTTCCCAGTGCGGAGAGAGCAGAGGCCTCCTCCAGCACTGTTGACGCAGCAGGAGGCGGCAAAGGCTCCCCAAGAAAAAGACAAGCAACTCCATTCCTCCTCCACCCCTTTGGGAGAAAAATTTATTCCACTGCCAGCCTGCAATTCCGGGTGGCAAACCACCAGGACCTCCTGGGCAGGTACAATTTCAACTTGTGGGATACCCTCCGTAAGTTCCAGGAGTCCCTCCCACAGGCAGCCCAGGAGTTCGGCACCTTGGTGGAGGAGGGCACCGCAGCGGCCAGGTGTTCTTTATAAATGGCCTGGGATGCTGCGGGCTCTGTGGCTCAGCTAGCCGCGTAGGCGGTGGTCATGAGGCGTAGCTCATGGCTACAGATGGCGGGCCTCTCTCAGGACATGCAGTCTACAATCCAAGACCTTCCTTTGACAGGGCGGGTCTTTTCTCTGAGCAAATGGACGCCAGACTGCATGGGGTGAAGGATACCAAGGCCCTTCATTCGTTGGGCATACATACGCTGCAGCCTGCTCGGACACTTTTCCAGCCGTCCCCACCGCTAAGGCCGTGGCAGCCCCGCCAGAGTTCTGCAAGAAGAAGGGACAGTAGCTTCAGCCGGTGTTGCCTTTCTTCTTCCCGCTCGTCTGCACAGCCTGGGACCGCCAAACACCCCGGGGTCCAGAAGCGTGCATTTTGAGAGTGCGCCCGGGAGCGACGCTCCAGTCAGTTCCCCAGATCCTTCCTGCTCATTCCTGGACCATCTCCGCCCTTTCCTTTCTGCGTGGTTAATGGTAACCTCTGACTGCTGGGTCCTGGATATAGTATCCCGGGGCTATACCCTACAATTCATGGCTGCCCCTCCCTCCCTGTCCCTCTTCAGGGACCCTTCTCATGAGCAACTCCTCGTTCAGGAGGTCGAAAAACTCCTGTACCTGTGGGTGGTGGAGGAGGTTCCTCGGGACATGCAAGGAAGAGGCTTCGACTCCCGTTATTTCCTAATCCCAAATTGGGCCTGTGATGGGGCGGCTACCCCTCACTGGTATGTAAGAGGTTAAAGCAACCCTGTGGAGGCTGTGCGGGAGACAGCCAATAAGGAAAAGGCTTGTAGTGCCAGCCAATTAGGAGAAGGTTTATTGGCGGAGCCAATCAGGGCCAGGCTGGCCCATATAAGAAGGCGCTGCTGAGCAGAGCAGAGGGCTGTCACTCCCTGGAGTTCGAGGGAGGAAGACTGGCTGCTTAGAGGGTCTGGACAGAGCAGTGGACAGAGCATGGACAGAGCAGTGCTGGGCAGGGTCAACAGAGTATGAGGAAGCTCCAGGCTGCCGGCTGCCCAACTAAGGCCCTGATACAAGGGCAGAGGAGAGGTGCTGGGGCTGCGGGGAAGTGGCCCAGGGAAGGAGATGGTGGAGTTGGAGGAGGGGCAGCCCGTGGCTGCCAGCTATAGGGTCCCTGGGTCCGGACCCGGAGTAGTGGGCGGGCCCAGGTCCTGCCCTCACTTGCCATGGAGGGGAGTGGCCAGTGCATGGACTGCAGATTGCCACTGAGACGAGCAGCTAGAACCTGGACTGCAGTCTGCCACTGAGGCAAGTGGTTGGACTGAGGACTGTCAGTCCCCCGGAATGGGGGAAAGAACCGAGTGGGGCATAGCCGGAGGGCTGTGTCCAGAAGAGGACAACATGGTCCAGGGAGCAACACGTGTCCTGGACGCAGAGACAGGAGTGATGATGGGCGAGACACCACCTAAGGAGGGTGCACTGGCAACCCCAAGCTAATTCCCAGGACGGCCAGCCGGAGGCGCCGCGGTGGTGAGTCGAACCCATCACAGGGCCTAAGACCCATCTTGGACCTGCGTCGCCTCAACAAGTCTCTCAAGAGGCTGAAGTTCCAGCCTCCATTATCCCTTCCCTGGATCCAGGAGACTGGTACACCGCTCTCAACTTGAAGGACACTTATTCCCGGGGCACAGGCGTTTCCACCGGTTTATAGTGGGAGAACACCATTTCCAGTTCACAGCACTCCCTTTTGGCCTATTGTCAGCTCCCAGGGGGTTCACCAAGTGCATGGCACCAGTAGCGGCTTACCTCAGGTGGCGTGGGGTGCACCTGTTCCCGTACCTCGACGACTGGCTCATCAAGGGCAGGTCTCCGGAGCAGGTGCAGAGAAGCCTCAATCTGATATGCTCCACCTGCCTCAACCTGGGCCTGTTAATAAATACAGAAAAGTCCACGTTAACACCAGTCTAACGTATAGAGTTTATCGGGGAAGTTCTCGACTCCACGCGTGCCAGTGCCTTCCTTCCGGAAGCGCGGTTTCAGGCTATGGTGGACTTGATCTCTCACATAAGAGCCCACTCACTCACCACAGCCCACACATGTCTGTGACTGATGGGACACGTGGCCGCGTGCACGTACGTGGTCAGCCATACCCGGCTTCATCTGAGGCCTCTGCAAACGTGGCTAGCCTCGGTTTCCATTCCCAGCAGGCACCCCCTGGACCGAGTGGTCACGGTGCTGAGGCACGTCTGTCTTTGGACTGGTGGCGGGATCCCAACTCGGTGCTGCAAGGGGTTCCCTTCAAGACCCCATCTCCGTTGCTAACCCTGGTCTCTGACGCGTCCGACCTGGGTAGTGACTAACCTAATTGCCTTCTATGAGGAGATAACTGGGTCTGTGGATGAGGGGAAAGCAGTGGATGTGTTATTCCTTGACTTTAGCAAAGCTTTTGATACGGTCTCCCACAGTATTCTTGCCGGCAAGTTAAAGAAGTATGGGCTGGATGAATGGACTATAAGGTGGATAGAAAGCTGGCTAGATCGTCGGGCTCAACGGGTAGTGATCAACGGCTCCATGTCTAGTTGGCAGCCGGTTTCAAGCGGAGTGCCCCAAGGGTCGGTCCTGGGGCCGGTTTTGTTCAATATCTTCATTAATGATCTGGAGGATGGCGTGGACTGCACTCTCAGCAAATTTGCAGATGACACTAAACTGGGAGGAGTGGTAGATACGCTGGAGGGTAGGGATAGGATACAGAGGGACCTAGACAAATTAGAGGATTGGGCCAAAAGAAACCTGATGAGGTTCAACAAGGACAAGTGCAGAGTCCTGCACTTAGGACGGAAGAATCCCATGCACTGTTACAGACTAGGGACCGAGTGGCTAGGCAGCAGTTCTGCAGAAAAGGACCTAGGGGTTACGGTGGACGAGAAGCTGGATATGAGTCAACAGTGTGCCCTTGTTGCCAAGAAGGCTAACGGCATTTTGGGCTGTATAAGTAGGGGCATTGCCAGCAGATCGAGGGACGTGATCGTTCCCCTCTATTCGACATTGGTGAGGCCTCACCTGGAGTACTGTGTCCAGTTTTGGGCCCCACACTACAAGAAGGATGTGGAAAAATTGGAAAGAGTCCAGCGGAGGGCAACAAAAATGATTAGGGGGCTGGAGCACATGAGTTATGAGGAGAGGCTGAGGGAACTGGGATTGTTTAGTCTGCAGAAGAGAAGAATGAGGGGGGATTTGATAGCTGCTTTCAACTACCTGAAAGGGGGTTCCAAAGAGGATGGATCTAGACTGTTCTCAGTGGTACCAGATGACAGAACAAGGAGTAATGGTCTCAAGTTGCAGTGGGGGAGGTTTAGGTTGGATATTAGGAAAAACTTTTTCACTAGGAGGGTGGTGAAGCACTGGAATGGGTTCCCTAGGGAGGTGGTGGAATCTCCTTCCTTAGAGGTTTTTAAGGTCAGGCTTGACAAAGCCCTGGCTGGGATGATTTAGTTGGGATTAGGTCCTGCTTTGAGCAGGGGGTTGGACTAGATGACCTCCTGAGGTCCCTTCCAACCCTGATATTCTATGATTCTATGGGCTGGGGAGCTCATCTGGGCGAGCTTAGCACCCAGGGCCGCTGGCTACAAAACGATCTACGTCAGGGAGCTCAGAGCGGTGCGCCTGACCTGCCAGGCTTTTTTGCCCCACCTGAAGGGCAAGATGGTGCAGGTCCTGATGGACAATACTGCCGCAATGTACTACATCAACAGGCAGGGTAGCGCCAAGTCTTTGGCCCTTTGTTGAGAAGCGTGCAGCCTCTGGGACTTTTGTGTGCAGCATGCCATTCACCTGGCAGCCGCCCACCTACCCGGAGCCAAGAGTGTCCTAGCGGATCGCCTCAGCAGGACCTTCTCATCTCACCACGAATGGTCGCTCCATCCGGTGGTGGTCAGCCTAATCTTCCACAGGTGGGGGACTCCCCGGGTGGACCTGTTCATGTCGCGGCAGAATAGGAAGTGCCATGTGTTCTGTTCTCTGCTGGGCAGGGACAAGGGCTCCTTGTCAGACGCCTTCTTGATTCTGTGGTTGGGAGCTCTGATGTTCGCCTTCCCGCCGGTGCCGTTGATCCACAGAGTCCTGCTCAAGGTGAAGCAAGACAAAGCGACAGTCATCCTCATAGCCCCGGCATGGCCTCACCAACACTTATTCGGCATGCTGCTGAGTCTGTCAGCACCACCCCCTGCAGCTGCCTCTTCGGCCGGACCTAGAATGGAATGGACACAAGCAACACATCTTGAAGAACAACAGTTACGAAAAGGTGGGTAACAATTTTTTTTAGTGGATTCATCCTGCAATGGGGTGTGTGCCCCATACAGGCTGTGAATGGATAATGGCAGCCTGAGAGGCCAATTACCATGCCAGACTGCACCTGGAGAGTGAGCCAGGGTTAACCGAGGATGAAGCCCAGCTGAGGAAGGGCTGGGAGAGGACTGTGAACAGAGGAAATTGATCACAGAAGGGGACTGGAGGCATGGAGTCTGCAGTCACTCTCTGGGACTAGAGAGAGTAAGGATACCAGAAGGGTCCAGGAGGAAGCCCATGGGGGAGAGATGACCCGGGATCCTCCCCTGAATAGAGAAGTCTGGCGAGAGCCAGGGGAGAGATGAAGCAGCCACTGGCTCCAGTGTTAAGCCCTGATAAAAGGGCATGATGCAGACTTCCAAGGAGAGGGCCCTCTGAGCTGTTCAATGCAGGAACGGCAAGGGGAATTTAAGAGGCATGAAAGGCTTAGACCAAGGAAGGCAGCAGTTGATTTGAGTTTGCTAGAGGATTCCAGGGGAGGACCCTGAGAGTCCCAGCCCTGAGAAAAAGGTGAACCTAGAGAGTTGCAGGGAAGAAGGCCTGAGAAAGGCTCAGTAGGAAGAAGCCCAGAGAGGCAGCGGCAGCAAAGGAGTTGGACAAAGCAGTCCTTTGTCCTGGTTATAGGGTCCCTGGGCTTGAATCCAGTGTAGTGAGAGGGGAATCCAAACCCTCCCATTGTCAGCCACCAGAGATGGTGATGTGAAGTCCCTGAGAAGGAGATAAAGATGACTGAAAGCCCTAGGAGAAGGATCTGAGGACCACAGGGCCCAGAGTTGGGGCTTGAAGACCTGATAAATGGTCTTGGACTTTGTTGGACTTTCTGTTACCCTTGAAGGGGCAGACTAAATCATGACCTGGCCAGAGGGCTAAGTCATAGGAAGAGGCAGACCACCAGAGGACTAGAGCACCTGTCATCAGGGTACGCCAGACTGGGAGAGAGATGCTACAGCACCCCTGGCCATGAGGAGGTGCTGTAGTGGTGAGGTCCCCCTCCTTCTTCACCCATACCCTTCGTCTGCTCCCTTTGGCAGGCCAAAAAATGAATTTGAAGAGCAGCTAGCAAAAGACACAAAAACTAACAGCAAAAATGTTTTAAAGTATATAAGAAGCAGGAAGGCTGCCAGACAATCAGTGAAGCCACTGGATAATCAAGGCTCTAAAGGAGCACTCAAGGGAGACAAGGCCATTGTGGAGAAGCTAAATGAATTCTTTGCATTGGCCTTCACTGCAGAGGGTGTGAGGGGGATTCCCATTCTCTTTGGATAACAGATCTGAGGAACTGTCCCTGACTGTAGTGTTAGTAGAGGAGGTTTTGGAACAAATGTATAAATTAAATATTAACAAGTCACCAGAACCAGATGTTATTCACTCAAGAGTTCTGATGGAACTCAAATATGAAATTGCAGGTACTAATTGAGGTACCATAACCTATCATTTAAATCAGCCTCTGTACCAGATGACTGGAGGGTAGCTATTGAAATGGCGATTTTTATAAAAAGGCTCCAGAGGCGATCCTGGCAATTACAGGGTGGTAAGCCTAACTTCAGTATCAGGTAAATGGATTGGAACGATAGTAAAACACAGAATTATCAGACACGTAGATGAACACGATTTGTTGAGGAAGAGTCAACATAGTTTTTGTAAAGGGAAATCATACCTCACCGATCTATTAGAATTCTTTGAGGTGGTCAACAACCATGTGGCCAAGAGTGATCCATTGGATGTTGTGTACTTGGACTTTCAGAAAGCCTTTGACAAGGTCTCTCACCAGTGGCTCCTAAGCAAAGTAAGCTGCCATGGGATAAGAGGAAAGGTCCTTTCATGGATCCATAACTGGTTAAAAGATAGGAAACAAAAAGTAGGAATAAACAGTCAGTTTTCACTGTGGAGAGAGGCAAATAGCAGGGTCCCCCAAGGATCTGTACTGGAACTAGTGCTGTTGAACATATTCATAAATGATCTGGAAAAGAGGGTGAACCGTGAGGTGGCAAAATTTTTAGATGATACAAAATTACTCAAGATAGTAAACAAAGCAGACTGTGAAGAGTTACAAAGGGATCTCACTAAACTGGGTGACTGGGCAAGAAAATGGCAGCTGAAATTCAGTGTTGATAAATCCAAAGTAGTGCACCCTGGAAAAAATAATCCCAACTATACATACAAAATGTTGGGGTCTAAATTAGCTGTTACCACTCAAGAAATTGATTTTAGAGTCATCAATGGATAGTTCTCTGAAAACATCTGCTCAGTGTGCAGCGGCAGTCAAATAAGATAACAGGAATTGTTAGGAAAGGGATAGATAAGACAACAGAAAATATCATAATGCCATTATATAAAGCCATTCTATACTACACTTTGAATACTGTGTGCAGTTCTGGTCACTCCATCTCAAAAAAAGAGATGTTAGAATTGGAAAAGGTGCAGAGAAGGGCAACAACAATGATTAGGGTTATGGATCAGCTTCCATATGAGGAGAGATTAAAAAGACTGGAACTGTTCATCTTAGAAATGAAATGCCTGAGCAGGGATATGATAGAGGTCTATAAAATCATGAATGGTGTGGAGGAAGTGAATAGGGAAGTGTTATTTACCCCTGTGTGTATGTGACGGTACTGCCTGTTGGAGCCAGCTGAGGTCACTCAATCAGGGTGAACTGCAAACAAAATGGGGCAGACAAACCTCAAACGCTGGCGGATATTCCAATACTTAGATTTTCCAAGCCAGCACAAAACAACTTCTATATTATCATACAGGTTACTCAGAAGTCCAAACAACGCAGTTCCCTTAAAGTACCCAGCCTCAGGCCTCCGTCCAGACACACCTGTCAGATATGATGATGATTACTGAGAATCTTGTCTCATCATATAAAAGAAAAGGTTCTTCCAATCCCAAAGGATCAGCCACGTACCCAGGTTCAATTATAACTTAGATCTTACCCAAAATACACGCTATAGTCAATTCTTATTAACTAAGCTAAAATTTATTAAAAAAGAAAAGAGAGAGAGTGTTGGTTAAAAGATCAATACACAGACAGACTTGAATTCAATTCCTGAGGTTTAGATACACAGCAGAGGTGAGCCTGTAGTTGCCAAACGTCCTTTTAGGAATAGTCCATAGGTTATAGTCCAATGTCCATATCCAGGGTGGCTCCAGTCAAAGACTGGAGATCTCAATCCTTATGGCTTAAGGTTCCTCCCTCTTGAAACCAAAGCAGATCTGAGATGATGTATGATCATGTCCCAGGGTTCTTATACATTTTCAGCAGCCTTTTGGCCTGAGAAAACAACAGGCTTAATTCTCCTTCCTCTAAACATCATGGCAATTAGCACAGGGTAATTTATCCATTAAAACAGTTCAGCTACAGGTTACTACAACCTTTAAAGAGACATATAGACAAGCCTTGTTTGCTGACACCACAAGACCTGAGCAAACATTTACCCTTGCGATCTCTAACAATGCAGACTTGCGTTTTAAAGCTTTATTTATTTACCTATCTCTCCAACCAGTTTTTAAGGCTCATCCCTAGTTCAGGTT
This sequence comes from Platysternon megacephalum, assembly GCA_003942145.1. NCBI lineage: Eukaryota > Metazoa > Chordata > Testudines > Platysternidae > Platysternon > Platysternon megacephalum. Next base: position 421,409 of record QXTE01000430.1, read on the forward strand.
ATTCTGCGAGTTAATTAACCCTTTCTGGCCCTGTCATGAGATATTATATTACACTCATAACGTCACAGTGTAATACAAGAACCAGGGGTCACCCAGTGAAATTAACAGGCAGCAGGTTTAAAACCAACATAAGGAAGTACTTCCTCACACAATTCACAGTCAAACTGTGGAACTCGTTTCCAGGGGATGTTGTGAGGGCCAAAAGTGTAACTGGGTTAAAAAAAGAATTAGGTAAGTTCATAGAGAATAGGTCCATCAGTAGCTATTAGCCAAGATGATAGACAAGGTGGGTGAGGGGTTATATCTTTTGTTGGACCCACTTCTGCTGTTGAAAGAGACAAGCTTTTGAGCTTACGCAGAGAGCTGCTTTAGCCAAGATGGTCAGGGACACAACCCCATGCTTTGGGTGTCCCTAAACCTCCAACTGCCAGAAGTGGGGACTAAACAACAGGGGATGAATCACTCGAAAATGCCCTGTTCTGTTCATTCCCTCTGAAGCACCTGGTACTGGCCACTGTCTGAAGACAGGATATTGGGCTAGATCAGGGGTCGGCAACCTTTCAGAAGCGGTGTGCCGAGTCTTCATTTATTCACTCTAATTTAAGGTTTCGCGTGCCAGTAATACATTTTAACGTTTTTAGAAGGTCTCTTTCTATAAGTCTATAATATATAACTAAACTATTGTTGTATGTAAAGTAAATAAGGTTTTTAAAATGTTTAAGAAGCTTCATTTAAAATTAAATTAAAATGCAGAGCCCCCCGGATCGGTGGCCAGGACCCGGGCAGTGTGAGTGCCACTGAAAATCAGCTCCCGTGCCGCCTTCGGCACGCGTGCCATAGGTTGCCTACCCCTGGGCTAGATGGAGCATTAGTCTGACCTAGTATGGCCGTTCTTATGTTCAATATCTGCCTATCATCCTAAGATTGTTGGTTTTAATATATTTTCTCATCCTATTTCTAAAAGATTCCTTTAGGGTCTGGTTAAAGTATTTCCACCTATGAAGGATCCCTGGAGATTTGAATATTGTATTGTCTAGTTTAATGAAAACTCTATTTAAGACTTTAGCTGCTCCTCCGTTAAACCTTTCGTCCATGGAAACAGTATTTTTGCATTTAGCATGAGTGAAATTAATGCTTTGATGTCAGGTCCTCCCTATATGATATTTCATAGAGGTAAAGTTTCTTTAAGACCTCACCCAAGTTTCCTGCCTAAGATTGTGTCCGAATTTCATGCTAACCAGGCAGTTAATTTACCAATAGTTTGTCCAAAACCTGATGCTGATAAAATGGAAAGGACTCTGCACTCTTTAGCTGTAGCTAGAGCTTTATTTCGCCTTTTATCTGAACAGAACTAAATCTTTTAGTTCTTCTTCCATATTATTTGGCATATGCCGAGAGAGTTAAAGATAAACCGATTTCCTCTCAGACATTTTCAAGTTGGATTTCAAGATGTATTAAATTGTGCTATCGTTAGTAATTAGGGCCCATTCTACAAGAGCCTAAGATGATTCCATAGCTTCTTTTAGTAACATCTCGGTTTTAGGAGTTTGTAAGGTAGCCACGTGGGCTTCTGTTCATACTCTCATGAAACACTATGTAGTTGGACAGGCGACTAGAGAAGATGTAACCGTTGTAACTGCTTTCTTACTTAGATCTGTCTCTACGTAACACTTGTGTACCCACCTCCAGCTGTCAATTGCTTTTCAGTCTCCATGAGTGGAAGACATATAGACAACCACTCAGTTAAGAAAAAGAGGTTACTTACTTATAGTAACTGATGTTCTTCAATGTGTGTTGTCTGTATGTATTCCATGACCCATCCTCCTTCCCCACTATATGAAGGCCTTGCAAGATTTCGGCCGGCGAAGGAACTTAGTGGCAGTTGGTCCACCCCACCCCTTTATGCCTGGGCGGGATGGATTGTGTGAGTATGTGCAGACCAACGGGGGACTGCTAGTAAGAAGAAAATGTCTTATCTCTGGTGCTAGGGGATACACAGTACCCATGAGTGGAAGACGTATAGACAACACATCTCAAAGATCATCAGTTGCTATAAGGTAAGTAATTTCCCACTTTACTGAAATGTTGGTGTGTTCCGGGGAGTAGGAAACAGAGATTTTCTAGCACATGCTGATCAGCAGTTTGGAACCTCTCACTTTGTTTAACAGTGCTCTTTGCCTGGGAATTTATTAGTGTTCTGTCTGCTACTAGTTTACATGTCGCAGGAGATGGATGGGCTTCCATCCTTGGGAGATGAGTCCCTGCCTGACACAGCTTGCTGTCAGGGGACTTATCCTGATACGCAGCTTACGTGTCCCTTTCTCAGTGTCATCCCCTTGTTCTGAGTTGTGTCCCCCTTGTACCACCCTAAATAATCCCTCTCCATCCTTCGCCTGCCCACAGACTGAGTGCCCCCTTTGCAGCAAGGCTTCTGGCAGCTCTGCCCTGCCATCACCTCCTGGCTTGACAGAACATTCTCATACGGGGGGGAGGGATAGCTCAGTGGTTTGAGCATTGGCCTGCTAAACCCAGCATTGTGAGTTCAATCCTTGAGGGGGCCACTTAGGGATCTGTGGCAGAATCAGTACTTGGTCCTGCTAGTGAAGGCAAGGGGCTGGACTCAATGACCCTTCAGGGTCCCTTCCAGTTCTATGAGATAGGTATATCTCCATATATTATTATACTGAGCCTCTCTTCTTTCCCTTTCCCAGTGGATCTTGTTGGTGGCTACAACATTGGCACCATCAGCCATGACAGCAAGATTGACTGGCTGGAGCTGAATGAGACGGGCCACAAGCTTCTCTTCAGGGACAAGAAGATGAGGGTGAGGTGGGAGACAGGCATGCCCGGGGTATGGGCAGTGAGCTGGGCATGCCCAGGAGCAGGGAAGGTGGGTGCCACAGCTCTAATCTAGTGTCCCCTCTTGGACGCTTGCCAGACTGCCATGAGGGGATCCAGCCGCTCAATCCCAGGTGTTTTAATCCTCTGGACACTGCACAGCATCCAAGCACTGCCACTGCTTTGGGGCCTCTAGTCACATTCTCAGAGCACAGCCCCTGTCTAGCACCCTCTCCGGAGCGCTGCTACCACACTGCTCAGCCCCTGGAATCAGTACTGACCCCTTAGACTTGCCCACAGCTTCAATGCACCCTTTCCCTGAACTCCAGCCGGGGGGTGTTCCGGGCCCACAGTTTACCTCTTCATGGGCGCGTGATAGCTGTAACACATGAAACACACAGACACTTTGCACAGGATTGTAACACCGTTGCTGTTTACACAATCACATGAGAAATACACAGATCTTATAGAAAACAACAAACATCCTGAATACACTGCTTTACACTGCAGCTCACCTTTCCCTGGAGAGACAGCCACGTTTCACAGATTATAGATTCCCAGGCCAGAAGGCACCACTGTGATCATCCAGTCTGATCCCCTGTCTCACACAGGCCAGAGAACTTCCCCAAAATAATTCCTAGAGCAGATTTTTTTGAAAAACACCTAAACTGAATTTTAAAATTGCCACTGATGGAGAATGCACCATGACCCTTGGTAAATTGTTCCAATCGTTAATTACTCTCACCATTAAAAATGTGTGTCCTATTTCCAGTTTGAATTTGTCTAGCTTCAACTTCCAGCAGTTGGATTGTGTTGTGCTTTTCTCTGCTAGATTGACCAACCATTATTAAATATTTGTTCCCCATGTAGTGTCTTGCAGGGGTCAACCCTGTGTCCGGTACTATCAATATTTTCATTAATGACTTGGATAATGCAGTGGAGAGTATGCTTATAAAATTTGCAGATGACACCACACTGGGAGGGGTTTCAAGCTCTTTGGAGGACAGGATTAGAATTCAAAATGACCTTGACATATTGGAGAATTGGTCTGAAATTAACAAGATGAAATTCAAAAAAGACAAGTGCAAAGTACTTCATTTAGGAAAGAAAAATCAAAAGCACAACTACAAACTGGGGAATAACTGGCTAGGTTGTCATACTGCTGAAAAGGATCTGGGGATTCTTGTGAATCACAAATTGAATATGAGTCAATAATGTGATGCAGCTGTGAAAAAGGCTAATATTCTGGGATGTATTAACAGGAGTCTTGTATGTAAGAGATGGGAATTAATTGTCGTGCGGCCTCAGCTGGAACACTATGTCCAAATCTAGGTGCCACGCTTAAAGAAAGATATCGACAAATTGGAGAGAGGCTAGTACAGGACAGCAACGAAAACAATAAAAAGTTTAGAAAACCTGACTTAGGAGGAAAGGTTACAGAAACTGGGCATGTTTCGTCTTGAGAAAAGAATGGGGGGGGTGAAGGTGATTACAGTCTTCAGCTATGCTCAGGGCTGTTATAAAAAGGACGGCGATCAGTTCTCCATTTCCACAGAAAGTAGGACAAGACATAATGGTCGTTAATCTGCAGCAAGGATGATTTAGGTTAGACGTTAGGAAAAACTTTCTAACTCTCAGGGTGGTTAAGCTATGAAATAGGCTTCCAAGGGAGGTTGTGGAATTCACATCATTGGAAATTTTTAAAAACATGTTGGACAAACACCTGTCAGGGTTGGTCTAGGGTTACTGGTCCTGCCACAGCACTGGGGCTGGATTGATGATGTCTCAAGGTCCCTTCCAGGCTACATTTCTATGAATCTGTGTAGATGTTATAGACTGTGATCAAGTCATCCCTTAACCTTTTCTTTGCTAAGCTAAATAGATTGAGCTCCATGAGTCTGTCACTATAAGGCAGGTTTTCTAATCCTTTGGTCATTGTCATGGCTCTTCTCTGACCTCTCTCCAATTTATCAACATCCTTCTTTAATTGTGGGTACCGGAACTGGACACAGTATTCCATCAATGGTCACACAAGTGCCTAATATACCTCTCTATTCCTGCTCAAGATTCCCCTATTTATCCCTCTCAGGATGGCATTAGCTCTTTTGGTCATGGCATCAGACTGGGAGCTTGTGTTCAGCAGATTATCCACCATGACCCCCAAATCTTTTTCAGTCACTGCTTCCCAGGATAGATTCTCCCATCCTGTAAGTATGTATGGCCTACATATAGCTCTCAATGGTGGCGCAAAAGCAACCTCAGGGCAGACTGTTAAAAACCAGGGCACAAACCCCTACCTGGTTGTGAGTTCTAAACGTAGATTTCACCAACCACCTGCACCAAGTGCTAATTCCTCAGGCACTTTAATAGCCTTAACACAGAGTCACAGACAACACCTGTAGCCTTATAGTAAACTATATGAAGATGTATTAAATAGGAAAAGGAAATCAGAGAGTTATTTACAAGATTAAAGCAATGAATGAGTTACAGAAAAGGTAATACAGGCTTCTATAATCAGCAAGTTCTATTTGACCTTTAGGGCTAGCCCAGGCTAAGCAGCTGGGGATTTCTTGCTTATGCCTAGAAATACCTTGCTTCCTCCCCCCCTCCCCCCACCGCACCCCCCAGTCCAAGCAGCATAGGTTTTTATCCCTCTCCTGCCTTGTGCTCTGAGCTTCAAACTCAGTCGATGGGACTTGGGAGGAGTCCACTGGCATGACTCATCTTCGCAGGGAGGAGAGCAGAACAAAAATAAGAGTCTTTAGTCCTTTTGTTGACAATTCCTCAATCCAGATGTAGGGAGTTTCCAGTTGTAAAATCCACCCTATCCTATCTGGTATCCATGGATCTCCTCTTTCAGGAGGGGCATAACTGTTTCTGTAGAAGAGAGCATAAATCCAATGAGGAGTCCTTGTGGCACCTAGAGACTAACAAATTTATTTGAGCATAAGTTGCCACAAGTACTCGTTCTTTTTGCTGATACAGACTAACACAGCTACCACTCTGAAACCATAAATCCAATGTCTTCATTAAGATCATGATTTTTAGTATCTAGCAGAGTTATGAATTTAAGCTCCCAGGCTTATCTTTTGAAAGTCTGGTGCAGGTTTCCTTTGAGGCTGAGGGCTGGTAAGAGGAGACCCATCAATACCAGACAGGCTACGAGTGTATCTTACAACTGTCTGGTAAGTCCTCATCCTCAAACGAAACCTGCACAGCACTTTCAGCAGACCAGCCTGGGAGTTTAAATTCATAACTTTGCTAGACCCTAAAAATCATGGTGTTAATAAAGACCCTGGATGTAATAAGGGCTAATACTCAATATATAAGGGCTGCATGTTCAAACTAGAGCGTGCAGGTTGGTAAAGATACATACAGGGAGTTCATAATCTCCCACAGAATTTGTTAAATTGTGAAAACAGGTTCCCCAGAGCATCACAATGGGCTCTCTCTGGGAGTGGCCCCACAGCACAGCCTAGCACCATACTGGGTCCTTGGGATCAGTACTGCCCCGAGGGGAGAGCACTGCCCCCTCCCTGACCTACTCACCTCAGTCTCTGCAGCAGATGTCTGTGCCTGGAAAATCTCCCATCTAGGTGCTGAGCAGGCCTGACCTGGCTCAGCACGTGAGATCTGGCTGTCACAGCACTAGGTGGCTGGATGCAGGGTGCCAGTGTCCTCGCCAAGGGTGGGTCACAGCCCAGTCACAGGCCCTGCTGATTCTGTCTCTTTCCTCATCTAGTTGCAGCTTTATGACATTGAGAGCAGCACCAAGACCACGATCCTGAACTATTGCTCCTATGTGCAGTGGGTCCCAGGCAGTGACGTGGTGGTGGCTCAGAACAGAAACAGCCTCTGCATTTGGTACAACAATGATGCCCCAGAGCGAGTTACCATGTTCCCACTGAAGGTAAAATTCCAGTCTGCTCACTTCCCCCAGAGCTCCCCACCGTCACCCAGCGTCATGTGTGGGGGTTCTGGGAGGGCGCTGGGCAGATCAGTATTTTATGCAGCGGGAACAGATGGGGTGGTGCTTTGAAAGGGGAATAGGAGGAAGTCTAGGGTCTGACCTTCCTGAAAGCTGTGGGGTTGGAGGGGATGGAGAGAGCAGAAAGCGGGCGGGTGAAGTGGGGGAGTTCACTGGGAGAAATGGCCTTTCTCTTAGTTCTGCTTGTGACGGTGGGGTTAGCCCAAGTGCCTGGTGGGGGTCAGTTCTGCTGAGCTCATCTACCTCATAGAATCATAGAATATCAGGGTTGGAAGGGACCTCAGCAGGTCATCTAGTCCAACCCCCTGCTCAGAGCAGGACCAATCCCCAACTAAAACCTGTAGGAGACTACGGCAGAGCTGTCCCAGTGCGCCCCCGGCCCTCTCCCCGCACACAGTGGAAGGTGGAATGGGAGCGGAGGTGCTGAGGTGTCTGGGGCTCTTTCAGGGGGATATCGTAAACCTGGAGCGGAGCAACGGGAAGACTGAGGTGATAGTGGCAGAAGGGGTGAACACGGTGTCCTACATGCTGGACGAGGGGCTCATTGAGTTTGGAACAGCCATTGATGATGGGGACTATAGCAGGTGAGTCCTGGCAGCCAGCGACCCGGGGTGTGGTGGGCAGTGGAGTCCACAAGGAGCCTAAAGGGAATGGGCGACAGGAGATGGATCACTTGATGATTCCCTGTTCTGTTCATTCCCTCTGGGGCACCTGGCACTGGCCACTGGGGGAAGACAGGAGAATGGGCTAGATGGACCTTTGGTCTGACCCAGTATGGCCGTTCTTATGTTCTTAAACCTGTGCAAAGGGACGAATGCCGGTTCTGCGCAGTGTGTGTGAGGGCCTGTTTCAGCTGCGTGCGTATGTCAGGTATCCTCAGAGATGGAGAGCTCTGCAAAAGCCTCCTGAGCCCACGTGGGCCTGTGCATGGATGCAGACACCGTCTGTGGGCCTGTGGGGTGGAACTGCAGCTTGGCCCCTCTGTTTGCATTACAGTGGGAGGTAAGTTTGGGGTGGTGGGTGGGGTATTGAGCTGCTTCTGAGGTAAAACATGGCATGTGCTTCTGGCCAAATGGTCGAAAAGAGCCAGCCTAGTTCTCAGCACCCAGAGACTCGCTGTATGAGACGCTGGACCCAGTGAAGTCACTGGGAGTTCAGGGGGGACAGGATTTCCCTGCTGTAGCCAGAGGGGTAACAGCGGGGTGTGTTTGTGACTGTTATAAGCAACAAGAAACAGCTAGCCCTGGTTTGCCATCCTCAGGCTTCCCCTGTCACTGCCCTCCGCGGAGCCGTGATGCTTTTCAATGGATCCCCAGAGAGGCCCAGCAGGTGGGGCTCCTTGGGCTGCCCACAGCCTGTTCCTGCATAAGGGAGATGGTTTCAGACACAGCCAGAGAGTGGGTGGCAGGGCTGGATGGGCCTCGGGGGTGACATGCAGGGCAGGGACTGAGCAGTTAATATAGCACCAGCCAGAGCCCTGTCCGTGGCCAGGAGAAAGGGCAAAGGGTGGCGGTTGTGTGGAACAAAATCCATCAGGGTTTTCCAACGTGGAAAAGAGCGTCAGACACTCCTAGGACAGGCCCAGCTGAAGGGCTGCTCAGCCCCAGGGCCTCACAGTGACCTGCCTCCATCCCGGCTGCAGGGTCACATGTAACCCACCTCCCTCTTCTCTAACGCGCTGCAAACCCTCCTCTCCCCAGGGCGGCTGCGTTCTTGGAGACGCTGGAAATGTCCACGGAGACCGACGCCATGTGGAAGACCCTAAGCAGACTGGCCCTGGAGGCCAAGCAGCTGCATATCGCTGAGAGGTACAGGGAGGAACCTGCCACCCGGTACCTTTCCTTCTGGGGGTTCCTCACGCCCCAAAGGCCTGATCCCAGTGGCCCAGGTTCTGGCCAAGGAGAACTGGATCTTGTGCCTTGCAGTGCTACTTGTGAGCCAGAGTTCCTGCAGTGGGGTGCGCGGTGTTCTCCATCCCAGGAGCTGGCTCAGTCGTACCATCCTAGGCCCTGGGGCTGATGCGGGGGACACATCCCCGTGTAGCATAGCGCCGCTACAGATCACAATGTGGACAGAGCACGTGGCTGGCGCTCCCTCCTGCGGAGCAGAGCTCATGGCCCTGTGGGGGTGGAAAACAGGCAGAGCATGGGGCTCAAGCTCCCTCCTGTGGAGTCAGACTGTGCTATGACTTGGCCTTACTTCGCTGTGACTACCTGCCCCAGTGTTCCGAGCCCTGGCCTTGCCTTCTGGGTCTGAGGGCAGATAAAAGCCCAAGTATCTGCTCGGCAGCCCATGCTGCTGGTGACTCTGCCCTCCTCACTCTCCCCAGATGCTTCTCAGCGCTGGGCCATGTCTCAAAGGCGCGATTCCTCCACGAAACCAATGAGATCGCCGACCAGGTGGCCAAGGAATACGTGAGTCAAGCTTCACTTCTGCTGTGCAGCAGTGTGTGTGTGTGCGTGTGCGCGCCACGCCTACATTCCCCGGCCTGGAGAGTGTGCAGCCGATCATGCTGGCCTGGCAGGGGTTTCTGGAGACCCTGAGCCATGTGGGAATTGCTCACACTGTCCTTCACCCAGGCCTCCCAGCTCCACCCATCCTGACTGCCTCCCTCACGGGATGCCCAGAGCGCCCCCCCGGCTGTCTCCCTCACGGGGCGCCTAGAGCACCCCCCCAGCTGCCTCCCTCACGAGCTGCCCAGAGCGCCCCCCGCACTGCCTCCATCATGGTGTGCCCAGAGCGCCCTTCCTGCAGCTGTCTCCCTCACAGGGTGCCAGTTGCCGGCCTCCCACAGCCACCTCCCTTGCACCATGCCCAGTGCCACATCCCCCTGCTTGTCTGAGATGTTTGTGTGTGTTTATAGGGTGGGGACGGCACAGATTATTACCAGGTGCGTGCCCGCCTAGCCATGCTGGAGAAGAATTACAAGCTGGCAGAGATGATCTTCCTGGAGCAGGTAAGGGAGGGTCTGTTGTTGGCTGAGAAGTTTACCCTGGGGGGTGGAGCTCATTTGCTGGCTATGGTGTTTGCCCTGGGGGGCCTCATTCATTGGCTATGGGGTTTGCCCTGGGGAGGGGCTCATTCGTTGGCTATGGGGTTTGCCCTGGGGTATGAGGGCGGAGATCTGATTAATTGGCGGTGAGGTTTTCCCTGAGGTACGGGGGTGGGGTGGGGTGGGAGGCTCATTTGTTGATGTAGTGTGAGGAGACATACGCAACATCCAGAGAACTCTACCAGGAAGTTCCTTCCTATGTTTTTTGAGCTGCCCGCTGCAACATGTCCAAAATGTCTCATTTTGTGGCATCTCCTACATTCTGCTTCTTTTGCTGGTTGTTGCCAGCTGTGGCTTGGTGTCTTGCCACATCTTGCACAGCTTTTCCTACCTTCCCTCCAAAGGTGCTTTGGTCTCCCAATCGAGTTGTGCACTGTTCTAAGGTTGTATATTTGGTCTGTCTGCTCCTTTCACATTGTTTCTTTCCTCTTTATTGTGTCAATATTGTAGTCTCTCCTATGCTGCTGGAGTGTAAGTCATATTGCAAGAAACCATAAAAATACAGCATTTTCACTTTTGCTATAGTTCTCGTGGAGAACAGGAGTTCTATAACCACTCCACACCTTCCTTTCTTTATAATAAAAGATTAAAACCTAAATTAATAACCAGAGTATTTTCACACAGCAATTCAAAATACACTGAACATTCCTTAAAACTGTTTACACTAATATGTCCCCTTTTCAATTACATTTAAATAGTCCTGAGCAGTATTCTAAAGATCAAGTCGTGGAGGAGATGTGGTCACACATCCAGACTGTTCTCATTTCTGTTGAGTTTGGGTGTGGAGTTCCCTTAAGAGAGGCTCTCACATCCTGACAGAGTACCTGAAGGTTCCTGATCCTCTGTTGGGTTGGGAAATATTGAAGATGGAGCCAGTTCCTCCAGAGAAGTCTTCTTGGAGTCTTCTCTAGGTAGGATCTGGGAGTTTCTGTCAAGTTCCAAATGTCTGCGAGCCTTTAAGTCGAACTTTATCTCTGTCTCAGTCCAGGCCCTGCTTTTGTCCTGTGCCAAACATTCAAGTTTTGCTGCTGCCGAATGTTTATTTCAGCATCCCATTCTCAAAATTCCTTCAGGTCGGGCCAGTGAGGTTTGAGCTGAGTCAGTGCCACAGGTAAAAGCCTCTTTCACTGTCTTTGCATCAGAAGTTCTGCTGGAGATAGCCCAGAGGCAAACAGTGTTGACTGATATGCCAGGAGTCCTTTCTGTGGGTCCACTGATATTTGCAGAAGTCTTTGTAATGTCTGCCCTGACCTCTCCATCTCCCCGTTGCTCTGGGGGTAATGTGGACTACTAGTACGACGTTCAAAATCAAAGTCCTGTGCAAATGCTAGGGATGTTTCAGAGGTGAATTGAGGCCCATTATCAGACATGAGGAGTTCAGAAACTCCCTGTCTTGCAGATATTGACTAGTTTCTGGATGATTGTGCTGATGAGCTCTGTGTAAGGATAGCCAAGTCAGTGTATCTGGGGAGGCAATCCGCTACAATAATGTATGTGTCCTTTCCAGAAAAACTGTGGCTACCCATTGCCATGGTCTATCATGTAGCTTTGTAGAGAGCAGTGGCTCTGGTGATTGTTTTCTTTCCTTGTTACATACCTCACAGCCTTCTACTAAGGTCTGAATTTGCCTTCTCAGAGACCATCCAATCGTTGTGCAAATGCCTTGTACTTGTTTATACCTTAGTGTGTCCCTCATGGATTTTGGAGAGCATCTGTTTCTGAAGTACCAGCCGCAGGGATAAATTAATCTCTAATCTCTGGTCAACTGCAGGAAGCATTTGTCTTTTCTTTCTCTGCACACATGTTTATTTTATTGTGTAAAGTCCATGCAAATCTGGATTTTGCCATTGGGCTTTTGATACTTCAACCGTTCTCGCACACCAGTCAGTGGGTTCTTCTGTCTGGGAAATCCCCATATCTTCCATTCTCATGAATTCTTTGACTTTCGCTAGCAGGGTGTGGGGATGTGGTGTGGGGCTGTGAGAGCAAAGGGAGTCACTGATGGCACCAGTTTTCTTTTGAACTCCCCTGACAGCTGTCCTGGCCCTGGGAAGATGTGTGGATACATCTCCTGTACAGGTTGCTTTCTGCCATTAATGCATTCCAGTTTCTCTACTAGGTGTAGTCCTTGTACCCTACTGTTTCCCCTTGTTCCTGTCACCTTCTATTAAATTTGGCCCTTCACATATAATATTCTGCCTACCTATGAAATGGGCTTTCAAAGGCCTCTTTTGTTTTGTCACAGATCCACAGGATCTGTGCTCTGCCCCTGTTTTTAAGCAGTCCCTTGGAGGAACCCCTGCAGACCCCCAAGGAGTCCTTCTCTTCCTTAAGGGTAGGCCACACGGCCTCCACATCTCCTAAACTGAGCCTCTGGGCTCCAGCACTACTGTTTCACACTGTGATTCCTGCCCAGTGAGTCCACCTGAGATAGCCGGGACCAATGCACCTCCGCAGCTATTTGCAGTGACATCAGGCAGCTATTTCAAAACAGAGCAGGGATAGTCAGCTGTAACGCAGCATCGGAAAGTCCTTAAGTTTGCATAGACATAGTCCAGCCTGGCCAAGCCAGCACACCACAAAGCCAAGCGGGTGTGGAATCCATTTGTTGGCCCTTCCCCTCTGTCTCTTTGTCAGTTTCCCATAAATAGGGGTCAGTTGTTCAGTCCCTGGGGCTCTCTTTGTCTTTCCGGATCTTCTGTTGATGTGGGTTGGTTTCAGCCAGTCCTTTAACAATCCTCCCACTCCAGACAGTTACGTGACACAAATATCTCAAGTCTCCGTCTCTGCCCCAAGAGCAGGTTTTCAGCCCTTTAACACCCACTGGCTAGCAATCCCCAGTCCAGTAAGTCACCACATAGAGAGACAAGGGGGGTGAGGGAATATCTTTGATTGGACTCAACTTCTGTTGGTGAAAGAGACACGCTTTCAAGCTTACGCACAGCTCTTCAGGTCTGGCAATGGTGCTGAGTGTGTCACAGCTCAGTGTGCTCAGTGTGTCACAGCTCAGTGTGCTCAGTGTGTCACAGCTCAGTGTGCTCAGTGTGTCACAGCTCAGTGTGTCACAGCTCAGTGTGCTCAGTGTGTCACAGCTCAGAGTGTCACAGCTCAGTGTGCTCAGAGTGTCACAGCTCAGTGTGCTCAGAGTGTCACAGCTCAGAGTGTCACAGCTCAGAGTGTCACAGCTCAGAGTGTCACAGCTCAGAGTGCTCAGTGTGTCACAGCTCAGTGTGCTCAGTGTGTCACAGCTCAGTGTGCTCTGTGTGTGACAGCTCAGTGTGTCACAGCTCAGTGTGCTCTGTGTGTCACAGCTCAGTGTGTCACAGCTCAGTGTGCTCAGTGTCACAGCTCAGTGTGCTCAGAGTGTCACAGCTCAGTGTGTCACAGCTCAGTGTGTCACAGCTCAGTGTGCTCTGTGTGTCACAGCTCAGTGTGTCACAGCTCAGTGTGCTCTGTGTGTCACAGCTCAGTGTGTCACAGCTCAGTGTGCTCAGTGTGTCACAGTGTTTAGTAAGTGTAGCTTGAGAGCTTGTCTTTCTCACCAACAGAAGCTGGTCCAGTAAAAGCTATCACCTCCCCCCCCTTGTCTCTCTAATATCCTGGGGCCAACACGGCTACAACTATACTGCACAGTGCATGACAACAGTATGCTCATAAAATAGGATAGAAATTCCCGTTTTGTCACATCTTTTCCTCTTGGAGAGAGACCTGGGAAGTTCAATCCACAGGGGTTATTCATGGATGCCAAAACTGATTTCCCACCCACTTGGTAGCTCTCCTCCCAGGCACTTCCAAGATTCTTACAGAATAAGTTTTATAACACAATACAGAACAGTTTCACACCCTCCCTTAGATGTTGTGAGTTTGTCACTAGCAGAGTGGACACAGAGTCATAGAATCGTAGGACTGGAAGGGACCTCAAGAGATCTCCTAATCCAATCCCCTGTACTCAAGGCAAGACTAAGTATTATCTAGACCATCCCTGACAGGTGTTTGTCTAATCTGCTCTTAAAAAACTCCAATTACGGAGATTCAACAACCTCCCTAGGCAATTTATTCCAGCGCTTAACCACCCTGACAGGACATTTTTCCTAATGTCCAACCTAAACCGCCCTTGCTGCAATTTAAGCCCATTGCTGCTTGTCCTATCCTCAGAGGTTAAGGAAAACAATTTTTCTCCCTCCTCCTTGTACCAACCTTCTATGTACTTGAAAACCGTTTTCATGTCCCCTCTCAGTCGTCTCTTCTCCAGACTAAAAAAACCCCAATTTTTTCAATCTTTCCACATAGGTCATGTTTTCTAGACCTTTAATCATTTGTGTTGCTCTTCTCTGGACTTTCTCCAGTTTGTTCACATCTTTCCTGAAATGTGGCACCCAGAACTGGACACAATACTCCAGTTGAGGCCTAATCAGCGTGGACTAGAGCGGAAGAATTACTTCTCGTGTTTTGCTTCCAACACTCCTGCTCAGAGCTCCAGTACGAAACTGCAGAAAAACCTGAGTGTCTCTGGATTAAATTTAGAAGTATGAACAACAAGGGTAATGTCGTGGTGGGAGTCTGCTACAGACCCCCAGACCAGGGGGATGAGGTGGACGAGGCTTTCTTCCAGCAACTAACAGAAATTGCTAGATCACAGGCCCTGGTTCTCATGGGTGACTTTAATCACCCTGATATCTGCTGGGAGAGCAATACAGCAGCTCACAGACAATCCAGGAAGTTTCTGGAAAGTGTAGGGGACAACTTCCTGGTGCAAGTGCTGGAGGAACCAACTAGGGGAAAAGCTTTTCTTGACCTGCTGCTCACAAACAGGGAAGAAATAGTAGAGGAAGCAATAGTGGATGGGAACCTGGGAGGCAGTGACCATGAGATGGTCGAGTTCAGGATCCTGATACAAGGAAGAAAGGAGAGCAGTAGAACAGAGACCCTGGACTTTAGAAAAGCAGACTTTGACTCCCTCAGGGAACTGATGGGCAAGGTCCCCTGGGAGAATAACATGAGGGGGAAAGGAGTAGAGGAAAGCTGGCTGTATTTTAAAGAAACCTTATTGAGGTTGCAGGAACAAACCATCCCCATGTGTAGGAAGAAAAGTAAATATGGCAGGCGACCAGCTTGGCTTAACAGTGAAATCCTTGCTCGTCTTAAACACAAAAAAACAGCTTACAAGAAGTGGAAGATTGAACAAATAACCAGGGAGGAGTATAAAAGTATTGCTCAGGCATGCAGGTGTGAAATTAGGAAGGCCAAATCACACTTGGAGTTGCAGCTAGCCGGAGATGTTAGGAGTAACAAGAAGGGTTTCTTTAGGTATGTTAGCAACAAGAAGAAAGTCAAGGAAAGTGTGGGCCCCTTGCTGAATGAGGGAGGGAACCTAGTGACAGAGGATGTGGAGAAAGCTAGTGTACTAAATGCTTTTTTTGCCTCTGTCTTCACAGACAAGGTCAGCTCCCAGACAGCTGCACTCTGCAGCACGGTATGGGGAGGAGGTGACCAGCTCTCTGTGGAGAAAGTAGTAGTTCGGGACTATTTAGGAAAGCTGGACGAGCACAAGTCCATGGGGCCGGATGCGCTGCATCCGAGGGTGCTAAAGGAGTTGGCCGATGAGATTGCGGAGCCATTGGCCATTATCTTTGAAAAATCATGGCGATCGGGGGAGGTCCCGGACGACTGGAAAAAAGCTAATGTAGTGCCCATCTTTAAGAAAGGGAAGAAGGAAGATCCAGGGAACTACAGGCCAGTTAGTCTCACCTCAGTCCCTGGAAAAATCATGGAACAGGTCCTCAAGGAATCAATCCTGAACCACTTAAAGGAGGGGAAAGTGATCAGGAACAGTCAGCATGGATTCACCAAGGGCAAGTCATGCCTGACTAACCTAATTGCCTTCTATGATAAGATAACCGGCTCTGTGGATGAGGGGAAAGCAGTGGATGTGCTATTTCTGGACTTTAGCAAAGCTTTTGATACAGTCTCCCACAGTATTCTTGCCAGCAAGTTAAAGAAGTATGGGCTGGATGAATGGACGGTAAGGTGGATAGAAAACTGGCTAGATGGTCGGGCTCAACGGGTAGTGATCAATGGTTCCTTGTCTAGTTGGCAGCCGGTATCAAGTGGAGTGCCCCAAGGGTCGGTGCTGGGGCCGGTTTTATTCAATATCTTCATTAACGATCTGGAAGATGGTGTGGACTGCACCCTTAGCAAGTTTGCAGATGACACTAAACTGGGAGGAGTGGTTGATACGCTGGAGGGTAGGGATAGGATACAGAGGGACCTAGACAAATTA
This sequence comes from Platysternon megacephalum, assembly GCA_003942145.1. Classification (NCBI taxonomy): domain Eukaryota; kingdom Metazoa; phylum Chordata; order Testudines; family Platysternidae; genus Platysternon; species Platysternon megacephalum. The sequence continues at coordinate 437,567 of QXTE01000430.1, forward strand.
GAGGATTGGGCCAAAAGAAATATGATGAGGTTCAACAAGGACAAGTGCAGAGTCCTGCATTTAGGACGAAAGAATCCCATGCACTGCTATAGACTAGGGACCGAATGGCTGGGCAGCAGTTCTGCAGAAAAGGACCTAGGGGTTACGGTGGACGAAAAGCTGAATATGAGTCAACAGTGTGCCCTTGTTGCCAAGAAGGCTAATGGCATTTTGGGTTGTATAAGTAGGGGCATTTCCAGCAGATCGAGGGATGTGATCATTCCCCTCTACTCAGCACTGGTGAGGCCTCATTTGGAGTACTGTGTCCAGTTTTGGGCCCCACACTACAAGAAGGATGTGGATAAATTGGAGAGAGTCCAGCGGAGGGCAACAAAAATGATTAGGGGGCTGGAGCACATGACTTACGAGGAGAGGCTGAGGGAACTGGGATTGTTTAGTCTGCAGAAGAGAAGAATGAGGGGCGATTTGATAGCTGCTTTCAACTACCTGAAAGGGGGTTCCAAAGAGGATGGATCTAGACTGTTCTCAGTGATAGAAGATGACAGAACAAGGAGTAATGGTCTCAAGTTGCAGAGGGGGAGGTTTAGGTTGGACATTAGGAAAAACTTTTTCACTAGTAGGGTGGTGAAGAACTGGAATGGGTTACCTAGGGAGGTAGTGGAATCTCCTTCCTTAGAGGTTTTTAAGGTCAGGCTTGACAAAGCCCTGGCTGGGCTGATTTAGTTGGGTTTGGTCCTGCTTTGAGCAGGGGGTTGGACTAGATGACCTCCTGAGGTCCCTTCCAACCCTGAGATTCTATGATTCTATGATTCTATGAATGCATCCCAGAATTATGTTCACTTTTTTTGCAACAGTGTTCCACTCTTCATTCATATTTAGCTTATGGTCCACTATGACTGAGGGGGGACATGATAAGAGTTTCAAGTACATAAAAGGTTATTACAAGGAGGAGGGGGGGAAATTGTTTTCCTTAACCTCTGAGGATAGGACAAGAAGCAATGGGCTTAAATTGCAGGAAAGGAGGTTTAGGTTGGACATTAGGAAAAACTTCCTAACTGTCAGAGTGGTTAAGCACTGGAATAAATTTCCTGGGGAGGTTGTGGAATCTCCATCATTGGAGATTTTTAAGAGCAGGTTAGACAAACACCTGTCAGGGATGGTCTAGAGCAGTGCTTCTCAAAGCCGATCCGCCGCTTGTTCAGGGAAAGGCCCTGGCGGTCCGGGCCGGTTTGTTTACCTGCCGCGTCCGCAGGTTCAGCCGATCGCGGCTCCCACTGGCCGCGGTTCGCCGCTCAGGCCAATGGGGGCAGCGGGAAGCAGCGCGGGCCGAGGGATGTGCTGGGCGCCACTTCCCGCCACCCCCATTGGCCTGAGCGGCGAACCGCAGCCAGTGGGAGCTGCGATCGGCCAAACCTGCGGACGCGGCAGGTAAACAAACCGGCCTGGACCGCCAGGGGCTTTCCCTGAACAAGCGGCGGCCCGACTTTGAGAAGCACTAGTCTAGATCAGCAGTTCTCAAACTGTGGGTCAGGACCCCAAAGTGGGTCATGAGCCCATTTTAATGGGGTCACCAGGGCTGGCTTAGACTTGCTGGAGCCTGGGGCTGAAGCCGAAGCCTGAGCCCCACCGCCCGAGGTCAAAGCCGAAGCCTGAGGGCTTCAGCGCTAGGCGGTAGGGCTCAGGTTACAGGCCCCTTGCCTGGGGCTGAAGCCCTTGGGCTTTGGCCCCCCATCCAAGGCGGCGGGGCTTGGGCGGGCTCAGACTTCGGTCCCCCCTCCTGGGGTCATGTAGTAATTTTTGTTGTCAGAAAGGGGTCACAGTGCAATGAAGTTTGAGAACCCTGCTCTAGATAATACTTAGTCCAGCTGTGAGTGCAGGGGACTGGACTAGAAGACCTCTTGAGGTCCCTTCCAGTCCTACGATTCTATGATTGTCTAGTCTCCTGTGGACTGTAATACTGTGGTCTCATTTCGGTTGTTGGGATTAGTGTGCCTTTGCTGGGTGGTGTTGGTGACCTGTGATATATAGGAGGTCAAACTAGATAGTCTAGTGGTTGCTTCTGGCTTTAAATTCTCTGACTCTGTGACCCATGCTTAGGCCCGTCCCCTCTGGACCTATTGTCTTTTCATACCTGGACCTACTGTCCACAACTTCTGCCGCCAATTGGCCTGCACTCAGGCTTCCTCTCCACTAATCGCATTTAAGCTCGTGGGGACATATCTCATAGAGTTCCTCTAAACCAACTAGGCCATATAAATGTTCCGATGTAGCAACACCTGCACCTTCACCTCATTTGTGGACATCTCCTCCCATCAGTGTGGTAGCTATTGTATACGTCACATCCTGAGTCATTTGTACACCCTGAAACCTTTCCCTATAAGCCAAAGGTTTCCAGTCAAACTTAAGCAATAGAACCTTTTGGATCTGTTCATAGTCCCCAGTATTCACTCTGTCCTTCTGGCTATACACCTCTGCCACTTTAAGATTGACTAACGGGGTGAGACAGCGGAGCTGGTCTGCAGATTCAAACTGGTTTACATCATGAGCATTCTCAAAGGCACTGAGGTAGGCATCTATATCCCCCCTTCCTAAAACTGGGGCCGCAAGTTGGTACATAGGTTCTCTGGGGAATTGGCTTCTCATGGTCTCTCCACACATACCCCTCTATGGAACCTCTTGCTCCTCTGCTTCTCCAAATTCAGTTAATGCTGTCGCTGCCTCTTGCAATTCTTCGGCTTCTGTGTCTCTAGCTGAAGGTTCTTCTCCCTCGGCACCAACTTCCGCCCCTTCAAATCTAGCACTGTGGAATTGGGCCATGAGGATGCACTGCTGCGGCTGCCCCGTTGCCCTTGGACTCTCTCGGAATCCCGCCTGTGTCTGGACCCTGGTTCTTGGTCCAGTCATCCTTCTCCAGGCAAGCAATCAGCTGCACCTCGTTTAACTTCCCAAAGCTTAACGTTGTCTCCCTGCGCAGCTCTGCAATGCTGTTCTTAGGAGCTGGTCTTATGCCATTTTCTTGCTGTTTCCTTTGACTAACCTTGTTTTTCTTCTTCGAGAGATTGCACATGTGCATTCCACTCTCGGTAGCTGTGCTCCCCGCACATGGCCGTTGGAAGATTTTTCCCTCAGCGGTACCCATTGGGCGGCTCGAGCACCCTCTGCTGCTGCATGCCACTGCAGTCAGGTCTGAAGGGCAGAGCCGCCGCTAGCCCACCCGTAGTTCCTTAATCATAGAATCTCAGGGTTGGAAGGGACCTCAGGAGGTCATCTAGTCCAACCCCCTGCTCAAAGCAGGACCTAATCCCAACTAAATCATCCCAGCCAGGGCTTTGTCAAGCCTGACCTTAAAAACCTCTAAGGATGGAGATTCCACCACCTCCCTAGGGAACCCATTCCAGTGCTTCACCACCCTCCTAGTGAAAAAGTTTTTCCTAATATCCAACCTACACCTCCCCCACTGCAACTTGAGACCATTGCTCCTTGTTCTGTCATCTGGTACCACTGAGAACAGTCTAGATCCATCCTCTTTGGAACCCCCTTTCAGGTAGTTGAAAGCAGCTATCAGATCCCCCCTCATTCTTCTCTTCTGCAGACTAAACAATCCCAGTTCCCTCAGACTCTCCTCATAACTCATGTGCTCCAGCCCCCTAATCATTTTTGTTGCCCTCCACTGGACTCTTTCCAATTTTTCCACATCCTTCTTGTACTGTGGGGCCCAAAACTGGACACAGTACTCCAGGTGAGGCCTCACCAATGTCGAATAGAGGGGAACGATCACGTCCCTCGATCTGCTGGCAATGCCCCTACTTATACACCCCAAAATGCCGTTAGCCTTCTTGGCAACAAGGGCACACTGTTGACTCATATCCAGCTTCTCGTCCACTGTAACCCCTAGGTCCTTTTCTGCAGAACTGCTGCCTAGCCACTCGGTCCCTAGTCTGTAACAGTGAATGGGATTCTTCCGTCCTAAGTGCAGGACTCTGCACTTGTCCTTGTTGAACCTCATCAGGTTTCTTTTGGCCCAATCCTCTAATTTGTCTAGGTCCCTCTGTATCCTATCCCTACCCTCCAGCGTATCTACCACTCCTCCCAGTTTAGTGTCATCTGCAAATTTGCTGAGAGTGCAGTCCACGCCATCCTCCAGATCATTAATGAAGATATTGAACAAAACCGGCCCCAGGACCGACCCTTGGGGCACTCCGCTTGAAACCGGCTGCCAACTAGACATGGAGCCGTTGATCACTACCCGTTGAGCCCGACGATCTAGCCAGCTTTCTATCCACCTTATAGTCCATTCATCCAGCCCATACTTCTTTAACTTGCCGGCAAGAATACTGTGGGAGACCGTATCAAAAGCTTTGCTAAAGTCAAGGAATAACACATCCACTGCTTTCCCCTCATCCACAGACCCAGTTATCTCCTCATAGAAGGCAATTAGGTTAGTCAGGCATGACTTGCCCTTGGTGAATCCATGCTGACTGTTCCTGATCACTTTCCTCTCCTCTAAGTGCTTCAGAATTGATTCCTTGAGGACCTGCTCCATGATTTTTCCAGGGACTGAGGTGAGGCTGACTGGCCTGTAGTTCCCCGGATCCTCCTTCTTCCCTTTTTTAAAGATGGGCACTACATTAGCCTTTTTCCAGTCATCCGGGACCTCCCCCGATCGCCATGAGTTTTCAAAGATAATGGCCAATGGCTCTGCAATCACATCCGCCAACTCCTTTAGCACCCTCGGATGCAGCGCATCCGGCCCCATGGACTTGTGCTCGTCCAGTTTTTCTAAATAGTCCCGAACCACTTCTTTCTCCACAGAGGGCTGGTCACCTTCTCCCCATACTGTGCTGCCCAGTGCAGCAGTCTGGGAGCTGACCTTGTTCGTGAAGACAGAGGCAAAAAAAGCATTGAGTACATTAGCTTTTTCCACATCCTCGGTCACTAGGTTGCCTCCCTCATTCAGTAAGGGGCCCACACTTTCCTTGACTTTCTTCTTGTTGCTAACATACCTGAAGAAACCCTTCTTGTTACTCTTAACATCTCTTGCTAGCTGCAACTCCAAGTGTGATTTGGCCTTCCTGATTTCACTCCTGCATGCCTGAGCAATATTTTTATACTCCTCCCTGGTCATTTGTCCAATCTTCCACTTCTTGTAAGCTTCTTTTTTGCGTTTAAGATCAGCAAGGATTTCACTGTTTAGCCAAGCTGGTCGCCTGCCATATTTACTATTCTTTCTACACATCGGGATGTTTTTTTCCTGCAACCTCAATAAGGATTCTTTAAAATACAGCCAGCTCTCCTGGACTCCTTTCCCCCTCATGTTATTCTCCCAGGGGATCCTGCCCATCAGTTCCCTGAAGGAGTCAAAGTCTGCTTTTCTGAAGTCCAGGGTCAGTATTCTGCTGCTTTCCTTTCTTCCTTGTGTCAGGATCCTGAACTCTACCATCTCATGGTCACTGCCTCCCAGATTCCCATCCCCCCTCATTCTTCTCTTTTGCAGACTAAACAATCCCAGTTCCCTCAGCGTCTCTTTATAACTCATGTCCTCCAGCCCCCTAATCATTTTTGTTCCCCTTCGTTGGACTCTTTCCAATTTTTCTTCTTACCGTCCATGGCAGTCGCTGGAATCCCTGTTCGTTGCCAGAACAGCTTTCTCTCTGCTGTGTAGGTAGTATCGTTGTGGTTTAGTAGTTGTTATAGTTAGTAATTTTTAGTTGTTTGGTTAAAAAAAATGGGAGGGAGGAGGGTTGATTTTGTTGTTTTTCTCCATTTCAGTGTTCTGCTGCCGGCACCGAGGCATGCCCCAGTTTCTGGGCTTCAAGCAAGTGCTTCTTGCTCAAAGCCTATGCTGGTGAGCGACCCTCACAGCAGTTGTCTTAAGTGCCTGGGCAAAGCACGGGTGAAAGACCAATGCCAGATTTGCCGGGAATTGAAGCCTAGAATGAAAAGGATAGGGAGGCTAGGCTGAAATTCCTGCGAATGGAGGCAGCATTCAGACCACTGTTGGCGCCGTCCTGGTCCAAGCCAGTGCCAAGGGCTACCGCTCCAGTGAAAAGCTCACCTCCAACGTTGCTGGAGTCCCGGCAGCGATCTCCTTCACCTATGCCGAGGAAGGAATATGAGCCTTCCAAAGAGGAACCAAGCAGGGGAAGAGCTCCACCTTGCAAGTCTGGTAAGAGGGGCAAGAGGGAGTGGTATAGAATGCGTATGAAATCTAAGCGCCCCTCCTCCAAATCAGTGCCTACGCCGGCACAGTTGGCTTCGGTGCCGGAGAGGGCACCGTTGAGTGCGGTGCCAGAAGTAACACCATCAACTTCAGCAGCACTGCAATGGCAGACACGCGCTCAGTGCCAACTGCCCTGGAAGTGTTCACAGCGGCAAGGAATTTGCTCTGCTTCTGTGTGTCGCTGGCCATGCAGGAGTCAGATCCCTGGGCCCCGTTGCCCCGTCTGGCACCAACACCAGCAGTGTCGCTTGTGTTACCATGCCAGCTGCCTGCTTCCTGGACAGGCGGCCCATCGGTATCATCTGAGGGGAAGCCAGCAATGATGGCAATGCTGTGTCCATCCCCAGGTTCTCGGGACCAGCCCCCAACACCCACGGGACCAGCCCCTCCATGGTCAGAGGGAAGGGAAGCTTCACTGCGGGACTCAGAGATGGGATCTCGTATCTCACAATGCTGACGCAGATCCCTGCTCTCTCCTCCCTCTCCACCCACCAGCGCAACGCCACCGTGGGCATTACTATGGAAATGTGGCCAGGAGGTCACTGGGGACCAGGCCTGTCTCGGTGACCTTGTTGGAACCCCTGGGTTTTCCCCCCAACTTCTAGATCCTCCCCTCGCCGTGCCTACTCAGTGCCCTCATCTCGGTGGGGGAGTCCTTGCACCGAGCTGCCCCATCCCACGTCCAGGACTGGGCTCAGAAGAGGCATTGAAAGCAGAGGAACAGCCTGTGGAAGAAATTCAACCACGTCCAGTCTTGGCTTCCTCCTCTCCGGACAAGACAGTTTCCTCAGAGGCAACTTCACCCCTCGTGATGATTTTAAAGCTTATCAGGAATTGTGAGGGAGGGTGGCTGCAGGTCGAGGAGGTCAAGGAGTCCTCATCTCACCTGACTGACGTTTGATCAATGGCAGGTCCCTCTAGGATGGGACTGAGGCAATATTGGCATCTGTAAAGGTGCTATGGCAGACCCCATCTTCATTGCCTCCCACCTCAAAGAGAGCAGAGCAGAAGCACTTTGTGCCCTCCCAAGGCTCTGAATATCTTTACTCCCACCCCTCTCCAGGGCCCTTAGTTGTTACAGCAGCTAATGAGAGAGAGCGATGGGGCATCAGGCTGTCACCCCCCCAAATCAAAGGACTCAAAGAGATGGGTTTTGTTTGGCAGGAACATTTATTCAACTAGAGGATTGAAGCTTTGAATTGCCAACCAGCAGGCTCTGCTGGGGCCTTATGACAAACGCCTGTCAGGGATGGTCTAGACAATACTTAGTCCTGCCTTGAGGGCAGGGGACGGGACTAGAGACCTCTCGAGGTCCCTTCCAGTCCTACAATTCTATGATTTAAATGTATGGGGCTCCATGGAGAGGTTCTCAGAACTGCGTCCTGAGAATGCCAGGCAGAAGTTCTCTTCCCTGGTGAACGGGGGCAGACTAGTACTGAGAACATGGCTGCCGGCTGGGCTGGACGGGGCAGACTCAGCAGCTAGAACCATGGCTTCCATTGTTGCCATGCAGAGATCCTCATGGTTACAGTCTTCTGCTCTCCCCTATGAAGTCCAGAATACTATTCAGGACTTGCCGTTTGAGGGTCCTTCTCTGTTCTCAGACCAAGTGGACAACAAGCTCCGTGGGCCTGTACACGCCTGCCTGCTCAGAAAGTGGTATTGACCTCAACATATCCACTGTTTTTCCACTCCAGCTCCTTGACAGGACCTGTCAAAAAATAAGTGCAGGGGTTAGAAGTGCAGGCCTCCCGCTCCTGTTGCTTCGGCTCCAGCTCTGGGCCCTTCAAGACATCTGGGAACTGCCCAGCAGTCATTTTGATGGGCCAGTCGAGGATGCCATGCCAGTCTCCATCTCTCCAGACCCTATTTCCCCCTCATTTGCAAACCATCTGTTCCACTTCCTCAGTGCTTGCTCCCAAATTACTTTAACCGGTGGGTCGTGCGCATTGTGGAAGTGGGATATGGTCTTCAGTTTGTTTCTGCCTCTCCCTCCCCGCCTATATCCCTCTGCAGGGATCACGCCTATGAGGAGCTCCTTCTCCAGGAGGTGCAGTCTCTCCTTCGGTCAGGGGCCAGAGAAGCAGTTCTACACTGTCCAAGAGGGAAGGGGTTTTATTCCTGTTATTTCCTAATCCCAAAAGCGAAGGGGGGCAGTCTCAGTCCAGTTTTAAACCTGCGTCAACTCAACAAATTCTTAAAAAAGATAAAGTCTCTCATGGTCACCCTAGCTTCTGTTATTCCCGCCCTGGATCTGGGGACTGGTGGGCCAACCTCGACTTAAAAGATGCCTACTTCCATGTGGCAGTCAACCAAGTTCATAGGAAGTACCTCAGATATGTGTCAAGTATCAGAGGGGTAGCCGTGTTAGTCTGAATCTGTAAAAGCAGCAAAGAATCCTGTGGCACCTTATAGACTAACAGACGTTTTGCAGCATGAGCTTTCGTGGGTGAATACCCACTTCTTCGGATGCATCCGAAGAAGTGGGTATTCACCCACGAAAGCTCAGATATGTGGTAAATCAAAATCATCAGCAGTTCGCTGTACTACCGTTTGGCCTGTCAGCATCTCCCAGGGCTTTTACCAAAGTTATGGCAGTAGTAGCTGGCTTCCTGAGAAGATTGGGAATCCAAGTTTACCCCTACCTAGATGACTGGCTTGTGATCCAGACTGCAGGTATTGTTGTGTATTCCTGATCCAGTCAATATTCAGTGCTCTGGGACTGCTAGCCAATGCAGAGAATTTCTCCTTTCCCCTGTCCAGAGGATAGAGTGTATAAGGGCTGTACTGGACTTGTCTCAAGCCAGAGCTTTTCTTCCGGACCTGAGGGTTCAGACAATCCATAAGAACGGCCATACTGGGTCAGACCAATGGTCCATCTAGCCCAGTGTCCTGTCTTTTGACAGTGGCCAGTGCCAGGAGCTTCAGAGGGAATGAACAGAACAGGGCAAGTATCGAGTGATCCATCCCCTGTCATCCACTCTCAGCTTCGGACAGTCAGCGGCTAGGGACACAGAGCATGGAGTTGCGTCCCGAGCATATTGGCTAATAGCCATTGATGGATCTATCCTCCATGAACTTATCTAATTCTTTTCTGAACCCTGTTAATAGTTTTGGCAATTCGATCAATTGTTACAGAGACGAAAGCTCACCTGGTCACAACAGCATGACGTTGAGATTCTTTGGGGCATGTGGCCTCTAGCCCTTTTGATTCAGTAGGTCAGACTGCACCTCAGAGTTCTACCGGCTAGGCTGGCACTGGGGCACGCGGCTCTCCTACTCTTCTGGCCGAGGTAACGGCAACCAGAAATGGCACTTTCAGTCATGGATGCAACAGTGAGCAAGTAGCCAAAGGCTCAAATGGGGGACCCATAAATCTTGACAACACAAAGTTCAGATCTCATGGCAGGAACAGGCCTTGGAGTTTCCCGTGGATAGGTGTCAGTTGTTCAGTCTTTAGGGCTCTCTCAGGATCCTTCATTGATGTGGGTTGGTGTCAGCCAGTCCTTCAACAATCCGTTCCTCCCACCCCAGACAGTCACCTGACACAAGATCTCATGTCTCCGGCTCTGCCCCAGGGCAGCTTTTTACCCCTTCTGCCCCCACGGGGCAGCAGTCCCTAGGCCAGGGAGTCACTGCCATATGCATCATTCACAAAAATATTACAGAAAATTCCACTCTGTCACAGCTTTGGAGTCTTCTTGCTTTTCCTCAGCCGGGTGGGTATGGCACACAGCAGCAGTATCACTCATGGCAAATATCAGAGCATGTACCTGCTGTTCTTGTGCTTTCTCTGTAAATCATAAGCCACCCGGAATCACTCAGACCTACGGATCCAGCAAGGCTGCTGCCTGAGTTTCCAAAATCAAACTTCTCTAGCAGTCATCTGTGCTATGGGCCCTGTTGCTGTGCTGAGAGGACTCTGCATCCTTCCTGCTGCAGCTTTCGCAGCTCTGCTCCCTGGCTTTCCACTGTTCCCACTCCCTCACCACTCTGCTGCTCTGGGAGTCTTTCCTTTACCCCTGAAAGCAAGGGATTTCCCGCTGCTGACACCCTGTGGTGTGAGGACATAAGCACAGAGCGCCAAGCTTTAAGCAGCATCTAGAGAACTCCCTGACCAGGAAGTTCCTTCCTACATTTCTTAAGCTCCCCACTGCACCACATCCTGGTCCTGTCTGGTGATCCTCGGGACCAGGAACTGTATAACCACTCCACAACTGGCTGTGAGGTTTGCCCTGCAGTGTGGTGGGGCTCATACTTCCCTAGAGAAGGGACCATTGGGATCATCTAGTCTGACCTCCTGTAGAACACAGGCCAGAGACCTGCCCCAGAATAATTCCTAGAGCAGAGCTTTTAGGAAAACATCCAGTCTTGATTTAAAAATTGCCAATGATGGAGAATCCACCACGGCCCTTAGTAAATTGTTCCTGTGGTTAATTACTCTCACTGTTAAAAATTTGCACCTTATTTCCAGTCTGAATTTGTCTAGCTTTAACTTCCAGCCACTGGATTGTGTTAGACCTTTCTCTGTTAGACCGAAGAGCCTGTTGTTAAATATTTGTTCCCCATGTAGGTATTTAGAGACTGTGATCAAGTCACCCCTTCACCTTGAGCTCCGGGAGTCTGTCACTGTGAGGCAGGTTTCTAACCCTTTACTCGCTCTCACAGCTCTTCTCAGTGGGAGCGAGGTTTCCCTGAGGTGCAGGGGCTCATTGATTGGCTGTGAGGTTTGCCCTGCTGCCCAGCATTCCAGACTCACTGGCTGAAGTTCCCAGCCTGGCCTCGTTTTGGGAGCTAGCCCCATGTGGCAGGGTGTTCCCCAGGCTCAGGCTGACGAGTCAGCGGAGAGGGAAGCCCGCCCCATAGTAACGCTCTGCTCTCTGTGCCCAGAACGCGGTGGAGGAGGCCATGGAAATGTACCAGGAGCTGCACATGTGGGACGAGTGCATTGTGGTGGCAGAGGCCAAGGTACGGTGTATACTGCGCTTTGCCCTCCCTTGCCCGTGGACTGGGGGGGCGGGGGGGAGGGCATGTTATCACTCCACGTGTGCGCAGAGCTGCAGAAGGGAATGGAGGGACAGAGCAGGGGGTGAATGAGGGGCTTGGCTGTGACGCCAGGGACGGGGGGGCGAGGAAGGAGGATTCCTGCGGCTGACAGCTGGGGGAGGAGGCTGTTACAAGGCAGGCTGGGAAGGTACATGGGTCTGCAGCGGGCCTGGGTGCTGTGGACTTGGCAGGTGAGGAGGCCTGGGAGGAAAGGCAGCGCATCCTGCTGGGCCGTGCAGCTGGGGAATGGAACTGAGAGGGGCTCATGGGGGGCACAAGGCTGGGGGAGGGAGGCATGTGGGGCTGAGCGGAGGGGAAGGGAAGCTCAGGGGGTGCTGTGGGGCGGAGCAGAGGGGAAGGGAAGTTCAGGGGGTGCTGTGGAGCTGAGCAGAGGGGAGGGAAGCTCAGGGGGTGCTGTGGAGCTGAGCAGAGGGGAGGGAAGCTCAGGGGACACTGGGGCAGAGTGGAGGGGCCTGTAACGGTTTCTGGGGGGCTCTGCCCGGCGTCTGTGCCTGGCACGGGGAGAAGCCTGCAGGAGGGCTGGGGCCTGTGCTGACAGATGCTGCCCCCCGCCTGCCCCAGGGGCACCCGGCGCTGGAGAAGCTGCGCCGCGGCTATTACCAGTGGCTGCTGGACACGCAGCAGGAGGAGACGGCTGGGGAGGTGCAGGAGAGCCAAGGGGAGCACCTGGCCGCCGTGGGCCTGTACCTGAGGGCCGGACTACCGGCCCGAGCCGCTCGGCTGGCCATGGCTCGGGACCAGCTCCTGGCCAATGGGGATGTCATCAACCGCATCACCACCGCGCTGATCAAAGGGGAGCTGTACGAGCAGGTGAGAGCCTCCCCCAACCCCCCAGGTCAGCGCCTCGCCCCTCCCCCTCCCCCAGGGTCAGCGCCTCACCCCTCCCCCAACCCCCGGGTCACTGCCTCCCCCAAACCCCTCCCACAGGGTCAGAGCTTCACCCCTCCCTCAACCCCCCAGGTCAGCGCCTCCCCCAACCCGCCAGGTCAGCGCCTCGCCCCTCCGCCCGGGTCAGAGCCCCCCCCCACCCCCCGGGTCCCTGCCCCCCCCACACCCCTCCCCCAGGGTCAGCGCCCCCCCCCCCCCCCACCGCGTCCCCGCCTCGCCCCTCCCCCCCCCGGTCAGTGCGTCACCCACCCCCCTCCCCCAGGGTCAGAGCTTCACCCCTCCCCCAACCCCCCCGGTCAGCGCCTCCCCCCCCCCCCCCCCCGGTCAGTGCCTTGCCCCTCCCTCAGCCCCCTCCCCCAAGGTCAGCGCCTCCCCCCTCCCCCAACCCCCCAGGTCAGCGCCTCCTCCCTCCCCCAACCCCCTCCCCAAGGGTCAGCGCTTCGCCCCTCCCCCAATCCCCAGGTCAGTGCCTCCCCCCTCCCCCAACGCCCTCCCCCAGGGTCAGCGCCAGCGCCTCGCCCCTCCCTCAGCCCCCTCCCCTCAGGGTCAGAGCCTCCCCCTCCCCACCATCACACATACATGGCCCCCACTCTCACAGAGTAACAGCCTTACCCCCACACTCCCCTCAGACCCCGCCCCAGGAGAGTTGGAGCTTCACTTGCACAGAGCTGTGGCGCCAGCCCCCCGCGCCCTAGAGATAGAGGGCTTGGAGCAGGAGCCCTCATCCCCATCCCTGGAGTTGCTGGGAACTTCCAAGCAGCTCGTGATGGTACCTGCTGGCATCTCCACAGGAAACAAACAGCCAGCTGCTTGGCAGCTCCAGGACCAGCCCCGGCTTGGTGGGGTGCAGGGTGACGGCTCCAGGACCCCAGCCCTGGGGCTGGCAGGGTGCATGGCTTGTGGGGTGGGCCTGGGGGCTCTGGACTGGGACTGGCCCTGGGGCTGGCAGGGTGTATGGCTTGTGAGGTGGGCCTGGGGGCTCTGTACTTGGCGGGGTGCATGGCTGGGGCAGCGGCGGTGGCCTGGGAGCTCTGGTACCGGCCCCTGGCCTGGTGTGACATGTGGCAGATGGGCCAGCGGCTCTGCAACCTGTCTGACAGCCTGTGTGTGTGTGTGTTAGGCTGGAGACCTGTTTGAGACGATCAGGAACCCCCAGAAGGCTCTGGAGTGTTACCGCAAGGGCTGCGCCTTCCTGAAAGGTACCATGGTCCCCATCCCCCTTCCTTGGTGTGAGCACCCCCAACACCTCTTGCTTGGATGCCCTGTCCTGTTGCCGCACAAGTGGCTGCCCCGGAGCGCAGAGGACCTGGCTGCGTGTCATTGCTGCTCTAGTTCTGAGCTGGAGCGCCACGAGTTGAGGAACAGGATTGCCTGGTGAGGCTGCCTGCAAAGTGAGCACTGGACTCGATGCCCCAGGCCATCCCTTCCAGTCCTGAGTTCCCGTCTTCTGTAGCCACTCATGGCCCCAGCGCAGGTTCCTCCCGGGCTTATCAGCCAGCAGGAGGCCAGGCGCTACTCGAATCAGCCCCGCCTCCCAGGGCCTGTTCAATGCTGCCAGGTCAGCGTCCTCCCCCCAGCTGGTGGCTGGTGTGACGTTCCTCTCCCCTTGCAGCGGTGGAGCTGGCTCGCGTGGCGTTCCCTGCCGAGGTGCTGAAGCTGGAGGAGGCCTGGGGAGATCACCTGGTGCAGCAGAAGCAGCTGGATGCTGCCATTAACCATTACATTGAAGCCAGGTAAGGCCAGGCTGGAGCATTTCCCGGCAGGTGAGTCTCCTGACACCAGTGGGCTAGCTGAACCCTACTGACATGGGGCTGGTGCTGAGTACACCAGCCCTCCCCTCCGCGGCTCTGCTGGAGCCCCACAGGCCAGACCCACAGGCCCCTGATATCCCAGCCCTGGGCTCCCTCCCTCACACACACCCAGCTCTGCCGGTGCCCACAGCTCTCTGCTCTCCCAGCCCTGGGCTCCCTCCCTCACACACACCCCCAGCTCTGCCGGTGCCCACAGCCCTCTGCTCTCCCAGCCCTGGGCTCCCTCCCTCACACACACCCAGCTCTGCCGGTGCCCACAACTCTGCTCTCCCAGCCTGGGACGCTGATCGCACCCTCTTGCGCCACAGTGTATGGTGGTTTTATGATGGGGAAACTGAAGTCTAGGCTCGGAGCCTAAACAGCCCTTCCCTCGTGATCTGCGGGAGGTGCCCAGAGCCTGTGCTAGGCCGTTTTTCTCTAAGGTGCTGGTGGACTTTCTCTCCTCCACGTGCCAGGCCTGGTGACACCTTCCGCTCCTTGCCAGCTGTTCTCCCTGACCCTCCTTGCTCCCCAGTTCCCTGTCCCCTGTGCAGACACGCATGCAAGTGACCCGAGCAGGGAGGCTGCTTCGTTGTCTCCTCACACAGTTCCCAGTCTCGCTACCTGTCTCTAGGGTGAGCAGAGCTCAGCCGGATCTGATCTCCCAGGCTTGCTAAGCTCTGCCCCTGCCGGCACTAGGTGCTCCGTCAAGGCCATTGAGGCAGCCCTGGGGGCCCGGCAGTGGAAGAAGGCCATTTACATCCTGGATTCACAAGAGAAGAGGATAGCAGTCAAGTACTACCCCCGGATCGCCCAGCACTACGCCGCCTTGCAGGAGTACCAGGTGAGACGCCAGCTCCCAGCATCTCCCAGCCCCACAACGGCCAGAGACAGCTCACCTGCTGTCCTCTTCCCCACAGATCGCAGAGGAGCTGTACATCAAAGGAGATCGGCCCAAGGATGCGATTGACATGTACACGCAGGCGGGGCTCTGGGAGCAGGCACACAAGGTAGGGATAGAGGCTGAGAGCGGCTGCTCCCCACCTTCCAAAGCAGTAAATGTCTCCTGGTGCCCTGGGCTCAGCAGCCTGCAGGCAGTGCTCAGTTCCCAAAGGGTCGCTGCAGGCGGGAGCTGTGAGCTCCCAGCCACAGAACGGGGTAGGCTACTGCTCCCTGTGCCCTGTCTGGGTCTCCCTCCACTTCCGGCTCTGGCCTGAATAACAGCACTTCTCTAAAGACTGGGCAACCCCCGGGCTCAGCCCTGCTCTCACTGAGCTGCATGACCAAGTGCCCACAGTCTGTGGTGGATGCAGCATCTGCACCCCAGGGGGAAAGGCGTCGGTGTCTGTCCCCAGAGCATCCAAAATGGAGACCAGCGAGATTGGCCGTGGGCAGCATGCGCAGAGTGCTCAGTGGGTGCCTGGAATCAGTGCCTAGGGCTTCAGAGCTGAGCCCACCACACACCCAGCTGGTATTCCCGGGGGGAATGGCTGGGTTTATATGCCATGGCCTGCCTGGCTAGCTCAGCAGGGAGCTGGAGCAGATCTGTGGGGGGGTTGGGGGTCTCTCCCCAAATTCTCATTATCCCCTTTACGCTGAGGTTGCTGGGCAGGGGGCTGGAACCTGTTTCGTGTCTCCCTGCAGCTGGCGACCAAGTGCATGAGGCAGGAAGATGTGTCCGTGCTCTACATCACCCAGGCTCAAGAGATGGAGAAGCAGGGCAAATACAAAGAAGCAGAGCGGTGAGTGTCTGCCTGGACACCATGGGTGGGGGGCTAGGCCTCTGTAGCGGCCCATGGGACTTGGAGCAGGGCAGGGCTGAGTCTCTCCAGAGTCCAGTCCCCAGCCAGGCCTGCCAAGAATGTGCCCTAGGAGTCTTGCTGTGAGGTTGGTTTTATGCTGGGAGGACAAAGGCGCTTTCCTGGAACTGGAGGGGAGTTCCAGGCTGAGGGTGGGGAATAGAAACCCCCTGCAGGTCACATGTCACCGCTCAGCCACGTGGCCCTTGAGCCATCTCACATGCCTCTGTAGCCCCAGGCAACCCTGCCAGGCTGCCCTGCCCTAACTTCTCCCCAGCCGTGTGCTCCCATTACAAACTTTGGGCTGGGTGTTCCCCTGTGTGCCACGTGTAACCATTCCCTGCCGGCTCTGAGCCCCACCATTTCTGGGGAGGCCCTAGGAGGCCATGCAGCATGTCTCCCCAGGGCAAGGAGAAGCGACTGGTCCCTGTGCAGGGGCAGAATTCAGTTACTTTTCCAGATTTCTCTCTTCCATTTTTCTTAACTGCAGCAGCCAGTGGGATTTTTCTGGGGTTTCCCCCCAAACAAGTCTCCTTTCCTGCTCTGGGATCAGTGAGGAATGCCCCACCCTCTCTCCCCTGGTTCTGTGGAGGGCTTCTTGGAGGAGGAGAGAATGATGAGACCTTTCTCAGCCCTTCTGAAGGGACACTGGCTCTTCTCTCCCAAGTGCTTGTTCTAGCTAAAGCTCCCCCTTCAGCGAGTGTGGGGTTTGATCTCTGGCGCCTGCTCTCCCACCATCCACGCAGCCCTCCCGCAAAAGGAGAGGAACTGGGACTGAGATTTCTATTCTAAAAGACGAGCAGGGGGAGCCTGACAGACCTCTGGGTACACGAGAGAGAGGCCAGAAGTTCACCAACCCAGTGGGGAATTCTGCAGGGCAGCACCAAGCCACTGGCAACCTCCAGCTGAGACGCCAGGCAGGATTCCTAATAATAATAATAATAGGAGCTATACCAATCTCCTAGAACTGGAAGGGACCTCGAAAGGTCATCGAGTCCAGCCCCCTGCCTTCACTAGCAGGACCAATTTTTGCCCCAGATCCCTAAGTGGCCCCCTCAAGGATTGAACTCACAACCCTGGGTTTAGCAGGCCAATGCTCAAACCACTGAGCTATCCATTCCTAGGGGTGGAGCAATTGTACAGTTTGTGCATCTGTTTGCACATGGGCAGAGAGGAGCTGGACCAGATCCAGTGGCTGGCTCAGGAGGGTGGTTGGGGCCTTTTCCCTCCAGTGAGTGCCGGCTCCTATCTTATCCCAGCTTGAGTGGACTGACTGGCTGGGGGATTGAGAATGCAATACAAGGCCTTTCTCCTCTACGGGCACTGGCTCTGGTCAGCCCCAGGACAGGACTGCCGAGGGGGTGGTAGGAAATGGGATACTGGGCCGTTCCCATGTAAGTCACCAGGTCCAGTCGATCCCAGGGTAGCAGTGACATAAGCTCTTTAGTGGTCTAAACGGAGTGAGCTGGGGTCCACATCACCAAGCCGTCATCAACCCCTGGGGCTGCTGGCAGCCTCAGCAGGGAGGCCAAGGCATGACTGGGCCCCAGAGCCCAGGAGGGGCCCTCCAGGGGAGAGCTGAGGCAGACTGGTAGGGACAGAATGGGAAGGTAGCCCTGCCATCGCCCATGTGGGTAGGTTACATGGAGCCGTCCATCTCCACAGCACTCAGTCCCACACCTTTCATCAACACGACATGCCGTGCCCCATTTCCTGTCCGATGAGTATTCAGCCCATGCCCTGCTCCAGCTGGCCTGGGAGCAGATGGGTTCTTGGGCCTGGCCCAGTGACAGTGAGCGCCTGCTGCACCTGTGTCCTGGGCCTGGCCCAGTGACAGTGAGCGCCTGCTGCACCTGTATCCTGGGCCTGGCCCAGCGGCAGAGTCTGCGCCTGTGTCCCGGGGCCTGGCCCAGTGACAGTGAGCGCCTGTGTCCCGGGCCTGGCCCAGCGGCAGAGTCTGCACCTGTGTCCTGGGCCTGGCCCAGTGACAGTGAGCGCCTGCTGCGCCTGTGTCCTGGGCCTGGCCCAGCGGCAGAGTCTGCGCCTGTGTCCCGGGGCCTGGCCCAGCGGCAGAGTCTGCGTCTGTGTCCCGGGGCCTGGCCCAGTGACAGTGAGCGCCTGCTGCACCTGTGTCCCGGGCCTGGCCCAGCGGCAGAGTCTGCGCCTGTGTCCCGGGCCTGGCCCAGCGACAGTCTCATTTCCGTGCTTGTGTTCTCAGGCTGTACATCACGGTGGAGGAACCTGACCTGGCCATCACCATGTATAAAAAGTGTAAGATGTATGATGAGATGATTCGCCTGGTAGCAAAGTACCACAAGGACTTGCTGAGTGACACACACCTGCACCTGGGGAAGGTAAAGCTCTCGGGGTGCGGGCAAGGATCTGTCATCCCAGCGGGGAGGGCTAGGGACACTCCCTAACCCACCGTCTCCTATTACAGGAGCTGGCGACTGAGGGCCGCTTGCAGGAGGCTGAGTACCACTACCTGGAAGCCAAGGACTGGAAGGCCACAGTGAACATGTACAGAGTGAATGACATGTGGGAGGAAGCGTACAGGGTAACAGCAGCTCTTTAACAGAGAGGACAGGGCATGGCACCAGCAGGTCCCCGTCTGTGTCAAGCCGCAGTGTCTAGTGCTTGGGTCAGGATGGAGCATTGCATGCTGGGATCCATGTCGGCTGCTCTCTTGGGAGGTCTCTGCACTCTGTCCCCTGCAGGTCCTTGCTGCCTCCTCACCGGGCCGCAGGGAGGCTGTAACTTGGGGAAGGGTCTGAGTTGGGGAGGGACTTGCTCCAGCAAGGAGCCCCCTGGGACTCAGCTGGTCCTTCAGCTCTGTTTGCTTTGGACAGGTAGCCAAGGCCCACGGGGGAGCGAATTCCTACAAGCATGTGGCCTATCTGTGGGCAAAGAGCCTCGGAGGGGAAGCTGCCGTGAAACTCCTCAATAAGTTTGGGCTCCTGGAAATGGCCATCGACCATGCAGCAGACAATGGGTGAGTGTCCCGAGACTAGGAGCTCGCCCTCTGGCACAGGGAGAGCAAAGCCAGGCCTGGGGAATGCCCTTCACTCAGCAGCTACAGGCCCCGGGATGGAGGCTCCATCTGCATCCCACGGGGACCGAGGAAGAGCTGCTGTGTGGACCTCTGCCCACCTCCCATCCCTGGGGTGCTGGGAAGGAGCTTTTCCCGTCTTGGCTTGAGGGAGGTGAGGCCTTGCAGAGCTTCCACCTGCAGGGGTGGGGGTCAGGGGCCAAGTCACCAGCAGCACCACAAGCTGCCACCCGCTGGGGCAGCCTCCTGTCACAGCATCAGCACCTGCCCTGTCCTCTCTCACTGCCTGCACCATCAGCCACCACAGCCAGCTCCTGGGCCGGGTCCCAGCCCCAGCTCTCCCCTCACAAGCCTCCCACCTCGCCCTGGGTTCTGCCTGCCAGCACCAGCCCTCCCCCTCCCGTCCGCTCCACGTGGGGCGCAGCCAGGACCTAGCTCGGCTCACCCCCGTCCCTTTCCTCTCGTCACAGCGTCTTTGACTTTGCGTTCGAACTGGCCCGGCTCTCGCTGAAGCAGAAGACACCCGAGATCCACTTGAAGTACGCCATGTTCCTGGAGGACGAGGTACGACCCCGCGCCCTGCACTGTGCCCAGGCTGCAGAGCGCTCACCCGGGGGCCTGCACCAGGCAGGTTCTTCCGCCTCCCCAGGGAAGTGGCGTGGCTGCAGCCCGGAGCATGTAAGCCGGCTTGGGAAGCCCTTGCCGCTCCTGGCTGGGGTGAGGAGCGGGAGGCCACGGTGCCTAAGCAGATTGCTCTCCTCTGTCCTAGGGAAAGTTCGAAGAGGCCGAGGCCGAGTTCATTAAAGCTGGGAAGCCCAAGGAAGCAGTGCTAATGTGAGTGCCCCCTGCTGACTGAATCCAGGTTCCAGGCCAGGGGCCCTTGCTCCCCTGCCTGACCCCAGCCTGGCAGCTCTTCTCTCCAGTCGATCTCATGCTCCCTCCCCCACCCCAATCTGCTGGACCCAGGCTGGCATGTCTCCTTGGCTCCCCAGGTTTGTCCACAACCAGAACTGGGACGCTGCCCAGCGCGTGGCCGAGGCCCACGACCCGGACAGCGTGGCCGACGTGCTCGTGGGGCAGGCTCGCTTCGCCTTTGAGCAGAAGGAATTCCAGAAAGCAGAGGCCTTCCTCCTGCGGGCCCAGCGGCCGGAGCTGGCCGTGAAATATTACAAGGTGGGTGCGGCCAGTGGCGATGTCGCGTCACCCCACAGAGCTCAGTGTCTGGGCGGGGAACCCCCCCCCATCATCCCCCCGAGAGCTCAGTGTCTGGGCGGGGAACCCCCCCCCCATCATCCCCCGAGAGCTCAGTGTCTGGGCGGGGAACCCCCCCATCATCCCCCCGAGAGCTCTGTGTCTGGGCGGGGGACCCCCCCATCAACCCCCCCCCCCCCCAGGCTCTGGGCGGGGGGCACACCCCCCCCCCCCACCCCCCCCCCGAGAGCTCAGTGTCGGGGCGGGGACCCCCCCCATCATCCCCCCGAGAGCCCCGCGCCCGGGCGGGGAACCCCCCCCCCGCCCCCCCCCCCCCCCCCCCCCCGGCCCGCGGGCGGGGGGCGCCCCCCCCCCCCCCCCCCCCGGCCCCCCCCCCCCCCCGCCCCCTCCGGGGGGGGGCCCCCCCCCCCCCCCCCCGCCCCAGCGCGGCCGGGCCCGCCCCCCCCCCCCCCCCCCCCCCACCGCCCCGGTGCGGGGGCGGGGACCCCCCCCATCCCCCCCCCGAGAGCTCGGTGTCGGGGCGGGGGCCCGCCCCATCCCCCCCCCGAGAGCTCAGTGTCGGGGCGGGGAACCCCCCCCCCATCATCCCCCGAGAGCGCCGCGTCTGGGCGGGGGAGCCCCCCCCCCCCCCCCCCCCCCGGCGGGGGGGGGGCGCCCCCGCCCCCCCCCCCCCCCCCCCCCGAGGGCTCAGTGTCTGGGCGGGGAACCCCCCCCCACCTCCCCCCCCCCCCCCCCCCCCCGCCTCGCCGGCCTGATGGGGGGCGGTTCCCCGCCCAGACACTGAGCGCTCGGGGGGATGATGGGGGAGGTTCCCCGCCCAGACACTGAGCGCTCGGGGGATGATGGGGGGGTTCCCCCCCCCGACACTGAGCTCTCTGGGGCTGATGGGGGGGGGGGGCCCCCCCCCCATCATCCCCCGAGAGCGCCGCGTCTGGGCGGGGGAGCCCCCCCCCCCCCCCCCCCGACCGGCGGGGGGCTGGGGGGGGCCCCCCCCCGTCACCCCCCAGGGGGCGGGGGCGGGGGGGGGGGCCCCCCCCCCCCATCATCCCCCCGAGAGCTCAGTGTCTGGGCGGGGAACCCCCCCATCATTCCCCCCAGAGCTCAGTGTCTGGGCGGGGAACCCCCCCCCATCATCACCCCCACCTCCCCTGTCCCTCCCCAGGTGTAGCTGTGAGGGGGTGGGGGGGTTCAGGAGGGGCTGTGGTGTCCCCTCCATAGTAGTAGCGGTGAGGGGCTGGATCAGGGGCCCTGGGGCGGGGCTGGATCAGCCCTGGGGTGCCTGGGAGCCCAGCAGGCTGAGCAAAGACCCTCCCCACTCTGGCCCTGGTGTCTTTGGCGCAGGAGGCCGGCATGTGGAGCGACGCCCTGCGGACCTGTAAGGAGTACGTCCCCAGCCGGCTGGAGGTGCTGCAGGAGGAGTACGACAAGGAGGCTGCCAAGAAAGGGACCAGGTAGGCCAAGGCTGTTCGGCTGGGGGCGCTGGGCTGAGCCGGTGCAGGGACGTCCAGCGCTTGGCTGAGTTCCCTGCTCCCTGTGGCGGGGCCCCAGAGCCCATTGCATGCTGCCTCCCTGAGCACTGGGCGGGGGCAGGAGACAGCACCAGCCGAACCTCTCTCCATCCCTGCACCTGCCTCTCCCTGTGTGCAGGGCTCATGCCCAGGCCTGGCCCCGCCAGGATCCCTGCACCATCTCCCGGTGCCCAGCACGGGCTCACCTCCTGTGTTGGTCCTGGCAGAGGCGTGGAGGGCATGCTGGAGCAGGCCCGGCAGTGGGAGCAGGCTGGAGAATACGCCAGGGCTGTGGACTGCTACCTGAAGGTACAGGATCCCAGTAACAGCCTGCTGGTGGAGAAGTGCTGGCTGAAGGTAAGTCCTGAGCCCCCGCCCCTCCTCTGGTACCCCAGGGGCCCCACCATACACTGGCTCCCCCACCCCAAAGAGACACCGTGCCCAACCCCCAAGCGTCTCTGGGGGCTTCAGGCTGACTGAGACCCGAGAGACGAGCTGGGCACCAGTGACCCACTGAGGGCTGTGCCCCAAACAACCGCCAGGGCCAGGGTTGGACTGTCCACGACGGGGCCCCTCCCCCCAGTCTCAGGGCCGGGGCCCGGCTCTCCCCGACAGGCCCCTCCCCCCAGTCTCGGGGCCGGGGCCCGGCTCTCCCCGACAGGCCCCTCCCCTCGGTCTCGGGGCTGGGGCCCGGTTCTCCCCGACAGGCCCCTCCCCCCAGTCTCAGGGCTGGGGCCCGGTTCTCCCCGATAGGCCCCTCTCCCGCAGTGTGAGGGCCAGGGCCCGGCTCTCCCCAACAGGTCTCTCCCCCCCAGTGTGAGGGCCCCTCCCCCCAGTCTTGGGGCCAGGGCTCGGCTCTCCCCGACAGGCCCCTCCCCCCAATTTCAGGGCTGGGGCCCGGCTTGCCCTGATGGGGGCCCCTCCCCCCAATCTCAGGGCCGGGGCCTGGCTCTCCCCGACGGGGCCCCTCCCTCCAATCTCGGGGCCGGGGTCTGGCTCTCCCCAAAGGGTCCCTTCTCTCTGACAGCTCCCGTCCCTTGCACCGCTGATGCCTTTTGTCCTGCAGGCAGCTGAGCTGGCCATTAAATTCTTGGGCCAGCCCCGGAGTGTGGAGGTGACGCGGCTGGTGGGACCCCAGCTGGTGGCCATGAAGAAGTACAGCACGGTACGGGCTGCTGCTGTCAGCGCAGTGCTGAAGGGAGGGAGGTGTTAATGTCAGTGGGATGAAAGGTGAAGGGGTGACTTGGTTACAGTCTGTGAGTACCTACATGGGGAACAAACATTTAATAACATGCTCTTCAGTCTAGCAGAGACAGGGCTAACACGAGCCCATGGCTGGAAGCTGAAGCTAGAATTCAGACTGGCAATAAGGTGTGAATGTTTAGCAGTGAGAGTCATTAACTACTGGAACAACTTGCCAAGAGTCGTGGCGTCCTGATTTCCCACCTCGTCTCCATACAAGGAGCCCCAAAGGGTCTGGGGCAGAATGACGCATCCCCTCCTTCTGTCCACCAATTACGTCTCATTTCCCACACCCCAGTTTGGGTCCATTGATTTCAGATTCCATTCTCCTTTGCTTCTCAGACGCCATCTCAGCACAGCCATTGGGAGGGATCAGGAGCCCCTTTGGTGGGACCAGTCCACTCTGTCTTTGATCTTTGCTGACTTGTATAAACAGCTTTATGTATCAGCTAGAATTGGACACCTTCAGGTCCAGGCCTCTGCACAACAGCGGGGGAAGTGAGGAGGGAGGGCTGGAGGCCGTGCAGTCTCTGCGTGTCGACCGGGGGGCATCGTGTCCCAGAGAAGGAGACGGGCGCTGTGTCCTGAGGCTAGGAGTATGAAATATTGGGTGAGCCAATCACCATAGTGTGCTTGGACTTTCAGAAAGCCTTTGACAAGGTCCCCCACCAAAGGCGCTTGAGCAAAGTAAGGAGTCGTGGGATAAGAGGGACGGTTCTCTCATGGGTCAGTAACTGGTTACAAGATAGGAAACAAAGAGTAGGAATTAGTGGCCAGTCTTCACAATGGAACAGTGAGGTGGCCAAATTTGCAAATGATACAAATTTCACTCCCCTTGAAACCTCTGGCATTGCCTGTGTCGGCAGACAGGACCTGGGCTAAATGCAGCATTGCCCAGAGGCTGCAGTCAGGGCTCTGGCCCCATGGTGTGGACTCAGTACAAGTGGGCGCAGGTGGCCTCTGGCCTTGGAGCTCCAGGTGACAATGCCCAAGCGTGACCCTGCTCCGCTTCTGCAGGCAGCTGAGCTCTACCTCAACCTGGACCTCATCCGAGAAGCCATTGATGCCTTCATTGAGGGTGAGGAATGGAACAAGGCAAAACGTGTGGCCAAGGAGCTCGACCCCAGGTAACCCTCAGGCCTGGTCCTCCCCACTGCCCCCTGCAGGTTCCCCTCCATCCTCGTCCCCCGACTGCCCCCTGCATATTGTCCTCCATCCTGTCCCCCCCCCTCACTGCCCCCTGCAGGTTCCCCTCGTCCTGTCCCCACCTCACTGCCCCCCTGCAGGTTCCCCTCCATCCTTGTCCCCCGACTGCCCCCTGCAGGTTCCCCTCCATCCTCGTCCCCCGACTGCCCCCTACAGATTCTCCTCCGTCCTGTCCCCCCCCCCTCACTGCCCCCTGCAGGTTCCCCGCTATCCTGTCCCCCCCTCACTGCCCCCTGCAGGTTCCCCTCGTCCTGTCCTCCCCTCACTGCCCCCTGCAGGTTCCCTCGTCCTGTCCCCCCCTCCCTTCCCCCTGCAGGTTCCCCGCCCTCCTGTCCCCCCCTCCCCCCCCCCCCTCTCCCCATCTAGCCCCCCCTCCGCGCCCCCCCCCCCCCCCCCCGTTCCCCCCCCCCCTCCCCCCCTCCTTCCCCCCCCCCGCCTCCCCCCCCCCCCCTCCCCGTGCCCCCCCCCCCCCCCCCCTCGTGCGACTCCCTTTCCCCCCCCCGTCCCCCCCCGCCCCCCCCCCACCGCCCCCCTGCAGGTTCCCCTCCTCCCTTCCCCCCCCCCCCCCCCCTCCCCCCTGAAGGTTCCCCCCGTCCTGTCCCCCCCTCACCGCCCCCCGCCGGTTCCCCCCCTCCCTCCCCCCCCCCCCCCCTCCCGGTTCCCCCCCCCCCCTTCCCCCCCCCCCTCCCCCCTGAAGGTTCCCCCCGTCCTGTCCCCCCCTCACAGATCCGCAGCGCGTCGTGTCGGGAAAGAGTGTCGATCCCGGTGGTCGCCGCATCATTACAAACACCCTCCCCCCGCCCCCCCCCACCGCCCCCCCCATCTTCCCCCCCGTCCCCCCCCCCGCTCACTGCCCCCTGCAGGTTCCCCGCCATCCTGTCCCCCCCTCACTGCCCCCTGCAGGTTCCCCTCGTCCTGTCGCCCCGCTCACTGCCCCCTGCAGGTTCTCCTCCGTCCTGTCCCCGCACACACACACTGCCCCCTGCAGGTTCCCCTCGTCCTGTCCTCCCCTCACTGCCCCCTGCAGGTTCCCCGCCGTCCTGTCCCCCCACACACACACTGCCCCCTGCAGGTTCCCCTCGTCCTGTCCCCCCCTCACTGCCCCCTGCAGGTCCCCCTCGTCCTGTCCTCCCCCCACCGCCCCCCGCACGGTCCCCCCCCTCCCCCACCCCCCCCCGCCCCTGCAGGTTCCCCTTGTCCTGTCCCCCCCCCTCACTGCCCCCTGCAGGTTCCCCGCCGTCCTGTCCCCCCCTCACTGCCCCCTGCAGGTTCTCCTCTTTCCCAGACGCCCCTACTGTCCCCCAGTCACCCTCAGCCCCATTTCCCCCTACCGCCCTTAAGGCACTTTCAGTCCTACCCCTGTCCCCTTTTGCCTGTCTCCATCCCCTCCCGCCCGGAGTGCTCTTGGTCCTGTCCCTGTGCGCAGTTTTCTACTGCCTTCCTCCCAGTCGCCTCCAACCCTCCTCCCTGCCTCCCTCCCCTCGCAGCCTCCTGCCACGGGTTGGGATGTCTGTCTGCCCTCACCTCCAGGTGCCACAAGGGCCTGCTCCTCCTCCAGGGGCCTGCTCCTCGCAGGAGCCTGGCAGACGCACCCCAGCTGGGTTGCTCCTTGTCCCTGTCACTGCAGCTGCAGTGGGACCCCCGCCGGGCCCCTGTGCTCCACTCTGGGCACCTCCCCATGGTGGCCATAGGGCACCCTTAGTTTGGCTGCCAACAAAGTCTTCTTCTTCCCGGCAGGTCGGAGGAGTATGTGGACCAGCGCTATAAGGAGTATTTAAAGAATCAGGGCAAAGTGGATTCGGTATGAATGTTTTTGTCTGGGGCTGGGCAGGGGGCCAGGGTCGTTCTGTACCCAAAGGGCCCTCCCATGGGGCTGGCAAGGGGCCAGGGTTGTTTTGTGCCCAAGGGGCCCTCCCATGGGGCTGGGTGAGGGGGCAGGGCCATTCTGTGCTGGGGGTGGTGCATTGTGTGGGGGTCTGGGTGTTAATGTGCAGGGCAGTGTGTGTGTGTGGCTGGGTGTGTGGCTGGGTGTGTGGCTGGGTGCCCATGCTGTGGGGCAGTGGAGGGCTGCGTGTGTGGCTGGGTGCCCATGCTGGGGGGCAGTGGAGGGCTGGGTGCCCATGCTGGGGAACGGTGTGATGCGTGGGGGCTGGGTGCCCGTGCTGGAGGAAGGGCGCTGGGTGCCCATGCCGGGGACAGCTGTGGGGGGCTGGGCACCCGTGCTGGGGAGCTGTGGGGGGCTGGGCGCCCATGCTGGGGGAGACTGAGCGCTCATGCTGGGGGGCGGTGAGGGAGGGCTGGGCGCCCGTGCTGGGGAGCAGTGGGGAGCTGGGCGCCCGTGCCGGGGAGCAGTGGGGGGATGAGCACCCACGCCAGGAGGCACCTCCCCTGCTCAGTGCGTTCTCAGGGTGTTGTGGCTCTCTCCTGTTCTGCAGCTAGTGGGGGTGGATGTTATGGCTGCCCTGGACATGTATGCGGAGCGGGAGCAGTGGGAGAAGTGCCTGGAGACCGCGGCCAAGCAGGTACCTTCCAGTGACCATAATATAATTAAATTTAACATCCCTGTGGCGGGGAAAACACCACAGCAGCCCAACACGGTAGCATTTAATTTCAGAAAGGGGAACTACACAAAAATGAGGACAGGTATCAGAGGGGTAGCCGTGTTAGTCTGGATCTGTAAAAAGCAACAAAGAGTCCTGTGGCACCTTATAGACTAACAGTTGTATTGGAGCATAAGCTTTCATGGGTGAATACCCACTTCGTCAGACGCAAGCGGGCATTCACCCACGAAAGCTTATGCTCCAATACGTCTGTTAGTCTATAAGGTGCCACAGGACTCTTTGTTGCTTTTTAAAAATGAGGACATTAGTTAAACAGAAATTAAAAGGTACAGTGCTAAAAATTAAATCCCTGCAAGCTGCATGGAAACTTTTTAAAGACACCATACTAGAGGTTCAACTTAAATGTATACCCCAAATTAAAAAACATAGTAAGAGAACCAAAAAAGTGCCACTGTGGCTAAACAACAAAGTAAAAGAAGCAGTGAGTTACAAAAAGGCATCCATTAAAAAGTGAAAGTTAATTCCTAATGAGGAAAATAGAAAGGAGCATAAACTGGCAAATTAAGTGTAAAAATATAATTAGAAAGGCCAAAAAAGAATTTGAAGAATAGCTAGCCAAAGACTCCAAAAGTAATAGCAAAAAAAAAAAAAATTTAAGTACATCAGAAGCAGGAAGCCTGCTAAACAACCAGTGGGGCCACTGGACGATCGAGATGCTAAAGGAGCACTCAAGGATGACAAGGCCATTGCAGAAAAACTAAATGAATTCTTTGCATCGGTCTTCACGGCTGAGGATGTGAGGGAGATTCCCAAACCTGAGCCATTCTTTTTAGGTGACAAATCTGAGGAACTGTCCCAGATTGAGGTGTCATTAGAGGTGGTTTTGGAACAAATGGATAAACTAAACAGTAATAAGTCACCAGGACCAGATGGTATCACCCAAGAGTTCTGAAGGAACTCAAATGTGAAATTGCAGAACTCCTAACTGTAGATTGTAACCTATAATTTAAATCAGCTTCTGTACCAAATGACTGGAGGATAGCAAATGTGATGCTAATTTTTAAAAAGGGCTCCAAAGGTGATCCCGGCAATTACAGGCTGGTAAGCCTGACTTCAGTACCGGGCAAACTGGTTTAAACTATAGTAAAGATCAAAATGGTCAGACACATAGATGCACATGATTTGTTGGGGAAGAGTCAACATGGTTTTAGTAAAGGGAAATCGTGTCTCACCAATCTACTAGAATTCTTTGAGGGGGTCAACAAGCATGTGGACAAGGGGGATCCAGTGGATATAGTGTACTTAAATTTTCAGAAAGCCTTTGACAAGGTCCCTCACCAAAGGCTCTTAAGCAAAGTAAGCTGTCATGGGATAACAGGGAAGGTTCTCTCATGGAAACAAAGGGTAGAAATAAATGGTGTTTTCAGAATGGAGAGAGGTAAATAGTGGTGTCCCCCAGTGCTCTGAACTGGGACCAGTCCTAGTCAACATATTCATAAATGATCTGGAAAAAACGGTAAACAGTGATGTGGCAAAATTTGCAGATGATACAAAACTACTCAGGATAGTTAAGTCCCAGGCAGACTGCGAAGAGCAACAAAAGGATCTCACAAAACTGGGTTACTGGGCANTGAGGACATTAGTTAAACAGAAATTAAAAGGTACAGTGCTAAAAATTAAATCCCTGCAAGCTGCATGGAAACTTTTTAAAGACACCATACTAGAGGTTCAACTTAAATGTATACCCCAAATTAAAAAACATAGTAAGAGAACCAAAAAAGTGCCACTGTGGCTAAACAACAAAGTAAAAGAAGCAGTGAGTTACAAAAAGGCATCCATTAAAAAGTGAAAGTTAATTCCTAATGAGGAAAATAGAAAGGAGCATAAACTGGCAAATTAAGTGTAAAAATATAATTAGAAAGGCCAAAAAAGAATTTGAAGAATAGCTAGCCAAAGACTCCAAAAGTAATAGCAAAAAAAAAAAAAATTTAAGTACATCAGAAGCAGGAAGCCTGCTAAACAACCAGTGGGGCCACTGGACGATCGAGATGCTAAAGGAGCACTCAAGGATGACAAGGCCATTGCAGAAAAACTAAATGAATTCTTTGCATCGGTCTTCACGGCTGAGGATGTGAGGGAGATTCCCAAACCTGAGCCATTCTTTTTAGGTGACAAATCTGAGGAACTGTCCCAGATTGAGGTGTCATTAGAGGTGGTTTTGGAACAAATGGATAAACTAAACAGTAATAAGTCACCAGGACCAGATGGTATCACCCAAGAGTTCTGAAGGAACTCAAATGTGAAATTGCAGAACTCCTAACTGTAGATTGTAACCTATAATTTAAATCAGCTTCTGTACCAAATGACTGGAGGATAGCAAATGTGATGCTAATTTTTAAAAAGGGCTCCAAAGGTGATCCCGGCAATTACAGGCTGGTAAGCCTGACTTCAGTACCGGGCAAACTGGTTTAAACTATAGTAAAGATCAAAATGGTCAGACACATAGATGCACATGATTTGTTGGGGAAGAGTCAACATGGTTTTAGTAAAGGGAAATCGTGTCTCACCAATCTACTAGAATTCTTTGAGGGGGTCAACAAGCATGTGGACAAGGGGGATCCAGTGGATATAGTGTACTTAAATTTTCAGAAAGCCTTTGACAAGGTCCCTCACCAAAGGCTCTTAAGCAAAGTAAGCTGTCATGGGATAACAGGGAAGGTTCTCTCATGGAAACAAAGGGTAGAAATAAATGGTGTTTTCAGAATGGAGAGAGGTAAATAGTGGTGTCCCCCAGTGCTCTGAACTGGGACCAGTCCTAGTCAACATATTCATAAATGATCTGGAAAAAACGGTAAACAGTGATGTGGCAAAATTTGCAGATGATACAAAACTACTCAGGATAGTTAAGTCCCAGGCAGACTGCGAAGAGCAACAAAAGGATCTCACAAAACTGGGTTACTGGGCAAGAAAATGGCAGGAGAAATTCAGTGTTGATAAATGCAAAGTAATGCACATTGGAAAACATAATCCCAACTATACCTATAAAATGATGGGGTCTAAATTAGCTGTTACCACTCAAGAAAGAGATCGTGGAGTCATTGTGGATAGTTCTCTGAAAACATCCGCTCAATGTGCAGCGGCAGTCAAAAAAGTGAACAGAATGATGGGAACCATTAGAAAAGACAGAAAATATCATATTGCCTCTATATAAATCCATGGTACACCCACATAGAATCATAGCAGATCAGGCCTGGAAGAGACCTCAGGAGGACATCCAGTCCAACCCCCTGCTCAAAGCAGGACCAACCCCAACTAACTCATCCCAGCCAGGGCTTTGTCAACCCTGACCTTAAAAGCCTCTAAGGAGGGAGATTCCACCACCTCCCTAGGGAACCCATTCCAGTGCTTCACCACCCTCCTAGTGAAATAGTGTTTCCTAATATCTAACCTAGACCTCCCCCACTGCAACTTGAGACCATTACTCCTTGTTCTGTCATCTGCCACCACTGAGAACAGCCGAGCTCCATCCAATTTGGAACCCCCCTTCAGGTAGTTGAAGGCTGCCATCAAATGCCCCCTCACTCTTCTCTTCTGCAGACTAAACAATCCCAGTTCCCTCAGCCTCTCCTGGTAAGTCATGTGCCCCAGGCCCCGATCATTTTCTTTTCCCTCCGCTGGCCTCTCTCCAATTTGTCCACATCTTTTCTGTAGTGGGGGGCCCAAAACTGGACGCAATACTCCAGATGTGGCCTCACCAGTGCCGAATAGAGGGGAATAATCACTTCCCTCGATCTGCTGGCAACACTCCTACTAATGCAGCCCAATATGCCGTTAGCCTTCTTGGCAACAAGGGCACACTGCTGACTCATATCCAGCTTCTCATCCACTGTAATTCCCAGGTCCTTTTCTGCAGAATTGCTGCTTAGCCAGTCCGTCCCCAGGCTGTAGCGGTGCATGGGATTCTTCCGTCCTAAGAGACAAAACTGCCAGATGAATTTACTCAGATTTCCATGGGAATTTTGCCCAAGCAAGGATTTCTCTATTGTACATAAGGAGGGCAAAAAATAAAACAAGAAAAGCCATGTGCATGTTGCAAGTGCTTTGGAGAACAGGATTAAAATTCAAAATGATCTGGACAAACTGGAGAAATGGCCTGAAGTAAATAGGATGAAATTTAACAAGGACAAATGCATCCATCCTTAGAGGTTTTTAAGGTCAGGCTTGACAAAGCCCTGGCTGTGATGATTTAGTTGGGATTAGGTCCTGCTTTGAGCAGGGGGTTGGACTAGATGACCTTCTGAGGTCCCTTCCAACCCTGATACTCTGTGATTCTATGATTCTATGACATGATGAAAAACTTAGCATTATACAAAATCATTGCAGTCCATAATAAGTGGATCAAAAGTGGTAGATTGCAAGAAGTGGCTGAATAGGAAATCTTTGTCTAACGGGGGTGTTTCTAGTGGGGTCCAGAAGCGCTCTGTTCTTTGTCCAGTGCTGTTCTATATCCAGATCAGTGGTCTGACAGAAAATATCAAATCACTGCTGGTGAAATGCCCAGGTGACACCCAAATGAGTGGAGGAGTAAATCATGAGATGGTGAGTAAGTTCTACAGAGGATCTGGATCTAAAGCCTGGCCCGGCCATTGCTTCCTCTCTCTGTCCCTGCTCCAGAATTATAAGGTCCTGCACAAGTACGTCGCTCTGTACGCAACCCACCTCATCCGGGAAGGCAGCTACGACAAAGCGCTGAGCCTGTATGTCCAGCACGGAGCCCCTGCCAACCTGCAGGTAAAGGAGACGTTCAGTGCAGCACCGGGATCCTCTCCAGCCCTGGCCCCCAGGCTGGGGCCTTGTGCTCTGGCCATGTCTGTAGGGAAGGCGGCGTAGGACCCAGCTCTGCACCCACAGGGGCCCCTCCACACTAGGTCTGCGGCCACTTCCCGCTCCCTCTGCCTCCTGTGCAGAGGAGATGGGGAGGAGGCTGAGGATCTACCCCACATGTGTGCTGTGTTTGGGGACAGGCCAAGGTCCTGCCAGGTGCCACTTTGTCTTGTTCTTTCCTGGGAGACTCTGGGCTGTAGAGAGAGGCCTGGGGAGGAGCCTGCGTTGCCAGGGGGCAGTTCTGGGGCCACTGCTCCCTGCATGCTGGCTGGACACGTTGGTGCAGGATACTGTGCGCGTGGGAGCTGCTGGGACCCCCCGTCCATGTTCCCTCGCACGGCGGGGGAGACTGGGCTCCCCTCAGCTCCCACCCAGTGCCCAGGATATGTGGCTTCCCCTCTCATGCAGAATTTCAACATCTACAAGCGTCTCTTTGTGGAGATGGTGAACGCGCCCGGCATGAACAGCACCGAGGCCTATCCCAGCTGGGCCGACCTGCGCGACGTCCTCTTCAACCTGGTGAGTGCAACCGCGCTGCCCCTGCGGGCGAGATTCCTACCCAGAGCTCTGCCCCCCAGCCCCCGGGGCTGCCCAGCGCCTATGGCTCCCGCTGCCGCCCCCCCCCCACTGCTCAGCGCCCACAGCTCCCTCTGCCCCCCACTGCTCAGCGCCCACAGCTCCCTCTGCCCCCCACTGCTCAGCGCCCACGGCTCCCGCTGCCCCCCTCCACTGCTCAGCGCCCACAGCTCCCTCTGCCCCCCCCACTGCTCAGCGCCCACAGCTCCCTCTGCCCCCCCCCACTGCTCAGCGCCCACAGCTCCCTCTGCCCCCCGCTGCTCAGCGCCCACGGCTCCCGCTGCCCCCCGCTGCTCAGCGCCCACGGCTCCCGCTGCCCCCCGCTGCTCAGCGCCCACAGCTCCCGCTGCCCCCCACTGCTCAGCGCCCACAGCTCCGTCTGCCCCCTCCCCCTGCTCAGCGCCCACAGCTCCCTCTGCCCCCCACTGCTCAGCGCCCACGGCTCCCGCTGCCCCTGCTGGCAATGGCAAGATCCCTACCCGCAGCGGAGCTCAGAGCTCTGCCCCCCCGCCCCCAGCGCTGCTCAGCACCCACGGCTCCCGCTGCCCCCCACTGCTCAGTGTCTCAGCTCCCTTTGCCCCTTCCAACCCCTCCCAGCGCTGCTTAGCATCCACTGCTTCCCCACCCACCCCCTGCCCTGCCCTGCCCTGCCCTGCCCTTCCCACCCCCTGCCCTGCCCTGCCCTGCCCACCCCCTGCCCCCCCCCTGCCCTGCCTGCCCTGCGGCCTGGCTGCCACGGGCCCCACATGCTCACATGCTCCCTCTCTCTGCAGTGTGAGAACCTGGTGAAGTCGAGCGAAGTGAACACCCCCGCGCATGAGGAGTTTGAGACCATGCTGCTGATATCGCACTACTATGCCACCCGCTCCGCCGCGCAGGGTGTGAAGCAGCTGGTAAGGTCTGCCGTGCCCTCTGCTCGGCCTCCATCCCTGGGATCCATGGGCGGGGGGCTCTGGAGGCAGAACACCTGGTTGTGGCCCTCTCCGGTGCATTCAGCCATTGCAGAGGGCGCTGCCTGGGGGAACGTGGGAATGGTGCCCCGGGCCCGCCAGAG
Organism: Platysternon megacephalum; assembly: GCA_003942145.1. Classification (NCBI taxonomy): domain Eukaryota; kingdom Metazoa; phylum Chordata; order Testudines; family Platysternidae; genus Platysternon; species Platysternon megacephalum. The sequence goes on from QXTE01000430.1 coordinate 470,623, forward strand.
CCATTGGGGATCCCTGGTGTGAGAGCACAGAGTGACACGCTGCGAGCCAGCGCACGGGAGGAGCCCTAGCAGCAGTTGGGGATCCGGGCGGGGCAGAGAGAAGACAGGGCTCTCCGGGACTCAGACATTGGGTGCTGGGGATCTGGGCAGGGCAGAGGGAGGGCAGGGCTCTCCGGGACTCAGACATTGGGCACTGGGGATCCGGACTGGGTCACTGTCTCTCATACATGTTGGCTCCGGGTGGCTCTCAAGGCATCTTTGCCCTCAGGATGTCGTGGCGGCCAAGCTCTCCATCTCCCTTCTGCGCCACACTGAGCTCATCCCCGCAGACAAGGCCTTTTATGAAGCTGGCACAGCAGCCAAGGTAAGAGGCAGCCTGATATGCAGGAGCCAGTGGCAGGAGGGCCTGGTCCCCTGGCTCCCATGGGCTCTGTCTGCAGTGGGGGAGTGGGTCCTTCTCTGGCAGCTTTCCCTCCCTCCCTCCCTCCTGCCTGGTGGGCTCCTGCCCCCACCTTCCACCAGCCCCTCGGCAAATGTGGCTGCAAATGCCCCTCCTCCGGGGGTTCTCCATGAGCACGTACCCATGGGGCATGAGGAGAGGGTGACGGGCCTGGCAGGGGAGTGGGTGTCCTCAGATTGGGGAGGGTGGGAGGGTTAGGGAGAGAGGGATGGGCATGGGGCCCTGGGGGTCAGCGATTCCCCCCTCATTGCACCCCTGGCCCCCACCCCGATTGGGGAGACCGGGAGGATCTGGCCAGGAAACCTGCCCCCCTATGCCACCTAGGGTCCTTAATTACCTTGACCAGTCCCCGGCCTGGACCTCCTCTGCCATCACCACCTCCTCTGCTATCGCCCCTCCAGCTTCTCCCCCCCCCCACTCCGCGGACTGTGCAGGGAGGGTGTGATGGGAGGTGAGCCAGAGACTGTCAGTGGGGCTTGGGGCACGTGTGTCATCCCGCCAGCCACAGGCTGCGTCTCGCTCTCTACCTGCCCCAGGTGGCCCCTGCTGGCGCACTCCAGTACCGGGGGGGGTGAACATAAGCCTCCTGCCTGCCCTTCACTGCACAGCCAGTGCATGACCCACCGGGGCAATGGAGAAGAACGCCCCGCATTCGCTGTGTTCATCGGATCGGACTGGTGGCGCGACACATGGGCTCATGCACACGCTCATAAAATACGCTCGTGCTGGCAAAACTCCCAGGCTTCAGACTGAAATAGTGATTTTGTAAATACACGTAATAATTGGGAGGGTCGTGTACCCTCCCGCTGCCTGGAGTGGTTCACGCCCGTGAGGGCCACACTCAGGGCAGGCTGTCAGGAAGCAGGGCGGACGCCCCATGCTGGTGGTGTGTTCTATAGTTCGCTGTCACCAGCCCAGGAACAAACGTGGACTCTGGAAGCACTAGAACAGCCTTACCATGGAGTCCCCGACAGGCCCCTTGGGCCCTCCAGTCTCTCTGCCACCCAGCAAGCTGGACTATGCGATTCTTTCTCATACCAAAGATGACAAAAGGTTCAGACTGCCTCAGTCTCAAGAGACCAGTCACTTACCCCAGGTCAATTTGTACTTCAGATCTCACACCAAAGACAGCGCTTGTAGCCAATCCTACAGTAAACTAACTCAGGGTGTATTAACTAGGAAAAGAAATGAGTTATTTACAGGTTAAAGCAGGCAACATATCTACACAAATGAGTTACAGTCTGTGGTTCCAAAAGGTGACAGAGCTGTAGTATTTGGTCAGCACTGAATGTCTCTTAGGGCTAACCCAGGTTGACCCTGTGGGGGGGGGGGGGGGGGGGGGGGNTGTTTCCTAGCTCCAGTCCTGTGAGAGTCCAAACAGCAGAGATGAAAAATTGTCATGTCAGCTATTTTTATTCTCTTCTCCCAGAATTCACACTGATAGGACCAGCTTTCTTGACTGTAGCACCTTCCTGGGGGCGAGAGGGCTGTCAACCCAGGCTTCGTATCATGATGTTCCACAATGGCCCATTTAGTTTTGATAGTCCCTCTTGATGGGCAGGGCAACCACTCCTGCCTGGGTTCACAAGTCCAGAACAGGCATTTATACCGTTACAAAGCAAAACGTACATATCACCTTACAGCACGGGATACAGGCATTACAAGTCAGATTAATGCAGGGAGCAACTTAGAAGCATTCTATAGAGTCTAAATACTAAACACGTCCTTACAGGTCTAGCACCTGTCTTAAAGAATACTAACATACAGGTGAGCTGGTTTGTTTTCCAGCTACGAGTTTGTCTGTGCTCAGCTGATGCCTACAGCCTTGGCAAGAGCTGGCACCTGCTCTACCAGCGTCATAGAATCATAGAATATCAGGGTTGGAAGGGACCTCAGGAGGTATCTAGTCCAACCCCCTGCTCAAAGCAGGACCTAATCCCAACTAAATCATCCCAGCCAGGGCTTTGTCATGCCTGACCTTAAAAACCTCTAAGGAAGGAGATTCCACCTCCCTAGGTAACCCATTCCAGTGCTTCACCACCCTCCTAGTGAAAAAGTTTTTCCTAATATCCAACCTAGACCTCCCCCATTGCAACTTGAGACCATTACTCCTTGTTCTGTCATCTGGTACCACTGAGAACAGTCTAGATCCATCCTCTTTGGAACCCCCTTTCAGGTAGTTGAAAGCAGCTATCAAATCCCCCCTCATTCTTCTCTTCTACAGACTAAATAATCCCAATTCCCTCAGCCTCTCCTCATAAGTCATGTACTCCAGCCCCCTAATCATTTTTCTTGCCCTCCGCTGGACTCTTTCCAATTTTTCCACATCCTTCTTGTAGTGTGGGGCCCAAAACTGGACACAGTACTCCAGATGAGGCCTCACCAATGTCAAATAGAGGGGAATTATCACGTCCCTCAATCTGCTGGCAATGCTCCTACTTATACAGCCCAAAATGCCGTTTGCCTTCTTGGCAACAAGGGCACACTGTTGACTCATATCCAGCTTCTCATCCACTGTAACCCCTAGGTCCTTTTCTGCAGAACTGCTGCCTAGCCATTCGGTCCCTAGTCTGTAACAGTGAATGGGATTCTTCCGTCCTAAGTGCAGGACTCTGCACTTGTCCTTGTTGAACCTCATCAGGTTTCTTTTGGCCCAATCCTCTAATTTGTCTAGGTCCCTCTGTATCCTATCCCTACCCTCCAGCGTATCTACCACTCCTCCCAGTTTAGTGTCATCTGCAAATTTGCTGAGAGTGCAGTCCACGCCATCCTCCAGATCATTAATGAAGATATTGAACAAAACCGGCCCCAGGACCGACCCTTGGGGCACTCCGCTTGAAACCGGCTGCCAACTAGACATGGAGCCGTTGATCACTACCCGTTGAGCCCGACGATCTAGCCAGCTTTCTATCCACCTTATAGTCCATTCATCCAGCCCATACTTCTTTAACTTGCCGGCAAGAATACTGTGGGAGACCGTATCAAAAGCTTTGCTAAAGTCAAGGAATAACACATCCACTGCTTTCCCCTCATCCACAGACCCAGTTATCTCCTCATAGAAGGCAATTAGGTTAGTCAGGCATGACTTGCCCTTGGTGAATCCATGCTGACTGTTCCTGATCACTTTCCTCTCCTCTAAGTGCTTCAGAATTGATTCCTTGAGGACCTGCTCCATGATTTTTCCAGGGACTGAGGTGAGGCTGACTGGCCTGTAGTTCCCCGGATCCTCCTTCTTCCCTTTTTTAAAGATGGGCACTACATTAGCCTTTTTCCAGTCATCCGGGACCTCCCCCGATCGCCATGAGTTTTCAAAGATAATGGCCAATGGCTCTGCAATCACATCCGCCAACTCCTTTAGCACCCTCGGATGCAGCGCATCCGGCCCCATGGACTTGTGCTCGTCCAGTTTTTCTAAATAGTCCCGAACCACTTCTTTCTCCACAGAGGGCTGGTCACCTTCTCCCCATACTGTGCTGCCCAGTGCAGCAGTCTGGGAGCTGACCTTGTTCGTGAAGACAGAGGCAAAAAAAGCATTGAGTACATTAGCTTTTTCCACATCCTCTGTCACTAGGTTGCCTCCCTCATTCAGTAAGGGGCCCACATTTTCCTTGACTTTCTTCTTGTTGCTAACATACCTGAAGAAACCCTTCTTGATACTCTTAACATCTCTTGCTAGCTGCAACTCCAAGTGTGATTTGGCCTTCCTGATTTCACTCCTGCATGCCTGAGCAATATTTTTATACTCCTCCCTGGTCATTTGTCCAATCTTCCACTTCCTGTAAGCTTCTTTTTTGTGTTTAAGATCAGCAAGGATTTCACTGTTAAGCCAAGCTGGTCGCCTGCCATATTTACTATTCTTTCTACACATCGGGATGGTTTGTTCCTAGAACCTCAATAAGGATTCTTTAAAATACAGCCAGCTCTCCTGGACTCCTTTCCCCCTCATGTTGTTCTCCCAGGGGATCATTCCCATCACGGGGGAGGGATAGCTCAGTGGTTTGAGGGATTGGGGATTGAGACGCCAACTTCATTTTATCTGGGATTCCTTCTTCGATGGTGTCTCCCGTTGAAGTTGGGCATTGCTGCTCTTCCTGTGTCTTTAGCTAGTAGGAGAGCTAGCGTCTGCAATAAGCACAGCAGTGTCCTAGAGCAGTAGCGTGTCACTGCAGGCTCCTGCTGCTGGCGCTGGGGAAGACCCGCTGCACAGCACTGCATGTAGGAAAGGGCTCAAGGTGACCTGCCGCAGCTCAGGAGGGCTCTGGGCATCGCTGGGCCAGCACAGTGAGAGCTCAGCTCAGCAGGCACAGGGATCCCAAAAGCAAACGCCATGTGCGGCGGGATGGTGGTGATATGGAAAGTACCTAGTATCACGGCCTCCTGTGGGTACCGTGTGCAGTGCTGGGTCCCGCGTCTCAGAGGCTATTGCAGAACAAGGGGTTCAGAGAAGGGCGACGAGAAGAGAGATCAAAATGATTGGGACTGTTCCCTTAAGAGACGAATAAGAGGGGATGTGACAGAAGAACCTAAAATAATAGCTGGCCTAGAGACGGAAGACCGGACGCTTCTGCTCTTCTTGTCTCATAACACAAGAACAAGGGTGCATTAAATGAAATTCAAATGGGAGAAATTCAAACCCAATACAAGGGAATACTTTTTTGCACCATGCATTATTAGCCTGTGGAACTCATCTCCACATTAAGTTGTTGAGCCCAAGGGCTTAGTGAGATTCCGAAAGGGATTGGGCGTTTATCTGGATTATAAGAATATCCAGCGTTACCAGAGTTGATGCTAGAAAAAGAAATGGTGGAAGGAATTTTTAACCGGCTTCAGGGGTTAAGCTTGGCTTGTCGGCACTTTAGGGCCTGGCCCATGACCAGTGCTGCTAGGCACTGCACTCACACAGGGCGTGTCTGGATGCAGTTAGTGCACAGCAAGTTGGGGGTGATTGCAGTGCTCTAGCCCGCCCTGTGCTGCCTGTCCCTGGCACCCTGTAGTGTGCTCTACTCCCCTTTACAACAGGAGTAGCTCAAAGCCGGCTGGGCACCTTTAGTGCCCGGCGAAGGGGCCGGGGAGTGCAGAGCAGGCTAGTGCGCGGTAAATTCATGCCCCAGCTTGCCGCACACTCACTGTTCATCTTGACAAGCCCACAAATAAATAATCTGAGCTCTAAGTATGAGTGCCCAGGATGAGACCCTCATGGGGGCAAGTTATCACACATCTGCTGCTTGGCGGTCTTACGGTTTCACACCTGCCTCTGGTGTAGCTGGGGCTGTGATGGGCCTTGGGGCTGTGCGAGCTGGGGATGCTGCTGTTTTCGCTGAACCCTGCAGATTCACTGCCCCAGAAGCCTTCGTTGCCTGGTTTTCCCCCCGAACCCTGGCTGCTCAGCAAGGCGCAATGCAGGTGCCCCCCGTTGTCCTGCTGAAGGTTACTGCTCTTAGCCCAGAGTGCATTTCCCCACATCACCAGTGGGTGGGACGTGGCCCAGGCTCCCCAGAGCCTGTGTGGATGGGCAGCATCAGCTTCCCACCACTCACACTCATTCTTGCTTTCTCTGCACTAGGCGGTCGGCTGGGAGAACATGGCATTCATCTTCCTGAACCGTTTCCTGGATCTCACAGACGTGAGTAGCACATTGGGACGAGGGTAAAGGTGGCACAGGGGTGGGGAGCTGTGCTGGTGCCAGCCCATTGGGGCCCTAAGCAGGGATACTAACAATGAATGGGGGGGGCCCTGGAGCTGCTCGGTGCCCTAAGCAATTGCTCAGGCTGCTTACTCCTAGCGCCGGCTCTGAGGGGGGGCAGGTTGTTCTGAGTTGGGGGGCTGCAGGGGAGGTGCCTATGGGGGGGAGGGATAGCTCAGTGGTTTGCGCATTGGCCTGCTAAACCCAGGGTTGTGAGTTCAATCCTTGAGGGAGCCACTTAGGGATTTGGGGCAAAATCAGTACTTGGTCCTGCTAGTGAAGGCAGGGGGCTGGACTCGATGACCTTTCAGGGTCCTTTCCAGTTCTATGAGATAGAGATATACCTATCTATTAAGGACAGAGAATGTCCCAGACCTGCCTCGGGGACCCACAGGGGGGAGCGTGCCCTGTGTTAATGTGCACGCGGCTGAACGCTGCAGGTTGGAAATGGCACAGAGTGAAACCGCGGCTTGTACGAGTAAAGCCCTGGCTGCATGTCTGGAGCAGCATGGCCCCAGCCCAAGACTTTCAGGCCAGAAGGGCCATGATGTCTGGCCTGGAGGTGGCCCTGAATGAGGGAGGGAAGCGGTTCTCACTTCCTGACACTTCGGCTGCTGCCTGCTCAAGAACCAGGAAGGAAGGCGTCCAGCTCGGACCTTTCCTTGCCCTTCTGTTGGTCCAGCCCCCAGCAGAGACCCCAGACCAGCTGGCAAGGAGGGTCACTCAGGTTCCAGCTGCTCGAGTAGAGGCCTGTGCCTGTTCCCCTTCTAACCCTGTACTCCTTAGCAGCAGGGGCCAGCTGGGGGACCCAGTTCCCCGGCACCCTAGCCAAGGGTGTCAATCGCCGTCCTGTTGGCTGGGGCACACTCCACTGAGAATTGAAAGACAGCAGCGTTTGCTGAAAGCTTTATGGAAAATAGGTCTCATAAGAGAAACTTCATCTCATAAGCCTGGCGGCTAAACTTGTGTCAGGCCAGACGAAAATTAACACGATGCCAAATCAGTAGCACCCTATTAAATGGATTGACCAGCGGCTAGCTAGTGGATTGCAAAAAGTAAATGGTCAGTTGTCATCCAATGGGGGCGTGGGGGGGGGGTGCTAATGGGGTGCTGCCCAGGAGCTGCTCTCAGCTCCAATATCTTCATCGAGGATCTGGGAGAAAATATAAAAATCTCTGTGATAAATTTTACAGCGTACAGAAAACTAGGTAAATCACGATGGGGACACGTGGGTTCCAGGGAGCGACCTGGCTCCCAAGGCAGGCTGGAGGCAGGTCTGTTGTAGCTGGGTCGGCCCCAGGGTATGAGACAGACAGGGTGGGGGCGGGCTTAGCTTGTATTGGACCCAGAGAGCCCTGCACGGAGCTCTTCCTCGGGTCCCCGGTGTAAGCGCCAAAGCGTGCATTGCTCACCAGTTGGTCCCTCACCCACTCGGCAGTGTGCTGGGCTCATGTGAACAGAGCTAAATGCCAGGACGTACCCTTGGAACAGAGAACGTAGGTCCCTCAGGCTGGGGCCGGGCTCACCGGGTGGAAGAGCAGCTGACTGCAAGGTCAGGGCTAATGTGAGCCGTGGGTGTGTCCACTAGGAGTGGCAAAGGCATCTCCTGGGACCCTGCTGGGGCCATTGCTGGGGCGGGAGGTTTGTGCTGCCCGGGCTGGCACCGCAGGATGCTGGCCCCCCCTGCAGCGCTCTCCCTCTGCCCCCAGGCCATCGAAGAGGGCACGCTCGATGCCCTGGACCACGTCGACTTCCAGAACACGGACATCCCCTTCGAGGTGCCGCTCCCGGCGCATCAGCACGTGGCTGTGAGTGTCGTCCCCCCCACCCCCACAGGCAGCACAGGGCCCAGCTCTCAGCAATCAGCGGGGGTGTGAGGGACCTGACTCAGCAACTGGGGGTGGGGAGCATGAGGGGCCAGGCCCCCGGCTCTCAGGGCCGGGGGAAGTGAGGGAGCAGGGCCCCAGCTCTCAGCAAAGTGGGTGGGGAGCATGAGGGACCAGGCCCCCGGCTCTCAGGGCCGGGGGAAGTGAGGGACCAGGGCCCCAGCTCTCAGCAACAGGGGATGGCACAAGGAACCAGGGCCCGGTGAGTGGGGGGAGGGAGGGATCAGGCCCCCAGGTCTCAGGACCAGGTGAGTGGGGGGTGAGTCACCAGCCCCTCCCCCCCCCCCCAAGCTCTCAGGGCCGGGCAGGGGACGCAAGTGACCAGGACTCCCTCTGTCAGTGGGGGTTGAGGGTCTGGGGGCCTGACCCCGCCCTGGTCTCGGGGCCAGGCCAGCTCGCAGGGCAGTGCCCGGAGTCAGCAGTGCTCTGTGCTGTGCGGCAGGAGGCGACGCGGGAGGAGATCAGGGACTGGGTGCTCACCATGTCCATGGACCAGCGGCTGGAGCAGGTCCTGCCCCGAGACGAGCGGGACACATACGAGGCTTCGCTGGTGGCTGCGAGCACGGGTGTGCGCTCCCTGCCTTGCCTGCTCACTGGTGAGTCCCTGGGCCCTCAGCCCCTTGGGGATAGGGCGGCAGGATTGGGACCCAGGGGGCAGGAATGAGATCTGGGGGCGGCAGATTGGCAGTGGGGGAGAGGTTTGGGACCCAGGGGGCAGGATTGGCAATTGGGGGGGAGGTTTCGGACTAGGGGGGCAGGGTTGGTGGGTGGGTGGGGATTGGGACCTGGGGGGAGCAGGCTCGGGGGGGGGGGGGGGGGTTGGGGCCTGGGGAGTGGAATTGGCAGCAGGGGGCTTCAGACACTGGTGAGGGAACTGCAGGCGAAGGCCTCGGGCGTGGGGCGGGGTCCTGGCATGGGGGGTCCTGGCAGGGGCATTGCTGTGTGTTGGGGCCCCCGGCACCTCTGGGTCCCCGCGCTGGCTCCGCCCAGTGTGGCACTGTTGGCTAAGCACCCGGGCCAGGCCCCTGGGGTGGTGCCGGCAGGGCTGGGGGTCGGGCGGCGCTGTGCTCGGCCCCGCTCACCGGCCTGTCTGTGGCCAGGCTACCCCGTGCTGAGGAACAAGGTCGACTTCAAGCGGCCTGGGAAAGAAGCCAACAAAGACACATGGAACAAGTTCCTGATGGCCGTCAAGGTGAGCGGGGGCAGGGCCTGTCTTCATGGGAGGGGCTCAGAGCCGAGTGCGGGGGTGTAGGGGGGGGCAGGACAAGGCAGCGGCTCTGGCTCACTCACAGGCCTGTGCCCACCGGGAGGGAGAATGGGGGGCAGCCATCCACCCACACTCCCCACCCAGCACCTCTCAGCTGCAGCAAAGGGCAGAGGATCCAGGGCATTGGCTCCCCTGGAGGGGAACTGGCTGGGCCCACCCCACCTTGGGTGAACATGCCACAGCGGCACGCAGCCCCCATGTGTATTATCCCACGGGGTTCCCCCCTTTCCCCGGCCCACCCCCAGTGGCCCCAGGGACCAGGGCTGAGCCCCACCCCGCTCCAGTCCAGGGGACAGGCTCTGCGGCTGCCCTAGTGTCGCGGTGCCCCCCCCCCGTGGGGGCGGGAGGGATGTGAGATGGGGGGGCTGGGCCCAGCTGCTGTCTGGTCATGCCCATGCTCGGGGGCTGGGCTCGCATTGCCCAGGCGGGAGCGGGGGGATGCGCTGAATCCCCAGGGAGCAGAGTTCAGCCTCACGACCCGGCTCTGCAAGCCCGTGCCCAGCACCGCCTCTTCTCTCTTGCAGACGTCCCATAGTCCCGTGTGCCAAGACGTGCTCAAGTTCATCGGCCAGTGGTCCGGGGGGCTGCCGAGCAGCAGCTTCTCCTTCCAGTGAGCGTGGCAGTGCCCCTGGGCCGGCCGCCAGGCACCTCCCCCATTAAAGCAGGCTGTGGAACCCCAGCTGTGGTCCTGATCCCATGTCCGGCCCTGCCTGTGCGTCCCCTGGGGGTGGGCAGCATCCCATTGCCTCCTGCCCATGGCATGCGCCTGCACGGCCAGGCAGGGGGCGAGCGCAGGAGCCCGACACAGGCTCGCACCACCGGGAGGGCCCTGAAGTGACAGGGCTTAGGCCAGGCTCAGAGCTACCAAGAATGGGCACAGGGGCCCTGCCCTCCAGACCGCACCCTGTGGGGCCAGGTTAGGCTGGGCCCTTCTGCTGCCTGGGGGATGCAAGTGCCGAGCAGCAGGCCCTGACTGTACAAGCAGTGTCCAGCACCCCACATCTTCCTCTAGGGCACTGGAGCAATGGCAGGACGGAGCAAGCTGGTGAGCAACAGGGGCTGGCCCCAGAGACAGTCCTTCCCCGCACATGGCTGCAGTGTCAGGCTCCTCCCCTTTCTTCAATGCCCCACCCACTGCCAGGCTCCTCCCCTTTCTTCAATGCCCCACCCATTCACTGCATGGCTCCTCCCCCCTTAACACCCCCATCCCCACTGCCAGGCCTCTCCCCCCTCTATGCACACCCAACCCACTGCCACTCAGGGAGTGGCTTGTGGAACCAGGTCCCAAACCATTGAGGGTTTATTAACAGTGTTTATTCGGCTGGTGCCTGAGGGCCAGCCAAGCCCCGGCCCCTTGTGCTAGGCGCAGTACAGCCCCAGAGCCGCATGGGGCTGGGTGTGTGAGTGGGAGGGGGGGCGAGCTAAGGGGCAGGTGTGGAGGGAGGGGAGCTGAGAGAGGCCAGTCCCACCTGCAGCGGGGTCACTGGCTGCCCAGATGTCCCTGCTCAGGCTGCTTCTACCCCTCCCCATGGGCGTCTCTGGCGGGATCCCTTCCCCCATGGCCATATGGGGGTGGGAACTCAGCACAGCATGGTGGGCAGACCCCCGGGAGGGCTGGCAGCAGCAGGACTGGCACGGAGGGGGACAGCCGCGGGAGCCCTGATACCAGCAGGACCCTGCCACAGCAGAAGGGAGCCTGCTCCCCAAGGAGAAGTCTGCAGGGTGGGGCAACTGCCCCCCTCCCTCCTGGCCCTGTGTCCTGCCTCTTCCATGGGGCAGCATCAGCATGATGATCGCTTCACCCCCCACTCCCGGCTGATGTGGCCTGGGAGTTCCTGGAGCAGCACCTGCGAGAGAAAGAAACCGTCCGGCTGTGGTGGCTGCAGACCCCTGAATCCTGAAGCCCTGTCAGGGGGCGGCACCAAGGGACTCGGAGCCCTGGCGTGGGCGGGGAATGGGCCCTGCCAGGGGGCGGCACCAAAGGACTCGGAGCCCTGGCGTGGGCGGGGAATGGGCCCTGCCAGGGGGCAGCACCGAGGGACTCGGAGCCCTGGCATGGGCGGGGAATGGGCCCTGCCAGGCAGCGACACCAAAGGATTCGGAGCGTGGGCGGGGAATGGGCCCTGCCAGGGGGCGGCACCGAAGGATTCGGAGCCCTGGCGTGGGCGGGGAATGGGCGCTGCCAGGCAGCGACACCAAAGGATCCGGAGCGTGGGCGGGGAATGGGCCCGGCCAGGGGGCGGCACCGAGGGACTCGGGGCCCTGGCGTGGGCGGGGAATGGGCCCTGCCAGGCGGCGGCACCGAGGGACTCGGAGCCCTGGCGTGGGCGGGGAATGGGCCCTGCCAGGGGACGGCACCGAAGGATTCGGAGCCCTGGCGTGGGCGGGGAATGGGGCCCTGCCACGGGGCGGCACCGAGGGACTCGGAGCCCTGGCGGGGGCGGGGCATGGGGCCCTGCCAGGCGGCGGCACCGAGGGACTCGGGGCCCTGGCGTGGGAGGGGACGGGGGCCCCGGCAAGGGGCGGCACCGCCGGACTCGGCGCCCTGGCGTGGGGGGGGAATGGGGCCCTGCCAGGCGGCGGCACCGAGGGACTCGGAGCCCTGGCGTGGGCGGGGAATGGGCCCTGCCCAGCAACGGGGGGAGTGACAGGGTCCCCATTGCCTGGATGGAAGCTGCACTGGGTTAAGCAGCTCCCAGCTAGGCTGGGCTGGACAGTCAGAGACCCACCAACCCAGCAGATTCCCCCATGGGCCCTGTTCCCCCTGCTGGGTCAGGCGACGCTCACCTCTGCCACTACGCCCGGGCCCCGTCCTCCACAGCCAGCAGCTGGCACACCTCTTGCTTGTGCCGGTCCTCAGATGCCACCTGCTTTGTCGCCGTCTCTTCCTCCAGCTGGAAAGGACGCAGACGCCTGAGCGAGGTGCCCCAGGGGCAGTGCGATGCCAGGGCTGGGGTGACTGAACCCCCAGGGGTGTGTGCAGGGGTTATAAGAACAGCCACCTGGGGCAAACCCAAGGTCCACCTAGCGCAGTGTCCGGTTCCCACAGCAGCCGGTACCAGGTGCCCCAGAGCAGTGGTTCTCAACCAGGGGTCTGGGGCCCACTGTGGGGCCATGAGCAGGTTTCAGGGGGTCGGCCAAGCAGGGCTGGCATTAGAATCATAGAATATCAGGGTTGGAAGGGACCTCAGGAGGTATCTAGTCCAACCCCCTGCTCAAAGCAGGACCAATCCCAACTAAATCATCCCAGCCAGGGCTTTGTCAAGCCTGACCTTAAAAACCTCTAAGGAAGGAGATTTCACCACCTCCCTAGGGAACCCATTCCAGTGCTTCACCACCCTCCTAGTGAAAACGTTTTTCCTAATATCCAACCTAAACCTCCCCCACTGCAACTTGAGACCATTGCTCCTTGTTCTGTCATCAGGTACCACTGAGAACAGTCTAGATTAGACCTGCTGGGGCCCAGGGCAGAAAGCCAAAGCCCGACACCAGGGGCTGAAGCCAAAGCAACTTAGCTTCACAGGGCCCCTGTGGGGTGGGGCACTGGGCAGTTGCCCGGCTTGCTACCCCCTAACGCCAGCCCTGGCTTTTATATGCAGAAAAACAGGGATTGTGGCACAGGTGGGCCATGGAGTTTTTATAGCATGTTGGGGGGGCCCCAGAAAGAAAAAGCTTGAGAACCCCTGCCCCAGAGGGACTGAACGGGGCAGTTATCAAGTGCTCCATCCCCTGTGGTCCAGTCCCAGCTGCTGGAAGGCAGAAGGTTAGGGACACCCAGAGCATGTGGCTGCATCCCTGCCCATCCTGGCTAATAGCCACTGATGGATCTATCCTCCGTGAATTTATTTAAGTCTTTTTTTAACTCAATTATACTTTTGGCCTTAACAACATCCCCTGGCAACGAGTTCCACAGGTTGTGCGTTGTGTGAAGAAATACTTCCGTTAGTTTGTTTTAAACCTGCTGCTTATTCATTTCATTTGGTGACCCCTAGTTCTTGTCTTATGTCCCGGGTAAATAACACTTCCCATTTCACTTTCTCGACACAGTCATGATTTTATAGACCTCTATCATATCCCCCCTTAGTCGTCTCTTTTCCGAGCTGAAAAGTCCCAGTCTTATTAATCTCTCCTCATACGGAAGCCGTTCCACACCCCTAATAATTTTTGTTGCCATTTTCTGAACCTTTTCCAATTCCAATAGATCTTTTTTGAGATGGGGCGACCGCATCTGCACGCAGTATTCAAGATGTGGGTGTACCATGGATTTATACTGTGGCATTATGATATTTTCTGTCTTATTATCTATCCCTTTCCTAACGGTTCCCACCATTCTGGTAGCTGGTTTGACGGCCGCTGCGCATCGAGTGGATATTTTCAGGGTTGAAGCTGGACGAGCAACGTCACATGCTGCTGTGTGGGCAGAGCATGGGGGGCAGCCCTGGGGAGACACCCCTGGCCCTGCACTGCAATCTGGCCCCTCCCACCGCAAAGCCCATACGTATCTGGCCTTGGACCCCCGCAATCCCACGCTTGCTCTGGCCGCTCCATTCCCTTCACACCTGGGGTGGTGGGGGGGTGTGCTGCACCTCTCAGTGCGTGTTGGAGAAACAACCCCTGGGACCCTGTGCTGGGGGTTAGCGCACAGGGTCCCAGGTGAATCTGTCTGGTGCACCAAATGGGGAGAGGACCCCCCCTCCCCGAGAGACAGTCCCTGGGAGGGGAAGGGGACGGTTCTGGCTGGAACCTCCGACCTGCTGGCGGATGTAGGTGTCGGCACAGGGACCGATGCCGCGGAGGATCAGGGACACCACACAGCACCTGCCGGAGAGCGCAGCCTCCACCGCAGCCATCACCATGGAGGGGAACCAGAGCGCCAGGGCCGTGTCCTGTGGGGGGTGGCAGAGTCAGAGCAGGGCGCGCAGGAGGGGGGCGCGCAGGGAGCAGAGTTGGCACAGGCAGGTCGGGGAGCAGGGGGCGCGCAGGGAGCAGGGGGCGCAGGAGGGGGCTCGCAGGGAGCAGGGGGGGCGCAGGCAGGTCGGGGCGCGCAGGAGGGGGGCGCGCAGGGAGCAGGGGTGGCACAGGCAGGTCGGGGCGCGCAGGGGGGGGCGCAGGGAGCAGGGGGGCACAGGCAGGTCGGGGTGGCACAGGCAGGTCGGGGCGCGCAGGGAGCAGGGGAGGCACAGGCAGGTCGGGGCGCAGGGAGCAGGGGGGCGCAGGCGGGGAGGGAGCAGGGGGGGCACAGGCAGGTCGGGCACGCAGGGAGCAGGGGGGCGCAGGAGGGGGGCGCGCAGGGAGCAGGGGTGGCACAGGCAGGGCGGGGCGCGCAGGGAGCAGGGGTGGCACAGGCAGGTCGGGGCGCAGGGAGCAGGGGGGCGCAGGAGGGGGGGGAGCAGGGGGGGCACAGGCAGGTCGGGGCACGCAGGGAGCAGGGGGGCGCAGGAGGGGGGCGCGCAGGGAGCAGGGGTGGCACAGGAGGGGGGCGCGCAGGGAGCAGGGGGGCGCAGGAGGGGGGCGCGCAGGGAGCAGGGGGGGCACAGGCAGGTCGGGGCGCGCAGGGAGCAGGGGTGGCACAGGAGGGGGGCGCGGAGGGAGCAGGAGGGCGCGCAGGGAGCAGGGGTGGCACGGGCAGGTCGGGGCGCGCAGGGAGCAGGGGTGGCACAGGCAGGGCGGGGCGCGCAGGGAGCAGGGGTGGCACAGGCAGGGCGGGGCGCGCAGGGAGCAGGGGTGGCACAGGCAGGGCGGGGCGCGCAGGGAGCAGGGGTGGCACAGGCAGGTCGGGGCGCAGGGAGCAGGGGGGCGCAGGAGGGGAGGGAGCAGGGGGGGCACAGGCAGGTCGGGGCGGCAGGGAGCAGGGGGGCGCAGGAGGGGGGCGCGCAGGGAGCAGGGGTGGCACAGGAGGGGGGCGCGCAGGGAGCAGGGGGGCGCAGGAGGGCGCGCAGGGAGCAGGGGAGGCACAGGCAGGTCGGGGCGCGCAGGGAGCAGGGGGGGCACAGGCAGGGCGGGGCGCGCAGGGAGCAGGGGTGGCACAGGCAGGTCGGGGCGCGCAGGGGGGGCGCAGGGAGCAGGGGGGCACAGGCAGGTCGGGGCGCAGGGAGCAGGGGGGCGCAGGCGGGGAGGGAGCAGGGGGGGCACAGGCAGGTCGGGGCGCGCAGGGAGCAGGGGGGGCACAGGCAGGTCGGGGTGCGCAGGGAGCAGGGGTGGCACAGGAGGGGGGCGCGCAGGGAGCAGGAGGGCGCGCAGGGAGCAGGGGTGGCACAGGCAGGTCGGGGCGCGCAGGGAGCAGGGGTGGCACAGGCAGGTCGGGGCGCAGGGAGCAGGGGGGCGCAGGAGGGGAGGGAGCAGGGGGGGCACAGGCAGGTCGGGGCACGCAGGGAGCAGGGGGGCGCAGGAGGGGGGCGCGCAGGGAGCAGGGGTAGCACAGGCAGCTCGGGGCGCCGGGGCGCCACAGGCAGGTCGGGGTCCGCAGGGAGCAGGGGGGTCGTATAACTTCGTATAATGTATGCTATAGGGAGCTGCTCCGGTGGTTCTCTACCAGGCGGGGAGGGGGGGGGGGGGGAGGGAGGGGGGGGGAGGGAGGGGGGGAGGGGGGGGGCGGGGGGGGCACAGGCGGGCCGGGGCGCGGGGAGGAGGGGGGCGCGGCGGGAGGGGGGGGGGCGCGGGGAGCAGGGGGGCGCAGGAGGAGGGCACGCAGGGAGCAGGGGGGGGCCCGGCACGGCGGAGGGCAGGGGGGGCGCGGGGGGGGGGCTGGGGGGGGGGGGCGGGGGGGGGGGAGGGGGCGGGGGGGGCAGGGGGCAGGGGGGGCACCGGCAGGTGGGGGGGCGCAGGGAGGAGGGGGGGCACAGGCGGGCCGGGGCGCGGGGAGGAGGGGGGCGCGGCGGGAGCGGGGCCGGGAGAGGCGGGGCGGGGCGGGGGGGGGGCGGGGGGGAGAGGGGGGGGGCGCGCAGGGGGCAGGGGGGGGACAGGAGGGGGGCGGGCAGGGAGCAGGGGTGGAACAGGCAGGTCGGGGCGCGCAGGGAGCGGGGGGGGCACAGGAGGGGGGCACACAGGGAGCAGGGGGGCGGAGGGGGGGGGCGCGGAGGGAGCGGGGGGGGGCAGGGGGGGAGGGAGCAGGGGGGCGCAGGGCGGGGCGCGGGGGGCGGGCGGGGGGGGGCGCGCAGGGAGCAGGGGTGGCACAGGCAGGTCGGGGCGCGCAGGGAGCAGGGGGGGCGCAGGAGGGGGGCGTGCAGGGAGCAGGGGGGGCACAGGCAGGTCGGGGAGCACGGAGCAGGGGGGGCGCAGGAGGGGGGCACGCAGGGAGCAGGGGGGGCACAGGCAGGTCGGGGAGCAGGGGGGGCACAGGCAGGTCGGGGAGCAGGGGGCGCGCAGGGAGCAGGGCCCGGCCCCGCACAAGGGACTCACGTAGATGCGGGTGGTGTCGAAGGGGCAGTCGGTGGCGCCGATGGCAGCCCGGGCGTCGGCTGGAAGGGCGGAGCTGTTGCATCCTACCATCAGGCGGTGCCCCCGGCTGGCGATGGTGAGGGAGATGGCCAGGGCCAGGCCCAGGCTGCAGGCAGCAGAGAGCAGGCAGTTCAGCAGCGAGACGCACAGCAAGGCCCAGTGCTGCAGGCGGAGACCAGAGCTGGTGGGCAGGAGGCCGGGCACCCCGGGGTGTAGCCCCACTCACCAGCTCCAGCAGCCCAGGGGGGAAGTGGGCAGCGGCCCTGGGCCCCACACGCCCAAGCAGGGACACCCCCCCCCGCGCCGGGAGCGTCCTCCAGCAACTGGAGCAGCTGCTCCCAGACGAACGTCTCCCTGCACCCCAGGTCCTTCCAGCCCCACGGGGGCCCAGGGCACCTCCCCCGTGTCCATGTGAAGCTGCAGGGGGCAGGGTCGCCCGTTCCAGTGCTAACCGATCCCAGCACCGATGAGCAACTGCGCCTGGCAGCCGCTGCCCTGGCCTCAGCGCTGGGCAGCCCCCCCGCGGTGCCTGCGCCTGGCACCGTCCTGTGTGCTTACGTCTGGTGTCAGACGCTCCCTTTGCCAGCACAGCCATGGGGGGGGCTTGGCACAAACCCTGGGTGCCCTCTGCATGTGGCCATTCCTCGCCCCCTTGCCGCCCAGTGCCCCCAGGCCCCGCTTCTGAGCCTGGCATTCCCTTGGGGACGCGGACGGGCCGTCCTGCACCGAGCCAACGAGGACAGTGTCTGAGCCGACGCCTGCATTACAGCCGCGCTGCACGGCCCAGTCACTCCCCCTACAATGGGGGGGATGGACCCCCCCGGCTTCTGTCAAGGGCTGTAGGGGGTTTGCCTGTGAGCGCTTGGGGGCAGGGAGGGGCTGTGTCAGGTATTTATGCACTGGGGGGGGGGGGAGGGAGTATGTAGCCCCCGGCACAAGGTGGGGCCTTGCCCTCGGCTGGGGAGAGCGGGATGGTGCCTGGCACGGGGGGGGGGGGGAGGGAGTATGTAGCACCCGGCACAAGGTGGGGCCTTTCCCTCGGCTGGGGAGAGCAGGATGGTGCCTGGCACGGGGTGGGGGAGGTCTGTGCAGAGCCCAGCACCCAGCCTGGCGCACAGGGGGCGGGGGGGCTGCGTGGCACCTGGCATGGGAGGAGACTGGGAAGAGCTGGGGCCTTATCTGCAGCAGGTGCGGCCGGCCGAGGACGCTGGGCCCACACGGCAGGAGCCGGGCACCTCAGGGAGCAAGGTCCAGGGAGTGGCTGCTGCAGGTGCTGGGCCACAGCCCTGAATGCTGCTTCCTGCCCGAACTCAGCCCCACCCCCAGGTCCCCCAGCTGTGACCCCAGCATTGGCCTTCGCCCCCCGGCCCCCACTCCCCGGCCCCCCAGCGCTCGCCCCCCGGCCCCCACCCCCCGGCCCCCACCCCCCACGCTCACTCACCAGGGCTGCCTTGAGCAGGTTCTGGGACACCAAGATGGCCACAATCCCAGCGGTGATGCTCTAGGGAAAGACACGGGGGTCAGTCCCTCCCCCAGTGCAGCGCCCCAGACCCAGCACAGGCGTCGTTAAATCAGGGGCCCTTTGGCCCAGAAACTCAGCCACACCTGAGGTTCGTGGAGGGGGGGCCTGGCATGTCTCACGCCAGCCGTGGTTCTGCTTTCGGCTCCTTGCACTGGCCTCGTCCCCACGCCTCCAGCCTCCAGCGGCAGGGGAGGCGCCCGGCACGCGTCTCGCTCCGGGGTCGGCCAGCGCGGCACATGGCTGAGGGCTCAGCAGACCCCACGGTGCCACGCAGGGACTCAGGCCGGCAGCTGGAGCCCCAGGGGACAACGGGGAGCGGGGGGAGCAATGGGGCTGTGGGTGCTGGCGCAGGGACTCAGGCCGGCAGCTGGAGCCCCAGGGGACAACGGGGAGCGGGGGGGGCGAGGGGGCCGGGGGTGCTGGCGCAGGGCCGCAGGACGGCAGCGGGAGCCCCAGGGGAGCGGGGGGAGCGATGGGGGCGCGGGGGCTGGCGCAGGGACTCAGGCCGGCCGCGGGAGCCGCAGGGGACAACGGGGAGCGGGGGGAGCGATGGGGCCGCGGGTGCTGGCGCAGGGACTCAGGCCGGCGGCTGGAGCCCCGGGGGACAACGGGGGGCGGGGGGCGCAATGGGGCCGCGGGTGCTGGCGCCGGGACTCAGGCCGGCAGCTGGAGCCCCAGGGGCTCGGGGGGAGAGATGGGGCCGCGGGGGCTGGCGCAGGGACTCAGGCCCGCCGCTGGGGCCCCAGGGGAGAACGGGGAGCGGGGGGCGCAATGGGGCCGCGGGGGCTGGCGCAGGGACTCAGGCCCGCCGCTGGGGCCCCAGGGGAGAACGGGGAGCGGGGGGCGCAATGGGGCCGCGGGTGCTGGCGCAGGGACTCAGGCCGGCAGCGGGGGCCCCAGGGGAGCGGGGGGAGCGATGGGGCCGCGGGGGCTGGCGCAGGGACTCAGGCCGGCAGCTGGAGCCCCAGGGGACAAGGGGGAGCGGGGGGAGCAATGGGGCCGCGGGGGCTGGCGCAGGGACTCAGGCCGGCAGCTGGAGCCCCAGGGGACAACGGGGAGCGGGGGGAGCGATGGGGCCGTGGGTGCTGGCGCAGGGACTCAGGCCGGCAGCTGGAGCCCCAGGGGAGCGGGGGGAGCGATGGGGCCGCGGGGGCTGGCGCAGGGACTCACCAGCAGCCCGGAGCTGACGGAGATGACGTTGGTGGTCGTGTACTCGGAGGTGACCGTGCGCTCAGGGTTGGCCACGTGGCGCAGGACCGTGCCGTGCACGATGGCGCCCAGGATGCAGTTCACGTGGCCCAGGACGATCAGGGTGATGCCGGAGCGCATGAGGCGCTGGGGCCCGCGCCCCAAGTCTGCAAGAGCGGCAGGCGTCAGGCACCAGAAAGGGGGGGGGGGCTTGTACCTCGGGGGCAATGGAGAGAATCACACACAGCGTAAGGGCCTCGAACCCCCAAGTGTAATGGGGGGAAAAGCACATATGGCACGGGGGGAGGTCCCTGAGTGTGCAATGGGGGGGCACACACAGCGGGGGGGGGGG
>QXTE01000430.1:493020-544239 GCA_003942145.1 Platysternon megacephalum
GGGAGCCCATGCAGCCATTTCCCCCTCCTGCCAGGGGGGGCGAGGCAGGAGCTCACCTCACTGATGAATCCCAGCTGCACCAGCTCAGCCGCCAGCTCCTGGATATTGTCACCTACAAGAGAGAGGAGTGAGTCCTGGACTGGTGGGACGCCCCAGGGGAGGGGAAGGGCAGGTACTTACTGGGCAGTAAGTCACAGCTCAAGTGTCGATTCAATTTGTCTTCCAGTTTCAGCAGCAGCGTCAGCTGCAGGAGAAAAGTGGGCATGAGAAGGAGCTGCAATTCCTGCATGATCTGGGGGGAAGCCCCTCCCCCAGCCCTGGTGGCCAGTGCCCTTTACAGCGGGGGGCAGGGTGGGGAGTACTTTGAGCAGTGCCTGGAGCAGGCCCAGTACAACCCCCTCCGCTCCCCCCGGGGCCGAATGCACCGCTCCCAAGCCAGGCAATGCCACGCGCTCATCCCGCAGGGACTGCGCTGCCCTGGATCACCAAGCCTGGCCTGGCTTTGGGGCCTGCATACGGGAGCCAGCTCCGCTCACCCCACTACTGCTGCCAAGGGGGAGACGAGACACTTGGAGCAGCCTGCTCAGAAATGGTGCCTCAGACCCCGGCCGTGCAGAGCATGCGTGTGCAAGAGGGAGACGGAAACGTACATGGTGCTTGACTCCCTCCTCCACTGACTCAATGTTACACTGCATTAGCACCACCTGAAAGGGAAGCAGAGAGGCCGTGTGACTCCAGCTGTCACTGCACGGTGCCCACACTAGAGGGAGAGCAGCAGCATCTCCCGCTCTCACCTTGCGGGTCTCCACCTCCGCAGGTTCTGGCGTTGGGGTCTTCACTGACGGGGGGACAATGGGGGACTTCACCACCTCCTGCTGGGGCTGCTGGGGCCGAGGCATCCCAAAGGCTGTGAGTGGGTAGATGCCGTTCCTGCAGCAAGAGGAGCAGCGTTATGGAGGGCACCTGCCTTCTCCCGGTGAGCGGAAGCAGCATCCAGGGACCTGCCCAGGGCCAGCTGCAGGCAGGGGAGTCTCACAGCATAGGAGGGGGAAGGCCTCTTACCTCACATCCTCCAGGAACTTGTCCAGCTCCAGTGCTGGGGACTGGGAGAAGCTGAAAAAAGAAGGCAGTGAAGTCACAAGCCAAGCCAAACCCAGCCTGTGCCTCCTCCCTCCCTGCCCAGTGCCAGGGGCTTGCCTGACAGTTCTCCCCTCATCACAACCAGGAGGCAGAGCCTCTCCCCTGTGCAATGCAGGGGCTGGAGGCTCCAGGACTAAGCCTGGGCCCTCCAAGGAGCTCTCCAAAACAGAACACACTAGTAGCATGAAGGGAAATTAACAAGCCCTAACACAATGGTAGGGCCCCATCTCCATGCTGAACAGCACGTTAACGCATCACAGATTGTATTGCAGCCATTTAGCAGATGCCAGGGAGGATGAACGAGGAGAGCAGAGAAGTCACTCTGCTGCCCAGCTTTTCTCCCCATCACTCGTGCTGTACTGGGGAGAAGGATAACGCAGAACTGGCAGTAGAATAGGCAGAAATAGGTAGAAGTTCTGTCCCTATAAAACAAGATTTTTGTAATTTAAGGACTTACTTGGGAACCAACCCAGTAGCACCTACCTACCAAAGGATGCTTATGAACATAGGAGCCTCTAGACTGGATCAGACCAGGTTCCATCTGGTAGTGCTGAGGAAGAGGAGAGACCCTGGGGTAGCAGATCTGGGATACTCTTCCCCCCCACATAGACCTCACCAAGGTATCTAATAGCTAGAGACTGATGTAAGCCCTGAACCAAGAGGTTTAATGTTGCTGCCACAATTATCATCGACTGTGATCATGCTGAATAGTTTTGATCCGCAAGTGTCCAGTCCCTTTTCGCATCTTACTAAATTCTGGCTTCAGCGACTTCCTGTGGCAGAGTGTTCCGCAGGCTAGTTACACATCGGGTTCTGCGTGTGTGAGAGAAAGTGTTTCCTTTTCTCCTTTTCCTTTTAAGGACTGAACTCCGCCGTTCTTGTGCAGGGAGAACAGATGTTCCCGCTCTCCCTCCTCTATTTTTCTCTCTCTGTCGTGTCTGCTCTTATTAATCTCCTTTCTAAGGTAAAAATCCCAATCTCTTCCGTCTTCCTGGGGAGTTTTTACAGGCCCTTGATTGTTCCCATTGCTCTTCTCCGAACCCCTTCCAGTTCTGCAATATCCTGGGAGATAAGGTGATCCAAGTACTCCATGTTGGCCACAGTCGGGAGGTACACAGCTAAGTACATACCCAGGGACTTGCCTAGGTATGCCCAGATGGGCACGTTTTCCCTGTGATTGTCATCTTCATGCTATTTCAGCAAAGGGGACCATGTGGTCCCTGCCGAAAGCTACGAATTCACTGGTTGTCATGGTTACTGTGGGATGTGCATGTGGAAGAGATTAAGAGTCATGTGACAGGTGGAATATTGTGTCCCAAAGCTGCTAGAGGTGAAACTGGGCAGGCGGGGTGGTTCTCAGAGCTCACTCAATCAAACGCGACAACAACTGATGTCTTTCTACCTAGCCCCGCCAAGAGTTTACGATCTAGACAAGGTGCAGGCTCGGGCCCTTACAAAGCACAAAAGAACCCAAGAAAAAGACCCTGAGCAGGGGGACGACCAGGGACAAGCTGATTACAAAGGAGACGAAAGGCCTGGTTCTGTATAACAGGAGATGTTGTCCATTACAGAAGTGACATGCTGCCAGCATGAGTGTCTCATGGAAAGTGGCTCCCAGCTCTCTGGACTGGGCAGGCGCTGCACAGACTGACCCTTGGGTGAGAAACCCCTCCGGGCAGAAAGGAACTTGCTAACATGTGTAGACTCCACAGGGCATCTCTATTTTTCTTTTACCTGTAACCTGGTGTTTCCAGCCCTTCTACTTGCTGCTATTTGAATCTCTCAGGCTTTGTCCCAAACTTCCACTGGGTTTTACTAGAGCCATGGCTCGGTGCTGTGTGCCGAGGACAGGGCGGATCTGTGGTGACGCTAGTGAAGGGGGGGATGCGGCTTCCACAGAGGCAGCGAATCTCTGCACATTGCGTGTGTCTAGAAGTTGCGGAACTGGGCACTTGAGTGTAATGAAGTGATGTGTACAGATAGGCTGGGGGGACTTGTGCCCCAGGGACAGAGCAGAACTCAAGGGGTTAACTAGCCCCATAGATTATCTCCACTCTGCCTCCAAGGCACTTAGGGAGCCTAAGGGCTGGGGCATGTAACTTGTTTGCCTGCAGAAGGAAAGAACGGGGCTTGCAGAGCCTGGAGTGGGCTGCTTGTGTTGCCAGCAGCTGCTAGTTTGGGGCAGGTTCCCCCCAGGGGGCACAGAGAAGGCTCCCTTGCGCTGTAAGCAGGTGGGAGCGATTCGGAAAGCATCAGTGACCAGCACTCCACACACAGCCCACACCATTGATTGACAGAATTGCATTAGAATGTTCCCTGTTCACTACCCCACTCTCGATGCAGCCGAACATGCCGTTTGCTTTTTTTGACTGCACTGCAGAGCCCAGGTCTCACCGAACTGTCTACAGTGATGCTCCTGTGCGCGGCTTAAGACTGCTCCCCCACCTCTCTGTCCTACTCTTCCCTGTTCCGTCTGTAGCCAGGTGTCACTGAATCCCTTTTGTTTTTTCATCACTCTGCCACGCTTCCCTCACGCTGTTACATCGCGGCTCTTGGCCACTGCCAGGCATTCTAGGAAATTCCCCTGGTTTTGCTTTTAAATCTCTTGCATTTGTATATAAACGCTTATAGCTTTTATATTTGACTAGGTGTCTGTTTTGATGTAACTCCTTGAGCGGATATCCTACAGACTTTACAGCATTTCCGTGGTTCCGGTTCTGAGTCTCTCCCTGCTGTAGTTCAGTTGTAATGTCCATCCTCTCCTGTGTTGGATACAGACACCAGTGTATTACCAACAACTCACACACGTCAGTGTGACTGACACGCTCCTCAGCGCACACCGGCTTTCAGCTGAAACGACCCTCCAACGCCTCATCGTATGTGCCAGCAGCTCAGGTCCATTTTGATTAAGGTGGAGACCAGTCCTTCCGTACAGGTTCCCCCATCCCCAAAACGTCCATCAGAGCCTGACAAACCCCTCTTCTTGGCACACATTGAGACCATGGAGTTACCTCTGAAATGTGCACCGGTCCAGCTAGACATGAATTCTCTGCATTGGTCTTCACGGCTGAGGAAGTGAGGGAGATTCCCACACCTGAACCAGCCTTTTTAGATGACTAATCTGAGGAATTGTCCCAGATTGAGATGTCAGTGGAGGTGGTTTTGGAACAAATCATAAACTAAACAGTAACCAGTCCCCAGGACCAGATGATATTCACTCAAGGATTCTGAGGAAACTCAAATATGAAATTGCGGGTACTAATTGTGGTACGTACCCTATCGCTTAGATCAGCCTCTGCACCAGATTACTGGCAGATAACAAATGCAACACCAATTATTTTTTAAAAAGGCTCCAAAGGCAATGCTGGCAATTACAGCAGTAAGCCTAACTTCAGTGCCGGCAAATGGGCTGAAGCTATATGGGCTGGGGTGGGACAGGGACTTTGGGGAAGGGGTGAAGCTGGGGGTGGGGCAACAGTGGTGCAGGGAGGGGATGGGGGGGGGGGGGTTGAGCACCCACCGGGCAGAGAGGAAGTTGGCGCCTATGCTCCGGTCCCTTAAGAAACCTCCTAGTTGTAGGATGAGCGAAAACAGAAAAATCATATGCTGGAAGGCCATCACAGTTGCCAAATGCACCGTTACAGAGTTTAAAGATAATCCGGTCATTTTTAGTTCTAAAATATAATCTAGCACAAATGATAACAGAGAGGATGTAGGTGAAAGGTGTTTTAGGTCACACCAATGTTTGAATCTCATCCACTTTTGGGTGTGTCCCCCAAGTAGAAAGTTTCCTGTCCCTTTACATCCCCAGAACAGGTTGTTTCTAAACCCTGCGAATCATGCCTTGAGCCAGAGAACCCCAAGGCTGGGGTGGCAGATTTGACCAGCACCCTGAGAGAGGAAACGGGGGACAATCTAGAGAGGGATTGGTTGACAAACAGTGAGCTGAGTGAGGTAAGGAAACCACGTTTGTCTCGGCCACGTCGGAACTACACGAATAACCTAGGCTATGTCTTGAACAGCAGCTTGGACATCAGGGGAACATGCATACAGAAGTCCTGGACTCCAACGAAGGAGAAAGGCATCTCCCAGGGAGACCACCTCTTGAGCAGAACTGGGCGCATTTCTTGTTTTTGGGTGTGGCGAACTAGACTCTCTGTGGGACACCCCAACAGTGAAATATGCATTGGAGTATTGTGGGATCTGTCTCCCATTGGTGATCTTGTGAGAAGCGTCTACCGAGGGCATCCGCTGTGGTGTTCTGTACGCCTGGGAGGTAAGATGCTGAGTCGGTAATCTGGCTTCATCTGCACCAATTCCAAAGTCTCACTGCTTCGGCGCAGAAGGAAGGCACTCTCGTTCCCCCTTGGCAGTTTATGTAAAACATGCATGACATGTCCATCATTATGTATTTGCCCCTGATCAGTGGGAGGAAATGGACACAGGCATTTCTGACTGCTCTCAGTTCTAGCAAGTTGACATGTGGGTGGACTCGAGAGAAGACCCCCTGCCTTGAACAGTGTGAGCATCTAGTGGGCTCCTCATCCCAGTAGGGATCCATCTGTTATTACTGATGTTAGAGATGGTTGAGCGCAAGGAACCCCTGTACAAACATTGTGAGGGTTCTTCCACCAGTCGAGGGATTTTTATTTAATGTTACTACCGAAGGCATGAGAGGAGCATGTTTAAACTATGTCTGCTTGGTGAATAAACAGTTCTGAGCCACCTTTGGAAGCAGGGTATGTGAAGTCTCGCGTGATTTATTACAAATGTGCCAGCTGCCATACGTCCCAATAGCTGAAGACAATTTCTGGCTGATGTTTGAGGGCTGACTTGAACTGTAGCGACTAAATTGGCTAGGGGTATGAACCTGTGGGAAGGGAGGAATCCTCTGGTTGTTACTGCATTGAGGTAAGCGCCTATGAATGCCAGTTGTTGTACTGGGATTAAGGTGGACTTTTGGATGCTTATTTGTAGTCCCAGTCTGAGAAATACATCTACGACCTCTGAGTGGCCATTGAAGGACTGCCCTTTGAGCAGGCAGGCACCTTGTTTGCGAAGATGAGCTACTACCACAGAAAGAACTTTTGGGAGAACACTCTGGGCGCAGACGAGAGACCGAACAGGAGCACCCTGTATTGAAAGTATTCTTGACTCAGAGTGAAGTGTATGCCCCTTCAGTGGGAGGGGTGGATTGCTATATGGACGTAAGCACCCTGACAGTTGAGTGCCAAGAACAAGTCCCCTTGGTCCAATGATGGAATTATTGCTGTAAGAGTTACCATTTTGAACCTCTGAATCGTTACAAATCTGTTGAGTAATCTGAGATCTTTTTTGGAACCAGGAAATATCTGGACTAAAATCCCCTCAGTGTTGTGTGGGAACTGGATCTATAGCACCCAGATTCAGGAGAGAGTCGATTTCCTGTCGCAGAAGGTGCTCATGAGAGGGGTCCCTAAGGAGGGACGGGGGAATGGGGGAACAGAGGTAAAGAGGATGAAGTAACCTGTTGAAATAATCTCCAGTACTTGTCTGTAGCAATATGGTCCCAGTTTTGATGGAAATGAGCCAGACAGTCGCTGAAGCGAGGGAGACGTGCGGATTGTTGCAGCAGATAAGAATGGGGGTGGCAACTCAGCATCCCAATCAACCCATCCAAATTACTGTTTCAAAGTTGTGGGTTTACTGGTCTCTTCTTCTGGAACCGCTGTCTCTTATGCCGAGGTTTGTAATCCCTCTGGGAGGTGAGAAACTGGGTGGGACGTGAGCTCTGTGCCGTCTGAGATTTACTGAACCTTTTTTTGTGCAGGGGTGTACGTTCCCAAAGAGTGCAAGGTGGCTTTTAAGTCTTTTAAGGTATGCAAAGATTCATCAGTTTTTTCTGCAAACAACTTTGATCTGTCAAAAGGAAGGTCCTCAACTGTATATCAAACTTCTCGGAAAACCTGAGAACTGAAGCCAGGCGGCCTCTCCTCGTGACTGTCGCTGTGGAGATAGAATGAGCGGCTGTATCAGTGGTGTCCAGAGGCCTGCAGAGATGTTCTTGCAAGCAGTTGCCCCTCTGCGATGACTACCTGGAATTGCTCCCTCTGGTCTTCTAGGTGATGCTCAATAGTTAGTATGGCTGTATTTCGCCAGGAGGGCTTGATATCCGGCAATCCTAAATTGTAAAGGTAGCCAATGAGTATGAGTTATGGGCAAAAAAAATCAAGACATTAAATATTTACCATATGGAGTCGATTTAGTGTGGTGCTGTCTGCCGTGTTCATTCACAGCATCAACCACAAGGGAGTTGGGGGATGGATGTGAAAATAAAAATTCTGAGACCTTGGAGGAAATATTTTTATATAAAAAAAAATTTAATATTTTTTGTCCGCCCTCTTACAGATGCGGTACTTTGGCCGAGATATGCCAGATTATTTTTTGCAGGGTCTAAAATCCTCGTTAATGGGTAGCGCAAGATGGACAGATGATGAAGTCTGCAAAATATCAAGTAATTTATACTGCGACTTCTTAACCTCCTCCAGTGGAATTTGCAATGAGTCCACTACCCTTTTAATAAGGTCTGAAACTGTTTAAAATCGTCAGCCAAGGACAGCGAAGGAGGCATGACAACTTTGGGGAGGAGGAAGAGATGTTAGTTGTAGGGGTAATTTGTCCAATCTCACTTCTGGCTCCTCAAAGGTCTCCTCTTGTGGATCAGCAACCCTAGAGAAAGGCTGGTGGGGACTGTCTGCTCTTCTCCTGGTGAAGAACACTAGGGGCCCAGGAGAACTGCTGGCAGTAAGTCATCCAAGGGTCCCAGTACAGCCACTGAGGTGGTACGTAGGGCATGGGTGGAGGCACCCCACGGTGTCCATACCAGCAGCGTGGAGCATGACTCTCACGAGGACTGTCCAACTCAGATGTCTCAGGATAAAAAGTTCCTTGATAATGGAAGAGAGCCCTGGACAGAAATGTGGGAGACTGATGAAAAGTCCCCATCGTCTTCCTCCTCCTCCTCACTTGATAGGAGGTGGAGCAGTCATAGAAATAAGCAAGAGACTCCGTTGGTACCGGGTGAATCTTTGAGGAACAAGATGTGGTCGGTGCTGAACAGGGGAGATTCAGGCATTTCTGTTACTGCCATGTCTCGAGGAAATCTAAATATCTTGAGGTACCGGAACAGTGAGTGGTACGGATGAAGCAAGTTGGGCAGAGGTGACTGTGGCAGAAGGTGCTGAAGGTACCAATGTTCGTATGCCCTACGATGAATGACCAGTAGCTGTCAGTCTGGTCTTCTGCGGAGCCAAAGTGCTGGGTACTGAGGTCCTTGCAGACCGTTGGTACCAATTTAGAAGAGCTGGGCTTCTCTGGGCTTCCACTTCAATCACCCAACAGTGCCAATCTTCTGGAGCCAGAACTCAGAGTCCTTAGGCTTACTGGTGGTGACAGTAACTGAGGAACCTGCGGCCTTGTGGGTACTGAGTCGGAGATCAGTAGGTGCTGAAATGGTCAACCTGATCAGAGACTGTCTGTTTGAGGTAGATTCTCTACCCAGAGGCTGGAATGCCACTTTCTAGAGTCTTTTCGAGGATTCCAGCGACTTCCTCTTCAATGCTCTAGGGGAATGCTGCAACGAGGAGGTTGAAGCAGTCGATGTGATTGGAAACTGTGTACAGGGGGGCCCCTGGGTCAAGGTCAGAAGCTAGTCAGAGCAAGCTCTTCATCATAAGGAGACATAGTGAGAGTTCCCATTTCCTTCTGGCCCTTGACTTTAATTTCAGGCAGAAATTGCACTTTTGGGGAACACGTGACTCTCCAAGGCAGCGGATAAACTGGGAACGCCCATCCCTGGCTGGGACAGCCTCTTGGTGCAAAAGGCAACATTTAAACCTGGGAGAACCAGGCATATCCTCTCCCAGGGTTTCAGCTCCTTTGAGGGAAAGAGAACAAAAAAAAAAAAAAAATAGGGGGAGGGACAAGGGTCCTTATCCTAAAAATGTAAGTAAGTTATTTTTTGTAAACTATAAAAATTACTCCAGCTAACTACCACAAAGGAAACTAAGAACTAATGCTAACTATTAAGAAGTAGAGAAAAACACAGTTGAGGTAAGTTCAACTCAGATGCTGCTGAGGCTCCATCTCAGGCCAAGGCTGTTGAGAAGGAACTGAGGGCGGCTCACCCGCACAGCTCTATATAGCCCCGGTGCACAAGGCTGTGTGGGGGAGGCACATGCCCAGGCTAAATGGACACTGCTACATAAAATCGCCAATCCGAGGTGCATGGGGCACCTAGAGTGGAGCACCCATAGGGACACTACTTGAAGAAGAGATACATTCAAATTAGAAAAAATACAGAGTAGGGCAACAAAAATTATTATGGGGATGGAACAGCTTCCATATGAGGAGAGATTAAAAAGACCAGGACTGTTCACCTTAGAAGAGAGACAATTGGGGGGGGATATATTAAAGGTCTATAAAATAATAAACGGTGGGAAGAAAGTGAATAAGGAAATGTTATTTACCCCTTCACGTAACACAAGAACCAGGGGTCACCCAATGAAATTAATAGGCGGGAGGTTTAAAACAAACATAAGGAAGTACTTCATACAATGCACAATCAACCTGTGAAACTCCTTGCTAGGGGATGATGTGAAGGACAAAAGTATAACTGCGCTCAGACAAGAACTAGATAAGTTCATGGAGGACAGGTTCATCAATGGCTATTAACCAAGATGGTCAGGGACGCAACCTCAGGCTTGGGGTGGTCCCTAAACTTCTGACTGTCAGAAGCTGGGACTGGACAACATAGGATGAATCACTCTATAGTTGCCCTGTTCTGTTCATTCCCTCTGAAGCACCTGGCACCAGACACTGTCAGAGACAGGACACTGGGCTAGATGGACCATTGGTCTGACTCAGTGTGGCCGTTCTTATGTTCCCTGGCAAAGGAAGGGTCCATGGGCTGAAAGCCAGGGCAGGTACAATTCCCATTACACTGGAACCTGAGGAAGAGCTTCACAGGAGTCACAGGCTTCTCTGCATGGCCGGGGAGGGGAGGGGGAGTGAGCCTGATACAGAGCACTACCTGTGAGAGGGGCCCAGCACACGCTCCCTCGGGGTGGGAAGGTAAAGGTGTAAAAATCAGCATTTAACCCTTCTCCAACTGCTCATTAACAATACAAGTCACTGCTTTATAAAGGGGACACTTCCTTTGTCATAAATTATAAGTGCAGGAGGGACCATTGTTTTCATCTAGTCTGACCTCCTGTAGAACAATGGCCATAGGACTTCCCTCAATTAATTCCTGTTTGAACTAGAGCAAATCTTTTAGAACAGCATCCAATCTTGGGTTAGAAATGGTCAGTAATGGAGAATCCACCATGACGGTTGGTAAATTGTTTCAACAGTAAATTACCCTCTGTTAAAAATTTACATCTTACTTCCAGTCGAGTTTTGTCTAGCTTCAACTTCTGGCCATTGGAACTTTTTGGACCGGTCTCTGCTAGACAAGAGGGCCCATTAATAAATGTGTGCTCCTCATCTAAGTACTTACAGACTGAGCAAGTCACCCCTTAAACCTTCTCTTTGCTAAACTAAATAGACTGAGCTCCTGGAGTCTATCACTGTAAGGCAGGTTTTCTAATCCTTTAATCATTCTCGTGGCTCTTCTCTGACCCCTCTCCAATTTAACAACATCCTTCTTGAATTGTGGGCACCAGAACTAGATTCAGTTTTCCAGCAGCAGTCTTTTTGGGACCTGGAGCCTGAAAGACACACCCCTGGGCAGGCTGCAAGGGGCTTTGCTCTCCTAGGGAATCCAGATGCTCCAGGGCAGGCCTCCCACGACAGAGTTGCTGCTTCGGGCAAGGGGCTGACGCCCTGGTATGCCAGTCTGATTCAAAGACCCATGCTCTGGCAGAGTGAGGATGGGCACCTTGTAGCAGCAGATCATAGCTCACCCTCTAAGCCCCATGCCCTGGCAGAGTGAGGGTCAGTAGCTTGGGGAAGCAGAGCATAGCTCGCCCTCTGCAGCACCTCAAAAGATGCTCATAGCACGCTTAGATTTTGCTTGACGCTTGCGGGGCTCTGCGCTACTGGGATGGGGACGGAGGGAGCCTGCTAGAGATTGGCTGCACCACATGGTTAGAGCCTCAGTTCCCCAGCTAAGAGGAGCTAGCTGCTGAAATGAAGTCACTACTGCATGAAAACAAGTAAAACTAGTTATAAAACAAAGCAGTTGGGAGAAACTGACCCACCAGCTTGTTCCACCTCTGGCGGCAGGATTCCAGGTGCCCTGAGCTGAAGGCTGGGCTTAGTCTTGGACACTCCAGCAACAATGCAGATCCCAGAGGCGAGAGGCACTACCTCTCTTGTGAATGAGCAGCTGCTCACGGAAAAGCCTCCTGGTGACCAGCCCCTCACTTGTTGCACTCCCCAGCCCTCCTGAACGCTTCACACTCTGCCAGGCACACAGCAAGAGCCTCCTGCTTTATATGGCTGCACAAACCTCAGACACCACCACACCACCTCCTCCTCACACACACACAGGGCACCTGCCTCAGCTGAGTGTCTGGGGAATCGAACTGCTACGACCCTCATCCACCCAACCCCACCCCTCCTGCCTCCCATCACCCCCACATGACAAGCCAGGTCCGACACCTAGCGTAAGAGCCCAGAGCAGGGCCCTGTGCAGCACCAGGGTGGTGTTCTAAAGGTAAAAGGGACAGAGGTCCTCTCCAAAAGGAAGCAGACACTCCCTCCCCAACAGTGTTGCCACCTGTCCCAATATTTCATGTTCTCTTGAAGCCCCAGCTCCTGGAGCCAGGTGATCAGGTGAGAATATTGCTTTCCTTTTTGTTTACTTACCCCACAGTAACTGTGGTTTGTCGAGGTGTTTGTTGTCAGTGCGGATTCCATTGTAGGTGTACATGCACTTCATGCGCATTAGACTCGGGATTTGAAATAGCCATGTCCCTTGGGGCCCATGCACCCTGTGCAAGGACAAAAGGGCAGAGCAGCCTCGACCCTCCCTCTGCTCCCGGCAGTTGCAGCCAGACGGCAGCTGGGGAGCATCCCACCCATTACTCTCCTTAGACTTTAAAACCAATTTTTCATCCAACCTTGTGTCAGAATCTTCACAGTCCCATTGAACTGGACATTGACAAAGAGAAGAAAAGCTATCTGTGTCTGGCCCCTCCTTCCCGCCCACTCTGGTACCACCTGACAGATTCCAAACCCTGCCCCATCCTTTGATTGGCTGATTCCAATTGAGATGGACATATCCAGGGATGCTCAACTCAAGCTAAATCTGCCAGAGAGCAGTCCGCACGGGTCACTCTAGACCCAGAAGTGACAGTCACAGGCTGGGCGATCCTGGATTTGTGGTTCCTAGAGGACGACTTGCATACAGCACCTGTCCAGGGTGGGGCTCTGCTCTGGGTCAGACACTTGCCATGTTCCATCTGGCTGCCATAGGCAGTAAGAGGGAACTGAGGGAGGGCCGTGGCTGCTCCACCCTTTGTGCTGCCTCATGACGCGGCCCAGGGCACATGCACAGCCCCAGACAGGCTGTTCAAGACTCCACTCCCATGCATGAGGGGCATATGCACCTACAGTGGGATCCACTTTGGCGACAGCTTAGAAAAAAACAAGTTTCTTACCAGCATGGCTGCAGAGAGAAGCTTTAAAATGTAGACGGCAAAGAAGAGACCCAGTAAATTCCCCTGATTCTGAAGGCTTGGGGTACAGTGAGTGAGATAGAGGCGGCTCAGGGTTAGGCCTGAAGCGTTCACCAACTTCAGCACTGACTTCTGGAGGTAGCCTGGCCCGACAGGGAGGAGACTGGGCTGCAGGTCAGTGGAGCTACCCTATCGCTCCCGCTTCCCAGCCCAGCCCATGGGACACTGCCTTTCCAGAGCCACGTCCCCTCCCTGGATCAGTCCAGGCACACTGAACAGAGGCTGCTCTGGGTAGTCCCATTTGCATCAGGACAACCCAGAGCAGCCAAAGACTGCCTCTCCCCCATCCCCACCATCTGTTCTTCCTCCAGTTTCTCCTCCTCTGCAGCAGCCGCCACCCCCCCATGGAGACAGCCAGGCTGGCTCCGTCTCACTCCCAGGCTCTTTGGGCCATCCCCACACAATGAGTCAGCTCCCGCCAGAGCAGAGTTTGGGAGCCTCGCATGCTCGGCACTAAGCTCTTGGCGGCAGGGCCTGACTGTACAGTGCCCGGCACAGAGGGGTTCTGACCAAGGACTGGGGCTCCCAGGTGCGACAGCAATACAGATCATACTGTGCCGGGCAGCTCTTGCTCTTCACTGCAGCAGTGTGGGGAGGCTAGCTCTCCTGCAGAGAGGGGGTACTCACATCATCTTGACCCCCTCCCTGTCTGTGTGGTTGATCTCTGCTAGCACTGCATTCATGTCCATGTTTTTGGTCATTTCTTCGAGAGCATTTTCAGGAATCATATCTGCACAGAAGAGGAAGGAGGTTACACCCACACTGTCCCAACCCCTGCCCAATTTGCCCGAGGGCTACAGGAAGCCACGGGATGCAGCTTTCAGACAGCCACACGGCTCTCGCAGCAGGCAAGGCACCGCCAAGGGACGGACACTCAAGTGGTGCAGCCACCCCAAGCCTGGCATTCAAGGCCAAGCTTCCGGCTTCCCATTGCTGGGATGTCTGTAGGGTGGTGAGCTGCTGGAGTCTCCTGAAAGCACAAAGCAAGGTGCGCCCTGGATCTCATACTCACGCTGGTGTCCAACAATACAGTGAGCGGCCAGTAACTTCATGGAGGGCACCTCGAACAGAGCTTGGTTGAAGAGGAGCTCCCGAGCAGTGGGACGTTTCCCAGGGTCCAGCTCCAGGCACTTCTGAATGAACTCCTGCAAGGCAATAAGCCACAGACATAGGAAGGCACATCCGACAGAGCCACTAGGGTGCTGCAGCCAGGGTGCTGGGGGCCAAGTCTGGGCCCTGCGTGTCGTCAGGCGTGTTCCTAACACCGCCTTGTACTCACCCTCTGCAAGGGGTCCTCCAGCAGCTGGATGGCGCTGTTAATAGCCTCCTGGGGCACATAGGATGACTCGCCATTACCCTGGATTTCCAGCACCGCCATCTGCCAGCAGAAAGAAACGTCAGGCCCAGCTGAGCCTAGTCACTACCAGAGTTCAGCCCAAGTGAGTTACTCCCGGAATTGGCGGGGCAGGGAGAGAACTGAGGGAACCAACTCTTGTAATCTGATCAGATGATATTTGGTGTTTCTTGTAAAGCACCAGCCCCTGGAGGCATGTAATTAGGTGACAATCCCTGTGGGGTTTTTTGTTTTGTTTTTTAATAAAGAAGTCTGGAGTAGTCCTCGTGGTTATAGGGACACGCCGAAAGCGGGACTCTAACATGACCTAATGGCTCAGAAAGCAAATAAAAGCACCCGCTGTTATTTTAAATCATGACTCAAGTCCAGCTCAGGATTTGCTGGGGTCTTACTCATGGTTTTTGAGCTCTCAGGGTTGGCAATACTGGATCCAATTGTAGGAGAGTAACTGATCTGGCTGCAGGGAATGGTCCCACCCCTGCACTCTCTCAGGAGCCATCCGGACTGCTGCCAAAAGTTTCCCAATATTGCCCCTGCTCCCAGTGACCCAGAACAAGCTGGAAAGACTATTTCCCCAATACCCTCAGAAAGGTAGCTAAGAAAGTGCCTTCAGCAGTGTTGCTACCCACAATACCGAGGGAACCCCTTCCACTTCCAATGGCAGCCCAACACACAGACGGGACTGTTGTAATAACCAGGGTCTAGCAGCCTGGAAACTGTGTTGGAAAGAGGGTGAAAGCTCAAAGCGTTACAATCACCTATGCCAAACGTGGACAGAGGAAGGCCCAGACAGAAGACAGAGACTGAATTAGTCCAAACGAAGTTCAACTGACACCACCCAAGGACTGTGTTAAAAGCGTCACTGGGAACCAACGTGAGAGAAGAATCAGAATGGACCAAATTGGACCTAGCTGAGAGAGAAACTATGGGATGCACTATTCTGCCCATTGCCCCCTTTTGGGGAGTCACGTGGAAGAAGGACTCCTGGGGGATTCCCTTGAGCAAAGGCTGACAGGCCTCTGCTTCACTCCAGAGCCTGTCTGACTGTGCTGGAGGAGCCTCAGTCAGCAGGAGGGCCAGACCGGTGAGGACACCAGACTGATAGTCACGAGATCCTGCTCGGTTTTCCCCGCTCTCCTGTGTTTCTTTCCATCCCCTACTGCTTTTCACACCAGCAGTGACCTGCACAGCCTTGGTATGGTGGGATGAAGCGGCACATGCACCTCTGCCCAGCCTGAGATGCAACAGTGATGGAACGGGACCCCCCAAACCAGCCTGATGGGGTCACACACCAGAGAGGTGAGCTAGGGTCCAAAGTTGAGGCTGACTTGCTAGTCCAGAACATCTGCCTGTGATTGACCAAGGCCCTTGCATCCCAAGATTAACAAAAAGCAGGATTTCCTACACCTTTTCTAATCTCTTCTGCTGGTCTGTTTTGTCAAAGGCAGGAAAAGTAACCACTCACAACAGTCAACTCAAAATTCAACAGCACTAACCCTTTCTTCACCACTAAGGACTGCTTCTCCAATATCCTCTCTAAAAGGGGTCTGATAAGTGCTGATTAAGTTTGTTTTGCACAACAATTCCAATTCAAAATGCTCTATGTTTGATTCTTTTTCCCCGTCTCCCCTAATCAACAAACTTCCAACTTTGGCATGAATGTTCTAGTGCAGCGGTGCTCAGACTTTTCCAGTTGTGTCCCCCTTACCCCTAACGGAATCTGTCCATGCCCCCCCGCCATTACTGCACAGCCAAGGCTTTCTCAGCAGCGGAGCTTGGGCTGAAGGTGGAGCTGGTCTGGGGGCAAAGAGGGAGCAGGGGCAGAGCCAGGCTGGGGGCAGAGCGGAGCCGCGGCTAGGGTTGGAGAGGAAGCGGGAGCAGAGCCAGGCTGCGGCTAGGGGCAGAGAGGGAGCGGGGGCAGAGCAGAGCTGTGGCTGGGGTCAGAGAGGGAATGGGGCAGAGTTGGGCCTGGAGGCGAAGCAGGACTGGGGGCTGAATGGGGTTGAGGAAGAAGCGAGGCTGTGGGTGGAGCTGGTCTGGGGGTATGGTGCTCCCTCCCTGTCCCCTGTGGAGGCTGGCCCAGCCCCGGCCACACCACACACAACCCCAAATGTTCCTCTGCACACACACCTGGGGGGGGGTGCGCCCCACAGTTTGGGGACCACTGTTCTAGTGTTTGCCATGGGACTAAGCACACAGAAATCTCTGTGCTCAAAACTCCGAACATAAGAACGGCCATACTGGGTCAGACCAAAGGTCCATCCAGCCCAGTACCCTGTCTTCTGACACTGGCCAATGCCAGGTGCCCCAGAGGGAGTGAACCTAACAGGTAATGATCAAGTGATCTAGTGATCATGTCTAACTCTTCAGTGTTGTGCAGCAACAGGGTCATGTTAACACCTGTGACTCGGGGGGAGGGATAGCTCAGTGGTTTGAGCATTGGTCTGCTCAATCCTTGAGTGGGCCATTTAGGGATCTGGGGCAAAAAAATCTGTCTGGGGATTGGTCCTGCTCTGAGCAGGGGGTTGGACTAGATGACCTCCTGAGGTCCCTTCCAACCCTGATATTCTATGATCTCATTGATGCCATCAAAATTAACTCAACTGCAGCCCAGGCAGCGTTCACTGAGGAAGTCACCTCAGCCATTTCCAATGGCAAATGTTTGCATGATAGATGAAGATGTCTCCAAAGCACCTGATCTTCCCTCTGCCAAGAGCACAGCTCATCAGGGCAGAGCCCTGGCACATAAGGACAAATAAAACATGATCCCCGCTGCAGTGAACAAAGGTTACAAACTGCTGCTCTTCTCAGAGGAGACAACCAGTGAACTCCTCCTCAGGGAAAACACGCTGTTCACTTAGAGGCGGCACTTTGAAACGCTGGACAAGAATGGGGGGAAATCATCATGTGCACATTTTGTTTGGTCTCCTGTGGAAGCAGGCGAAAGTCTGCCAACTACTGCAAAGGCTTCTGTACTGTCCAGTTCTTTCTATGCCTGCACCAGAGCCTTCATATCCCAGGCTGGGAAGAATACTATTGTACTGCTCTGCAGAGCAGACCCCACAGTCATTCCTTTCCGCTGGCCTCTCCAGCTCCCTGACAAGACTGTCTGCTTTGTTGTTCCAGGGCATTTATTTGCCCCCATGTGTCACTCCCACTACTGATTTTCATGCTCCCCAGGCTCAGGTTTCAAATTACCGTATCATTGTCACAGCTCCATGCATTGAGAAATACCTACTTTCCGTACGACCCTGAAGCAATGGGCAGTTAGCCAGGTCAGATGAGAATCCCTTGTTACCACAGACCCCTTGGAACTCAAGGAGGTAGTTTAAGATTTTTGCTTCACAGGGTTATTTTTGTGGTGTTAGTTTGTATCCCTCCCTGCATCTCAAAGGCCCCGTCCAGACTACCCGCCCGGATCGGCGGGTAGACATCGATCTAGCGGGGATCGATGTATCGCGTCTCGTCTGGACGCGATACATCGATCCCCGAACGCGCTACTTCGAACTCCGTAACTCCAGTAGGGCGAGCGGAGTTCGCGGAGTCGACGGGGGAGCCCCGGCCGTCGATCCCGCGCTGCTAGGACGCGAGGTAAGAGCGGGAAATTCGAAATAAGATACTTCGACTTCAGCTACGCTATTCTCGTAGCTGAAGTCGCGTATCTTATTTCGATCCCTGCCCCTAGTGTGGACCAGCCCCTACTGTCAGGCTGCAGGGGCTTACATCACGGCCTGCAGAGTTCTCTACCTGGTCTGAGTCTTGAAACCAGTTGCAGATTATATTTTTTCTGCTGAACTCCCAATTCCTTGGCTCAGGCCTGGTGAACACAGGGGCATAGGAATGGTCAGGCCAAATCAGAGCAGGGGACCATCTACCGGCTCCAAGAGTAGCCAGCACCAGCTGCTTCAGAGTTAGGGAAAAGAAGCCCCCAAACGGACAATTATAGAATAAACTGCCCAGGGCCAGTTCTGTCTAATCTCAGGCAGTTAGCAGCTGGTTTATGCCCTGAAGCAGGAAGCTTCGTATTCCTTATTAAACTGCATCGAAACTGTGGTTGTTCAGATTCTCCGTAAAAGTTCATCCTCCTCTGACTCTTACTAAGCTTCTGGCCTCAATATCTTGTGGCACTGAGTTCCACAGGTCACTTGTTACGTTTGGAGTGGGAAGAGCCACCCAAGGGAGACCAATACAGAGGACAGACACTGATGGAAAGGCCGCAACCAGCTCAAATCCTTGTCTAGCATGTTAGTGCCAGTGGGGGGTGGGGGGATGCAGCAGGGGGAGGTGACAGAAATGGGTGGACTGCTGCTGAGGGATTGGGGGACAAAGAGTAACTCCAACAGAGAGGATTTTTGTTTCATTCAGACATACCTCCCCTGCCCAGAACACACCCCAATGCCATCTCCCTTCCCGCTAAAACAGGAGCAGCCCTACCCACTCACCTCTAGCGCACACATCCCGAAGGAGTAGATGTCCACAGCAGTGGTGACATTGGTGACTTCTGTAACACAGGAACAAGGCTCCACAGTCAATTCCCAACAGGACAGTCCCAGCACCTTATAGCACCAGGAGCCGCCACACCAGGCAGCGAGATCCTGCAGCCCCCTCCCTTCCACTGCTATTCCAGGGACAAGGGCTCCCAGTGGCTCCAGATCAAGGCTACGCAGTCCCAGGGGGAGTAGCATTAGCTCCCCTTAGCTGCGGCCTCTCATGGGATATGCACGTAATAGCCACCCACAGACCGGCTACTAGCAAGACACAGGCCAGCCATGCCACACCCGAGGCCTGCGGGCACTGTGCTGCTGTACTGTACCTCCATACTCTGGGGCAAAGAAGTGCAGGTTCTTCTGCTCCTCACGACACGTCTTCACATGGTTGTTGATGGTGTCTGGTGCCACTAGAAGAGAGTCACAGATGCTTACAATGCAGTAATCCTTACCAGCTGGGCCCCAGGCTGCTCAAGGGGAAGGCACAGCTGTCCATACTGACCCCAGGCACCAGCTCCCTCATCTCACACTGAGGTGGGTGCACCTTTCCCATGCACAGGAGAGCAGAGGGGCACTGGAATGTTTCTCTACCCTGTTCCCTTGGCTGCACACTCACTGAGACCTGGTATTTGGGCTCAAACAGCAACTGTGGAGTCCCTGGCCCCTGCAGAGGAAGGAGCACCTAAGCAAGGCCTCAAGTTTACAGCCAAGCCTGAAGGCTCTCAGCTCAGACCCACAGCATTCAGCAACTTGAGGCTTGGCTAGAGAGGCACTGAGTTTCAGACAGACTGACAGCTGTGCAATGAGGCTACTTGTTCCATGGCCAACAAGTTGTTGCTGGTGCAGATTCTGCTCTGCTCAGAGGGGTCTCTCAGTAGGGCAGAGTCAAGCACAAAGACCACCAGAACAGAGAACAGATACCCTGATGGAGAAGGCCCAGCTAGCCCAGTGCCTCTGCAGGCCTACCTATGGCTCATGTCTGCAGGAGGCCTCTGCCAGGAGCACTCAGCCTACCGGCAGCAGCAAGATGGCACCAAACCCAGCAGTGAGGGCAAGCAGAGCACAGCATGAGCATGTGGGGCTTCCGAGGGGAGGGGATAAGTTCCTGGGACAACTTGCTCCTTGGGGGATTATGGACAAGTTTCCAGGAAGGAACAGGAGTCTAAACATTAGCCCCACAAGTTGTGGGGAGGAAAAATCAAGGTAAGTAGAGAACAGAAGGGCTCCCTCCTTCCTAGCACTCACCCCTCCCTGGAGCACAGCCCCTCCTGCACCAAAGTGCTCCCAACACTACCTCATCTCCTTCAGACAGGGCATCCACACCCTCCCACCCACAATCCTACAAAGTAGCGACACTTCACTCAGAATGTTCTCCCCCTAGTTACTCCTGGGGGAATTCTGCGCCACTGTGCATGTGCAGAATTCATGTCCCCTGCAGATTAGTTTTTTCTCTTGGCAGAAAATACACTCTGCCAGAGAGGCTCTGCAGTTATGCCTTTCGGCCACCAGGTGCTGCTGTGGTGCCAGAACAGAGGGCAGCCAGCTCACCAGCTGTAGCAGTCAGCAGCATATAGGGAGAGTCCACGGTCCTCACAGCACCATGCCCGCAGGGCCAGGTGAGGCAGCATGAGATATGGGGGGGAGACACAGAGCGGGGCACACGGAGCTGCTGGGAGGGTCACAGACTGGGGTTCAGAAGGGCTAGAGGGGGGAATGGACCGGGGCAGGGGCTGAATGGGAGTGGGGGTTCAGGGCCACATAGGGACAGGGCAGATGTGGCTGACTGAATGGGAGAGGCTAGGGGTCAGCCAGGGTCTGCATGGGGGAGGCGCCAGAACAATCCCCACCCCCCAAAAAACCTGTTCCATTCTTCTTCCACCCACACCCAACAACCCTCCAGGTTTGCTCCCAGGCTCCTGTCCAGCAATTACTTCCCTCTCCCCAAACCTTTGCCCTGTTTTTGAGGGGTGCGGAAAATACATTTCTGTATAGTAGTTTAATTGAATTATTACTCAAACGTCTGTATCAATATGCCTAGTAAGGAATCTATTGGTCAAAAAATGTCCAGAATCATTTGTTGTCGTCTGTATTGTTACAAATATACTTGCTAATAGGTATTTTGAAAAATTATCAAAATAATTGAAATTGGTGTGACTGCTATTTTGACAAATAAAATACGCAGAATTTTTAAATATTGTGCGCAGAATTTAATTTTTTGAAACCGAATTCCCCCAGGAGTAAGCCTAGTGAATCTGCCTCAGTTACTCTTTCCAAACGAATCACAGCTGGCTACTCTTTTTAGCATCCCTGTTTGAATGGGAGACTCCACACAGTGCTTCCTTCAAAAAAGTAGAGATTGTTCTATTCCAAAAGAGGAATAACAGGGAGAAACTAAAAGGAATTTCACGCGGAGTGAGCTCAGACTAGTCCACAGCCTCAGGAAAGCCCTGTCACTTGGGCTGCAGAAAAGCCTTGGAGAAGAGACAGTAGAGACAACCCTGCCCTGGCTCCCAGGGGCTAGGACCTAGCAGGGTGTCTCCATCTCTCATATCGGTTTTTCTATGAATGAACAGAGTGCTCTGAAACAAGAGAACAGAACGAGGAGGATGCCATTGGAGACAACTCAATGCGCAGCTGCAGTCAAAAACACAAATACGATATTAGGATGCATTAGGAATTACATAGAGAATATCATCAAAATATTCTGCCTTCATGTAATCAATGGTGCAGCCTCATCTGTATACTGCATGCAGGACTGGTCATGCCATCCCAAGGGCACTGCAGAATTAGAGGGGGTTCAGAGAAGGGTGACGAGAATGATCAAGGGCTTGGAAAGAGTTTGAGAAAGAGAGAAATGCAAGAGAACATGATAGAAGTCTAAAATAATGAACGCTCTAGAGAAGGGAGGTCAGGAGAATCTATTCTCCCTGGTTCATAACACAAAAACACA
This sequence comes from Platysternon megacephalum, assembly GCA_003942145.1. Classification (NCBI taxonomy): domain Eukaryota; kingdom Metazoa; phylum Chordata; order Testudines; family Platysternidae; genus Platysternon; species Platysternon megacephalum. Next base: position 514,675 of record QXTE01000430.1, read on the forward strand.
GGGACATTCAATGAGATTAGTATAGGTGAGAATTTCAAAACTGATGAGAAAGTACTTTTTCACACAATGTGTAATTTGGTTGTGAAACTCTCTGCTACAGGAAGTCACTGAGGCCAAGAAGCTACCAAGATTTAAAGAGGGACTGAACATTTACCTGGGTCACAAGAATATCCAGTGTTTTCATAATTAACAAGAGTTCTGGAAGGGAGATTAAACCTCCTGCTTTGGGGGTTAAACTAATCTGTAACTACCAGGGATTAGGAGGTTTCTTACACCTTTCTTTAGAGCACCTGGATTATGGACCTGAGCCATACCAGCAACTCCTGGGCTCCCTAAATCTCTCAAGGGGAAAAGCAAAGCGGCTTACCAATGACGGGACATGTGACCCTCTCCTGTGGAGCAGTACGCCCAAGGGGATGCACAGAGGAGCCGGGGCAGACCCGAGTGCTCCTGCCAGAACAGACACTCTGGCCTGGTCTACACTACGACTTTAGGTCGAATTTAGTAGCGTTACCTCGATTTAAGCCTGGACTCGTCCACACAATTAAGCCCTTTTATTCGACTTAAAGGGCTCTTTAAATCGATTTCTTTACACCACCTCCGACGACGGGATTAGCGCTGAAATCGGTTTTGCCATTTCGAATTAGGGTTAGTGTGGCCGCAATTCGATGGTATTGGCCTCCGGGAACTATCCCACAGTGCACCATTGTGACCGCTCTGGACATCAATCTGAACTCGGATGCACTGGCCAGGTAGACAGGAAAAGCCCCGCGAACGTTTGAATTTCATTTCCTGTTTGCCCAGCGTGGAGAGCACAGGTGACCACGCAGAGCTCATCAGCACAGGTAACCATGATGGAGTCCCAGGATCGCAGAAGAGCTCCAGCATGGACCGAACGGGAGGTACGGGATCTGATCGCCATATGGGGAGACGAATCCGTGCTAGCGGAACTCCGTAGCAGTAAAAGAAATGCAAAAACATTTGAAAAAGTCTCAAAGGGCATGAAGGACAGAGGCCATAACAGGGATGCACAGCAGTGCCGCGTGAAAATTAAGGAGCTAAGGCAAGCCTACCAGAAAACCAGAGAGGCAAACGGAAGGTCCGGGGCACAGCCGCAGACATGCCGCTTCTACGCCGAGCTGCATGCCATGCTAGGGGGTGCAGCCACCACTATCCCAACCCTGTGCTATGACTCCGTCAATGGAGACTCACGCAACACAGAAGCGGGTTCTGGGGACGAGGAAGACGATGATGATGAACAGACGGGAGATGGCTCACAGCAAGGAGGCAGAGAAACCGTTTTCCCCAACAGCCAGGATCTGTTTATCACCCTGGACCTGGAGCCAGTAAACCCCGAACCCACCGAATCCCAAAGCGTGCTCGCAGACCCCGGAGAAGGGACCTCTGGTGAGTGTACCTTTGTAAATATTACACATGGTTTAAAAGCAAGCGTGTTTAATGATTAATTTGCCCTGGCATTCACGGCCAGGACAGCTACTGGAAAAGTCTGTTAACGTGTATGGGGATGGAGCGGAAATCCTCCAGGGACATCTCCAGAAAGCTCTCCTGGATGTACTCCCAAAGCCTTTGCAAAAGGTTTCTGGGGAGGGCTGCCTTATTCCGTCCGCCATGGTAGGACACTTTACCACGCCAGGCCAGTAGCACGTAGTCTGGAATCATTGCATAGCAAAGCATGGCAGCGTATGGTCCCGGTGTTTGCTGGCATTCAGACAACATCCATTCCTTATCTCTCTGTGTTATCCTCAGGAGAGTGATATCATTCATGGTCACCTGGTTGAAATAGGGTGCTTTTATTAAGGGGACATTCAGAGTGCCCGTTCCTGCTCGGCTGAACAGAAATGTTCCCCACTGTTAGCCACGCGGTGGGGGGAGGGGTGAAGTGATCATCCCAGGGAATTGGGTGTGTGTGGGGGGGGGGGGGGGGGTTAGTTGGGTTTGTGCTGCACGTTAACCCGGCAACCGCATCCCTCCCTCCTTTTAAATTGCCATACCATTTTAAATGGCCAACCCAACGGCTGCTTGGTATGGAAAATGAGGGTGCTGCTGTTTGAAACCATTCCCACATGTTATTAAGGTTAAAGAAGCCAAAAGACTGTGGCTTACCATGGCTGCCTGCAAGCCGAATTCTGTTGCCTGGCCCTGCGTGAGTGATCTCTCACACCAAATCGGCAGACCCTCAATATAAATAGAGGCAAAATACGACCTTGTAACGAAAGCATTTGTGCTATGTAATGTGAACAGCAAGGTTTAACGGGAAAGAGTGATCCTATTGTTCTCTAAAATGTGTCTTTTTAACTACCTATCTCCCTTTTCCCCCACCAGCTGCAAATGTTTCTCCTTCGCAGAGGCTAGTGAAGATTAGAAGGAGGAAGAAGAGAACTCGGGATGAAATGTTCTCGGAGCTCCAGACGGCCTCCCACGCTGACAGGGTTCAGCAGAATGCTTGGAGGCAGACAATGTCTGACTGCAGAAAAGCACAGTTTGAACGCGAGGAGAGGTGGCGGGCTGAATCGCGTGCTGAATCGGAGAGGTTGCGTGCTGAATCGCGGGCTGAATCTGAGAGGTGGCGTCAGATTGAGAACAGAAGGCAGGAGTCCATGCTCCGACTGCTGGAGCATCAAAGTGAGATGCTCCAGCGTATGGTTGAGCTGCAAGAAAGGCAGCAGGAGCACAGACCGCCACTACAGCCCCTGTGTAACCAACAGCCCTCCTCCCCAAGTTCCATGGCGTCCTCACCCAGACGCCCAAGAACGCGGTGGGGGGGCCTCCGGCCACCCAGCCACTCCACCCCAGAGGATTGCTCAAGCAGCAGAAGGCTGGCCTTCAATAAGTTTTGAAGTTTCTAATTTTTAAAGTTTTAAAGTTTTATAGTGCACGGTGTCCTTGTCCTTCCCTCCTCCCCCACCCCACCCAGCGCTTCCCTCCTCCCCCATCCCTCCTGGGCTACCTTGGCAGTTATCCTCCTATTTGTGTGAATTAATAAAGAATGCATGAATTTGAAGTAACAATGACTTTATTGCCTCTGCAAGCGGTGATCGAAGGGGGGAGGGGAGGGTGTCTAGCTTACAGTGAAGTAGAGTGAACCGGGCGGGGGCGGGGGGGAGGTTCATCAAGGAGAAACAAACAGAACTTTCACACCGTAGCCTGGCCAGTCATGAAACTGGTTTTCAAAGCTTCTCTGATGCGCACCGCACCCTGCTGTACTCTTCTAATCGCCCTGGTGTCTGGCTGCGCGTAATTAGCGGCCAGGCGATTTGCCTCAGCCTCCCACCCCGCCATAAACGTCTCCCCCTTACTCTCACAGATATTGTGGAGCGCACAACAAGCAGTAATAACAATGGGAATATTGTTTTCGCTGAGGTCTAACCGAGTCAGTAAACTGCGCCAGCGCGCTTTTAAACGTCCAAATGCACATTCTACCACCATTCTGCACTTGCTCAGCCTGTAGTTGAACAGGTCCTGACTACTGTCCAGGCTGCCTGTGTATGGCTTCATGAGCCATGGCATTAAGGGGTAGGCTGGGTCCCCAAGGATAACTATAGGCATTTCAACATCCCCAACGGTTATTTTCTGGTCTGGGAAGAAAGTCCCTTCCTGCAGCTTTTGAAACAGACCAGAGTTCCTGAAGACGCGAGCGTCATGTACCTTTCCTGGCCATCCCACGTTGATGTTGGTAAAACGTCCCTTGTGATCCACCAGTGCTTGCAGCAGCATTGAAAAGTACCCCTTTCGGTTTATGTACTCGCTGGCTTGGTGCTCCGGTGCCAAGATAGGGATATGGGTTCCATCTATCGCCCCACCACAGTTAGGGAATCCCATTGCAGCAAAGCCATCCACTATGACCTGCACATTTCCCAGAGTCACTACCCTTGATATCAGCAGCTCTTTGATTGCCCTGGCTACTTGAATCACAGCAGCCCCCACAGTAGATTTGCCCACTCCAAATTGATGTCCGACTGACCGGTAGCTGTCTGGCGTTGCAAGCTTCCACAGGGCTATGGCCACTCGCTTCTCAACTGTCAGGGCTGCTCTCATCTTGGTATTCTGGCGCTTCAGGGCAGGGGAAAGCAAGTCACAAAGTTCCATGAAAGTGCCCTTACGCATGCGAAAGTTTCGCAGCCACTGGGAATCGTCCCACACCTGCAGCACTATGCGGTCCCACCAGTCTGTGCTTGTTTCCCGGGCCCAGAATCGGCGTTCCACGGCATGAACCTGCCCCATTACCACCATGATTTTCACATTGCTGTGGCCCGTACTTTGTGAGAAGTCTATGTCTATTTCCTCATCACTCTCGTCACCGCGCTGCTGTTGCCTCTGCGCTGCTGTTGCCTCCTCCTCCTCCTCCTCCTGGTTTTGCTTTGACAGGTTCCGGCTATGCATATACTCCAGGATAATGCGCGTGGTTGTCATAGTGCTCATAATTGCCGCGGTGATCTGAGCGGGCTCCATGATCCCAGTGCTATGGCGTCTGGGCAGAAAAAAGGCGCGAAACGATTGTCTGCTGTTGCTTTCACGGAGGGAGGGAGGGAGGGAGGGAGGGAGTGGGGGCCTGACGACATGTACCCAGAATCACCCGCGACACTGTTTTTGCCCCATCAGGCATTGGGATCTCAACCCAGAATTCCAATGGGCGGCGGAGACTGCGGGAACTGTGGGATAGCTACCCACAGTGCAACGCTCCAGAAGTCGACGCTAGCCTCGGTACTGTGGACGAAGTCCGCCGACTTAATGCACTTAGAGCATTTTGTGTGGGGACACACACAATCGACTGTATAAAAACGATTTCTATAAAACCGACTTCTATAATTTCGACCTAATTTCGTAGTGTAGACATACCCTCTGGAACAGAAGGCAGGACTGAAACAACAGGGACCTCTCTAGTAACACTCCAGCTGCTCCCATTCCTGCTATAAACAGCTTCCTCCCTCATACAGTACTCCAGGGAAATTTACCAACCCTAACAACCCCTCTCCCCAACAGGAGGAGAGCAGTGCAAGGTAGCGTACTGACTGTGTTGTCAGTACACTAACACCAAACAGGCATCAGCCTAGCTGCCAATCAACGTCACAGCAGAGGACATACCTGGTTCCAGGTAGCGCCCCTGCAGCTTTCACAGATGTCTGTTTCACAAGGGCAGGCTAAGGCACCGCACAGAAGTAGTCGAATGGGCCCCCTACTACCCAAGTCTCTGCCTGAACAGAGACCGTGACTGCAAAGAACAATCCAGCTCTGCACAGGGAAATTCCTTATTTCCGAAGACTGGAGCGCGTCAGGCCCTTTCCATGCCAGGCAGTGTGTGTTGTCAGATGTTTGGCTGTGTGAGTGTTCTCCGTGTGCTGTCCCAACTCTGTGCAGACAGCTGGCACAGCAGACCTTGAGTGAACCACCCAATGACCACAAGATCCATTAAGGAGCGAAGGCACCTGGCCTGGTTTATTGTCGACGAAGCACAGTAATAGCACCTGGCAGACTCTGAGGATATTAAGACATGTATGCCCATGACAATGGACGCAGCTCAGTGAGTGGCTGGTTTTTGGCCAGAGACACTCCCTTTGAGGTTCCATTTTATACATCAATACAAACAAGTTACGTACTGCCCCTTTGACGTAGTTAGATTACACCCTTTGATGTAGCCGGTTACCACCCATCACCTTGTACATCTCTATCCATTACACTGTCATCCTGACCTTATCTTTAGGATGGGTCAGCGTGTTCCTGTTCTCTTTAGGGAATGTGTTGATAGAGAGGTGTTCTGGTACCACGCTTCTGGAATACGGTTGCGTGAGTGCTCTGTGTCTAGTACTTCTTAGGAATGTGCATTTCTGCAATATCAGCCCTGTTCTTGCCAGATTGTGAATAGGCCCTGCATAGCTCACAGCCTGACTTTGCTTTATATCAGCAAAGTTTTGACCACTACTTTAGCCCAGGCCTCAGCTACAAGGTCTTAAGTCTCAGGCCCTCTTTCTACTACAGTGGGGAGCCTGCACAGCAGAGATATGTACCCCCCATGGAGTGGAGAAAGAACAAAGACAACACCCGTGTGCTTCAGCCTCCTCTCCCCCCTTTATCCAACTAAGTTATAAACTGAGGTGTGACCCCCACAGGAGCTATGAGCAGAGGGGACTGTACCCTGCAGCGATCACTTCCAATTACAGGCCTACAAACTTGGGCCAAACAAATGTACAGGCTCTTCTAAAAGAGGGCTTGGGTTTAGCATAAGTACAATGCAACTATTTTTGCTTAGCAGCCCAACATCATTAGCTAAACCTCAGTGTTCACTGATGATTCACTAATAGGAAGGGGGATCAGCATGGCAGCCATGGGAGAACCTCAGCTGAGGACTTTGTTAGCACAGTTGGTAAAGAAGAGCTCGCTGCAGCAGGAGTGGCTGGCACTCCCAAGTAAGGGAAGGCTGTCACCAAGTGAAGCAGACTGTCTCCCACCCTCAGCCCATAGCTGTTGTATACCCACTTGACCGAAGGATACCGTTGGGACTGAGCAAGGACAGAAATCCCTAGGAGTATTGCCATGCCACAGAATATGCTCAGAGAAGTCAGGTGCATTTGCTTTGCTGCTCTTAGGAAGCATCACACATGGCTAACACTGTCGGAAAGACAACGTTCTCATAGGAAAAGCTGTGCAGAGCAGTCAGGTGGACAGCAAATTAAAGTCCGCATGAGGCTAGCGCACCCTTGTACCAAGCGTGTGGCAGTTTACACTATGAGGAAACCCTGGAATTAGCAGAGTGCCAATGGAAAGGCATATCCTGAGTGCATGGAACCTGCAGCAACGCAGAGAGCAACTGGGGAGAGCAGCAGCTGCCCGAAGTCAGGCTGCTTCCCCTCCTGAGGATGTGGTCACACAAGCAGCATGGACAAGCCCCCACCAGAACCCCAGTGAGGCAGAGAGCTAGATGAGTGAATCATCAACACTGCCCCGCTGAGCCAGTCATGAGGAACAGGAGACCGGAGAAGCGATGGAGATGAAAAAGCTCATGGCCAAATCACGACTGCAAGCGCTGCAGAGTGGTGGCGATTCAGCACGTGCCGGTCGGTCGGTCATGAATCAGCACTGAAACAATGCCCAGAGAGGGCTAGGGGCACTGTGCTGCTAAAGGGACCATATTTCTAATATGGTGTAAAAGCAAGGACCTCCCCACGTGGGGTCAAAGGCCTGGGGCTTGCCAAGCTAGGGTTTCTATTTGGGTCCTTACACAGTACTTGTCAGCATGGTAACTGGACAGCTATGTGGCTCTCTACACAGCAGTGGCGAGAGGGCTTGGTCACTGGGAGGAGCCATCCTATCCTGACTCCCCTGACCTGCCCGGGAGCTTCTCATCCCTCGCTGCTGATTTCTATTAGGAACAGAAAGAAACCCAACAACGGCACTGGCCCATTACTAGATGGAGATGTAGACATGTACAATCAACCTGTTTGGTAAAAACAGATGTAGTCATATCATATGATGATGAAATACTTCCCAATCCAACAGTAATTCATGACGACTGGAAACAGCAATTACTAAAGTTAGACACCTTTCAATTAATGGTGGTTTTCAATAATTCTGAGAACATGAGAGAAGTTCCATAGAACTGGAAGAAAGCTCATCTTGTGCCAATGTTTAAAGAGGGCAAACGGGAATGACCTGGGTAACTATAGCCCTATCTGTCTGACACTGATCCTGGGCAAAATAATGGAACAGCTGATATGGGACTCAAGTAAGAATTAACAAGGATAATCTAATTAAATCCCATCAATATAGGTTTAAGGAAAACAGATCTTTCAAACTAACCTGATAGCTTTATAATGAATTTATAAGTTTGATTGATAAAATTTATACTGTTGAGGTAACAGACTTCTGCAGACATTTGACTTGGCACTGCATGACCTTTTGATTAAAAACTAGAATACAAATTCAACATGAGACAAAGTGATTAAAAATTGGCTGATAAACTTCAAAATGTAATTGAAAATGGGGAATCATCCAACAGGTGCGTTTCTAGTGGGATCTCACAAGGACTGGTTCTCGACCCTGGGTATTTAACATTTTTGTCAATAAACTGGATGAAAATAATCACTGAAAGTTTGCAGGTGATAAAAGCTGGGTGGGGTGGTAAATAATGAAGAAGTTAGGTCACTGATACAGAGCGATCTGGATCACTTGGTAAGCTGTGTGCAAGCCAACTATATGTGTTTCAATATGACCAAATAGAACGTCATGCATCCAGGAACAAAGGATCCAGGCCATACTTACAGGATGGGGGACTCTATCCTAGGCAGCAGTGACTCAGATTTGAGGGTCATAGTGGATAATCAGCTAAACATGAGGTTCCAGGGCAAAAGCTGGATGCATAAGTAGGAGTCTGGTCATTATATTACCTCTTTTTGGCACTGGGGCAACTATTACTGGAATACTGGGAATAGCTCTGGTGCCTAGAGTTTCAGAGGGATGCTGATAGACTAGAGAGGATTCAGCGAAGAGCCATGTGTGACCAAAAGCACCCCTGTATTCACACCCTATACCAGGGGTCGGCAACCTTTCAGAAGTGGTGTGCCGAGTCTTCATTTATTCACTCTAATTTAAGGTGTCGCGTGCCAGTAATACATTTTAACGTTTTTAGAAGGTCTCTTTCTCTAAGTCTATAATATATAACTAAACTATTGTTGTATGTGAAGTAAATAAGGTTTTTTAAATGTTTAAGAAGCTTCTTTTAAAATTAAATTAAAATGCAGAGCCCCCCAGACCGGTGGCCAGGACCCAGGCAGTGTGAGTGCCACCGAAAATCAGCTCGCGTGCCATAGGTTGCCTACCCCTGCCCTATACACTACACTGTAATAATCTTTATACAAAATATGCCTTGAAATTAGGGATGTAAAAGGTTAACCGGTAAGCACGGTATTACTGGTAAACTACCTTAACCGTTAACCCCAAGCAGCGCCAGCCGGCCGGAGCGGGCCCAGCCCTAGCCACACCGGCCAGATGGGCCCCAGCCGCTTAAACGGTTAACTGTTTAAACGACATTTTTAATCATTTAAACAGTTAACTTTTTTAAACAGTATTTACATCCCTACTTGAAATATTTGAAAACTAATAACTCACTTGTTGATAATAGCATAGTGAAATATATGTAGTAAGATTACATATAAAGTTATGAAATCCCCCTGTAAGATGGTCTTAGCATATGTTCAAAATCTCACAGCCCTGCCAAGGCAGAAATACCCTGAAGGAAGAAATGTGTCTTTACCTCAATTTACATATAGGTAATAAACAGTATCCTTGAGACAGAAGGGAGATGAGATGGCAGGAGACAAAGCAAATTTGCATTTAAGCAAACACAGGTAAGCAGAACATGGACCCTCCTTCAACAGACTCCATGTCATCTTCTTTACTGTTTGAATAAACTTTGCTTTGAGGGGTACCCTCAGAAGAATCCACTTCAGAAGGTTCACTGGACTATAAAGGGAAGGGGCGGGAAAACCCCAAGCTCTCTCTCTCTCTTTTTCACAGACAACAAAGGAACCAGCCCTTTGATTATTATTTTTTATTTTATTTTATTTTATTTTTTGGGGGGATGGGGCGATCCGAACCTGAGAATTTGGTCAGCCCCATTGCTGGGAACATGTGGTAAGGATTTTACCTTGAACCATGTCTAGCTTGTTAAGTTTAGCTACTAGAAAGCATTTTATCTTTAATTTTCTTGTAACCATTTCTGACTTTAATCCTTTATACTTGTACTCAAAATCTAGATCTTTGTAGTTAAACCGGTTTTATTTTTAATCTAAACTAATCCAGTGCTGTGTTTAAACTGAACCGTTCGGTAAGTCCAGTTAAAGCAACAAACTGTTGAATACGGACCCATTTACAGGGACAATGGACCTTTAATATCTGAACTGCCAGGAGAGGCACGAAGAGCAAGTGATAGACAACAGAGAGGAGGGAAGGGCTGGGATGGAGAGAAGCCACATGCCTTTGCCATGCTGAGCTCAGGCTGGCAGCAGAGCAAGGAGGAGAAGTGATTGTTTTTATTCACAGCCCCCACAGCATGGCAGAAACATCCCAAACATTCAAGGATGGTCCCTACTATGAGGAGCTCACAATGGAAGGGAAAGCAGACTGACACTTCCTATAAGAAACATCTAGACTCGATACTGAGCGATAGCCAGGGATTCATTTGCTGGGTTAACCAAACTCATCTGCTTTGTGAAGCTCTCTTTACACAATCCAATGGCTGGAAGTTGAAGATAGACAAGTTCACACTGAAAATAAGATGTAAATTTTTAACAGTGAGGATAATTAACCATTGGAACAATTTGCCAAGGGTCATGGGGAGAGGCAGCTCTTGATTTAGCCCTAAGTGGAGCACAGGATCTGGTCCAAGAGCTGAGTATAGCTGAACTGCTCAGTAAATATAATTACATTATGGTAGCTATTAACATCCGTGTAGGGGGAAAATGCCAAAGAAACATAGCACAGTAGCATTTAACATGAAAAACAGGAACCACACAACTGACTAGTTAAACGTAAGTTAAAAGGAACAGTTACAAGGTTGAAATGCCTGCAAGCTGCATGGAAGCTATTTAAAAACATCATGAGGCTCAAACTAAATGTATGCCTTAAAACCAAGTTACCATGGCTAAACAGCAGAGTAGAAGAGGCAGTTAGAGGCAAAAAGACATTATTTAAAAACTGGAAGTCAAATCTAGGGAGGAAGATAGAAAGGAGCATAAACTCTGGCAAGTCAAGAGTAGAAGTATAATAAAGCAGAGTAAGAAAGAATTTGAAGAACAATTACCTGAAGAGAAAAACTAAGAGCAAATTTTTTTTAATTACATCAGAAGCAGGAAGCCTGCCAAAAAAGTCACTGGGGCCACCAGCCAATCAAGGTGCTAAAGTAGCACTCAAGGAAGACAAGGCCATTGTGGAGAAGCTACATGAATTCTTTGCATCGGTCTTCACTGCAGAAAATGTGGGGGAGATGCCCACACTCAAGCCATTCTTTTTAGATTAAAAAAATGGAAAAACTCTCCCAGGTTGAGGTGTCAAGAGGTGGTTTTGTAACAAACTGATAAACAGTATTAAGTCACCAGGACCAGATGGAATTCACCCAAGAATTCTGAGGGAACTCAAAAATGAAATTGCAGAACTTTGGTATCTGACCTATCGCTTAAATCAGCCTCTGTACCAGATTACTGATGGATGGCTAATGTAACACCAATTTTTAAAAAGGACTCCTGAGGCGATCCTGGCAATTACAAGCCTGTAAGCCTAACTTCAGTATCAGGCAAATTAGTTGAAACCATAGTAAAGAACAGCATTATTTAACACGCAGATGTACACAATATGTTGGGGAAGAGTCAACACGGCTTTTGTAAAGGGAAATACGCTGGAGGGTAGGGATAGGATACAGAGGGACCTAGACAAATTAGAGGATTGGGCCAAAAGAAATATGATGAGGTTCAACAAGGACAAGTGCAGAGTCCTGCATTTAGGACGAAAGAATCCCATGCACTGCTATAGACTAGGGACCGAATGGCTGGGCAGCAGTTCTGCAGAAAAGGACCTAGGGGTTACGGTGGACGAAAAGCTGAATATGAGTCAACAGTGTGCCCTTGTTGCCAAGAAGGCTAATGGCATTTTGGGTTGTATAAGTAGGGGCATTTCCAGCAGATCGAGGGATGTGATCATTCCCCTCTACTCAGCACTGGTGAGGCCTCATTTGGAGTACTGTGTCCAGTTTTGGGCCCCACACTACAAGAAGGATGTGGATAAATTGGAGAGAGTCCAGCGGAGGGCAACAAAAATGATTAGGGGGCTGGAGCACATGACTTACGAGGAGAGGCTGAGGGAACTGGGATTGTTTAGTCTGCAGAAGAGAAGAATGAGGGGCGATTTGATAGCTGCTTTCAACTACCTGAAAGGGGGTTCCAAAGAGGATGGATCTAGACTGTTCTCAGTGATAGAAGATGACAGAACAAGGAGTAATGGTCTCAAGTTGCAGAGGGGGAGGTTTAGGTTGGACATTAGGAAAAACTTTTTCACTAGTAGGGTGGTGAAGAACTGGAATGGGTTACCTAGGGAGGTAGTGGAATCTCCTTCCTTAGAGGTTTTTAAGGTCAGGCTTGACAAAGCCCTGGCTGGGCTGATTTAGTTGGGTTTGGTCCTGCTTTGAGCAGGGGGTTGGACTAGATGACCTCCTGAGGTCCCTTCCAACCCTGAGATTCTATGATTCTATGATTCTATGAAATCATGCCTCACCAATCTATTAGAAATCTCTGAGGGCGTCAACAAGCACGTAGACAAGGGTGATCCAGTGGATAGTGTAACTTGGACTTTCAGAAAGCCTTTGACAAGGTCCCTCACACCAAAGGCTCTTAAGCAAAGTAAGTAGACAGGGGATACGAGGAAAGGTCCTCTCATGGATCAGTATCTGGTCAAAATATAAGAAACAAAGGGTAGGAATGAATAGTCAGTTTTCACAGTGGAGAGAGGTAAATAGTGGGATTCCCCAAGGATCTGTATTGGGACCAGTTCCATTCAACATATTCATAAATGACCTGGAAAAGAGAGAGTGAATAGTGAGGTGGCAACATTTTCAGAGAATACAAAATTACTCAAGATAGGTAAGCCCAAACCCGACTGCGAAGAGTCACAAAGGGAACTCACTAAACTGGATGACTAGGCAACAGAATAGTAGATGAAATTCCATGTCGATAAATACGAAGGAATGCATTTTGGAAAAGATAATCCCAACTATACATACAAAATGATGGGGTATAAATTAGCTGTTACCACTCAAGAAAGAATTCATGTGTTGGTGTCCCTGAACCTCCAACTGTCAGAAGTTGGGAAAGGATGACAGGGGATGATCACTATAAATTTCCCTCTTCTATTTATTCCCTCTGAAGCACCTGGCACTGTCCACTGTCTGAAGATGGGATACTGGGCTAGATGGACCACTTGTCTGGCCCAGTACAACCATTCTTCTGTTCTTATGCTGTAGAAAGATTAGTCTCTCACACTTGCATACATCTGCCAAAGCATGAGACGTTTCACAGCTCACTCCACTCATGAACCTTGATGCAGCTGGATTAAGGAGGGCATCAGAGACTTGGAGAACATGACTTCAGAGCCACTGTGACAAAGCAAAGTTTACAGCCATTAAGTGGGGAATCAAAGTTGGAGAGGAAACATCTCAAAGGTGCAAACTGAGCATCTGCCACATTTTGAGAACCCAAGTATTTTACATCCAAATGCTGTCACATGGGAGATCTACCTTAAGGGCTGCAGACCAACAGTGCTATGAGATGATCTTTTCAGTTTGCAATAAACTGAAGACAGACAGTTAACCAGCAAAAGCTGGAAAAGCTCATGCACAGAAATCGACTCATTCTGATCAAGGTATCAAGCCGGAGGGTGAAGCTTGTGCAGAAGACCCATCCGGTTGTTAAGTGTTACAATCCCCAAAACAGTGAGCTTGATTAATTATTGGACAGCCATGAATCTGAAAGAACATACATTATCTGACCGCAACGCCAGAGTAACTTAATGCTTGAAAAACAAAGGGTCCGGACTTTGGGAACAAAACCGCTGCTCTTTCTAGTTTCATTCATAACTAACATGGCAACAAGTGCATGCAGCTACACGCCCCTGCACAAGATTATATCAATCAGAAGAAAAAGCACTTCACTTGAACGGTCATGGACTGACCCATTCCAAGGGCACTCTCCCACCGAAGGGGTCCCCAAGGACAGAAGAAATTGACAGGCAATGCCCAAACATGCCCATTACACTGTATCACTTTACACTTTAGGTGCTGTGCAGCATTGCCCAAGAGATCACATATCTCTCGCTTCGGCTTCAGCCAGGTTAAGTTGCACCTTCAATTCAGATACACCACTGCCTTACCCACTCGCAAGGCTATCATGCCTCATCAGGTTATTACTCAGAATGTTCACAATTGCCAGAAGGCACTATGGTTTCAAACCCCGGTTACTTTTTTGGTATGTTATAATTATCACTTCACAGGAAAGCTCACAAAATAGTGACCTTGAGTGAGAGAGTACATTGCCTTAAATGTTGAATAAGGAGACATGCACCTCTTTGCATTCAGCCATTCAGTTCAGTCCAGGTACTCCAGAGGGCAAATCAAGCAAAATTTCTCAACCAAGGCAAAACTTCAGATCCAAGCTCCATCAGTAAACAGGGAGGATAATAAACCGAAACAGTTAAAATTCAGTGTTTTTAAATCTGCAGGACTAGATGACATGCACCCAAAGAGTTTTAAAGTAATTGGCTGAGGAGCTCTCTGAACCATTAATATTGATGTTTTACAAATGTTAGAACACCAGGGACATTCCAGAGGACTGGAAAAATGCTGCCAGTATTTAAAAAGGGTAAACCTTTATGAGCCAGGTAACTACAGACCAGTTAGCCTGACATCTGTCCTGGGCAAAACCACAGAAAGGCTGATATGGACACAATCCATAAAGAATTCAAGCACGTCATCACAGCAACAGACTACTCTTCAAGGCAGAACAAGATCCAACAGCTCGAAGCTGAAGCTAAAGAAATCCAGACTAGAAATATGGGTCACTTAAAAAAAAAAATACAAAAAACAGCGAGCGTAATTAACCACTGGAACAACTTACCTAAGGACATAGCGGATTTTCCCTCACTTGGAATCTTTAAATCAAGCCTGGAGATCCTTTTAAAGATTTGTTACAACTCAAACAGAAGTCACAGTTTGATGCAGGAACTACTGGGTGGGGTATTCTGGCTGGTGTGATGCAGGTGGTCAGACTGGATGTTCATAATGATCCCTTTTGACTTCTGATGCTCTCTCTCGAATTGGGCAACTCACTGCACCACTTTAAGGTCCCAGAGAGCATAGCATGAAGTTAATGTTGAGTAATGAACATTCTGAAGGGTCAGATGAAACCATCAACGCTAGCGTTGAACACGACATAACTGAGCGCTCCTTTTCACACACAACTTGCTGACAACCTCCTTTGGACATGGCACTGTGCCAGTTCAAACAGACCAGTAATCTCATTACAGCCCAGTTACTCCTTATCTCAGAGCTTAACTGGGCCTCATCACTGTAATGCTGATGCCATGCCAGTATTTAAAGAGATACATAATGGTCTTTCTTCCTAGCCCGTTGGAGAACTTGCTTGCCATGCTCATCTGGGAGACTTGAGCTGACAGCATAGTTTTCAACTCCCAATAGCTGTTGGGGCGCATAATTCTCAGAGAAGAGACTTTGATTATGGAAGATCAGGCTGATAATTCTTGCCACCTTGCCAGCATGCTACCAGATGGGCCTGTTTAAGATGGCATTTCCCTAAACCAGGAGCTTTCAACCTTTTTTCATTTGTGGACCCTGAACATTTTTAATGGAGGTGTGGACCCCTTTGGAAATCTTAGACACAGTCTGCAGACCCCAGGGGTCCGCAGACCACAGGCTGAAAACCACTGCCCTAAACACTTGGCTGTAAGACACACCCAACACAGAATGACCCAGCCACCAGCCTCTACCACTATAAGGAACTGGCTGAAAAAGAGAATTGCTACCTTCTGGAGGTGACTGATGTATCAGATATATTATGAAGTACTCTAACACCACACCACATTAAACATTTATTCATACAGTAGACCATTCACCATCACCATCAAGGGCCCTATCCAGAAACCAAAAGGACAAGTCACCAGCCAAATCTGGGTGGTGGAGTCAGAGCTCCAGACGGACTTATTTAATGAAGTACACAGCTGGAAAGACCCAGCCTCATCACCTGTTGACAAACACGTCCCGCACATGACCATCAATGCAATGCCTAAATCTTTAACCATAAGAAACGTAAGAACATAAGAAAAGCCGTACCGGGTCAGACCAAAGGTCCATCTAGCCCAGTATCCTGTCTACCGACAGTGGCCAATGCCAGGTGCCCCAGAGGGAGTGAACCTAACAGGTAATGATCAAGTGATCTCTCTCCTGCCATCCATCTCCACCCTCTGACAAACAGAGGCTAGGGACACCATTCTTACCCATCCTGGCTAATAGCCATTTATGGACTTAGACACCATGAATTTATCCAGTCCCCTTTTAAACATTGTTATAGTCCTAGCCTTCACAACCTCCTCAGGTAAGGAGTTCCACAAGTTGACTGTGCGCTGCATGAAGAAGAACTTCCTTTTATTTGTTTTAAACCTGCTGCCTATTAATTTCATTTGGTGACCCCTAGTTCTTGTATTATGGGAATAAGTAAATAACTTTTCCTTATCCACTTTCTCCACATCACTCATGATTTTATATACCTCTATCATGTCCCCCCTTAGTCTTCTCTTTTCCAAGCCGAAGAGTCCCAGCCTCTCTAATCTCTCCTCGTATGGGACCCTCTCTAAACCCCTAATCATTTTAGTTGCCCTTTTCTGAACCTTTTCTAGTGCTAGAATATCCTTTTTGAGGTGAGGAGACCACATCTGTACACAGTATTCGAGATGTGGGCGTACCATGGATTTATATAAGGGCAATAATATATTCTCTGTCTTATTCTCTATCCCCTTTTTAATGATTCCTAACATCCTGTTTGCTTTTTTGACCGCCTCTGCACACTGCGTGGACATCTTTAGAGAACTATCCACAATGACGCCAAGATCTTTTTCCTGACTCGTTGTAGCTAAATTAGCCCCCATCATGTTGTATGTATAGTTGGGGTTATTTTTTCCAATGTGCATTACTTTACATTTATCCACATTAAATTTCATTTGCCATTTTGTTGCCCAATCACTTAGTTTTGTGAGATCTTTTTGAAGTTCTTCACAATCTGCTTTGGTCTTAACTATCTTGAGTAGTTTAGTATCATCTGCAAACTTTGCCACCTCACTGTTTACCCCTTTCTCCAGATCATTTATGAATAAATTGAATAGGATTGGTCCTAGGACTGACCCTTGGGGAACACCACTAGTTACCTCTCTCCATTCTGAGAATTTACCATTAATTCCTACCCTTTGTTCCCTGTCCTTTAACCAGTTCTCAATCCATGAAAGGACCTTCCCTTTTATCCCATGACAGCTTAATTTACGTAGGAGCCTTTGGTGAGGGACCTTGTCAAAGGCTTTCTGGAAATCTAAGTACACTATGTCCACCGGATCCCCCTTGTCCACATGTTTGTTGACCCCTTCAAAGAACTCTAATAGATTAGTAAGACACGATTTCCCTTTACAGAAACCATGTTGACTCTTGCTCAAGAGTTTATGTTTTTCTATGTGTCTGACAATTTTATTCTTAACTATTGTTTCAACTAATTTGCCCGGTACTGACGTTAGACTTACAGGTCTGTAATTGCTGGGATTACCTCTAGAGCCCTTTTTAAATATTGGCGTTACATTAGCTAACTTGCAGTCATTGGGTACAGAAGCCGATTTAAAGGACAGGTTACAAACCTTAGTTAATAGTTCCGCAACTTCACATTTGAGTTCTTTCAGAACTCTTGGGTGAATACCATCTGGTCCTGGTGACTTGTTAATGTTAAGTTTATCAATTAATTCCAAAACCTCCTCTAGTGACACTTCAATCTGTGACAGTTCTTCAGATTTGTCACCTACAAAAGCCGGCTCAGGATGGGAATCTCCCTAACATCCTCAGCCGTGAAGACTGAAGCAAAGAATCCATTTAGTTTCTCCGCAATGACTTTATTGTCTTTAAGCGCTCCTTTTGTATCTTGATCATCAAGGGCCCCACTGGTTGTTTAGCAGGCTTCCTGCTTCTGATGTACTTAAAAAACATTTTATTACCACCTTTGGAGTTTTTGGCTAGCCATTCTTCAAACTCCTCTTTGGCTTTTCTTATTACATTCTTGCACTTAATTTGGCAGTGTTTATGCTCCTTTCTATTTGCCTTACTAGGATTTGACTTCCACTTTTTAAAGGAAGTCTTTATCTCTCACTGCTTCTTTTACATGGTTCTTAAGCCACGGTGGCTCTTTTTTAGTCCTTTTACTGTGTTTCTTAATTTGGGGTATACATTGAAGTTGGGCCTCTATTATGGTGTCTTTAAAAACCACAATCAAGAAAGGTCACACTTTAAAAAACAAAAAACAACAAAATCTGTCTTAGATGGGAAGTGAAAGCAGCTATAAGCACATATATAACAAATGGAAGAAAGGGGAAGTTGACAGTAATGAATATAAACCAGATGCTAGAAATTATAGAAAATTGATAAAGAAAGCAAAAGAACAGGAAAACTCTATGGCTAGCAGAGTTCAGGACAATAAGGTTTTCTTTTGGTTCTTAAACTAACACTGGTATTTGATCCGACCATTACCAAATGGAAATGGTAGAATTGGCAATAATAATGCAGAAAAGGCTGAAGCGTTCAATAAAGATATGTTTTATATTTGGGGGAAAGTCAATAGTCATATTATGATGAAACTTTCCATTCCAATAGTAACTCAGAAGATGTTAAGCAGCAACTACTAATGCTAGACATTTTTAAATGAGCAAGTCTGAATAACTTACCTCCAAAAGTTTTAAAAGAGCTGTCTGAAAGCCTCTCTGGACCATTAATGTTGATTTTCAATAAGTCATGGGTAACAGGGAAAGTTCCAGAGGACTGGAAGAAAGCTAATGTGCCAATATTTAAACGGGGAAATAGGCCAGCCTGGGTAACTATAGGCCAAGTCAGCCTAACACCGAACCAAAAATCAATTAGGCAAATAATGGAATGGCTGACACAGGACTCTTAATAAAGAATTAAAGGAAGATAATGTGACAATCAATATTGTATAGAAAATAGTCAAACTTGATTTTTTTAAATTACGAGTTTGGGTAATAAAGGTGATAGTGTTGATGTAATATGCTTAGACTTCTGTAAGTCACTTAACTTGGTACTAGGAGTGTAAAAGGTTAAATCGGTAAGCATTAGTGTTACTGGTTAACCCGCCTTAACCGTTAACCCCGGCCCCAGCCACGCCACAGCTGGCCGCATCGACCCCAGCCACGCCGGCCGGCCGCATCGACCCCAGCACTTAATCGGTTAACCGTTTATATGACATTTTTAATCATTTAAACGGTTAACTTTTAAAATGGTATTTACATCCCTAGTTAGTACCACAAGATATTTTGATTAAGAAACTAGAATATAAATTTAATATGGCACATATTAAATGGATAAAAATCCTGTCAAACTAATGGGTCTCAAAATGTAATTGTAAAAGTGAAATTGTCATCAACCAAGTGTGCTTCCAGGGGATTCGTTCTTGGCACTATGGTATTTCACATTTTTATCAACATGGAAGAAAATATAAAACCATCACTGATAAAGTTCATAGATGACACAAACATTAGAAGAAGATAGGTCACTTATTCTGGATTGCTTGGAAAACTGGGTGCAAGCAAGAAGTGTGTGTTTTAAAAAACAAATGTAAATGTATCCATTTAGGAACAAAGAATGTAGGCCATATTGACAGGGTGGGGGACTCTATCCAGGGAAGCAGTGACTCTGAGAAAGATCTGGGGGTTGTAGTGGATTACCAGCTGAACATGAGCTCCCAGTCATGAGATGCTGTGTCCAAAAGGGCTAATGCGATCATTGGATGCATAAATAGGGGAATCTCAAATAGGAGCAAAGAGGTTATTTTACCTGTGTATTTGGCCCTGGTGTGACCACTACTGGATTACTGTGTCCAGTTCTGCTGTGCACAATTCAAGAAATATGTTGATAAACTGGAGATGGTTCTGAGAAGAGCCACAAGAATGACTAAAGGATGAAAAAACAGGTCTTCTAGTGATAGACTCAAGGAGCTCAATTTATTCATCTTAACAAAGAGAGGGTTAAGGGGTGAGTTGATAATCTATAACAGGGGTCGGCAACCTTTCAGAAGTGGTGTGCCGAGTCTTCATTTATTCACGCTAATTTAAGGTTTCACGTGCCAGTAATACATTTTAATGTTTTTAGAAGGTCTCTTTCTATAAGTCTATAATACATAACTAAACTATTGTTGTATGTAAAGTAAATAAGGTTTTTAAAATGTTTAAGAAGCTTCATTTAAAATTAAATTAAAATGCAGAGCCCCCCGGACCGGTGGCCAGGACCCGGGCAGTGTGAGTGCCACTGAAAATCAGCTCGCGTGCCGCCTTCGGCACGCGTGCCATAGGTTGCCTACCCCTGATCTATAAGTATCTACATGGAGAACAAATATTAAACAACAGGCTCTTCGATTTAGCATACAAAGGTATAACATGGGTCTATGGTTGGCAGTCGAAGCCACCGTGGACGTATCCGGCCACCAGGGGCTTTTCTTGTGGCCACAGTCTCCAGGGTGATGGGGGAGAAGCAGTGGCACCTCCCCAGGGCCTGGTCCCTACCCCCTTCCAGAGTCCCAAATAGTGTAGGAACAGGCAACCAGTATAGATCTCCACCTTCCCAGGGGTGGTGGGGCTCAGGCTTCAGCCGTGGGGTGGCGGGCGGCAGGCTCTAGCCGTGCAGCGGTGGGCTCCATCCCCCAGCCGGTGGGCTCGGGCTCACCCATGTTGCCCCTGACCCCACTGCCTCCTCCAGCCCCCAGCTGTGCAGCAGGACCCCAGGCTCCAGCCCCAGGCTCACCCCCCCACACCGCCCCGACCCCACTGCCTCCTCCAGCCCCCAGCTGTGCAGCAGGACCCCAGGCTCCAGCCCCAGGCTCACCCCCCCACACCGCGCCGACCCCACTGCCTCCTCCAGCCCCCAGCTGTGCAGCAGGACCCCAGGCTCCAGCCCCAGGCTCACCCCCCCACACCGCGCCGACCCCACTGCCTCCTCCAGCCCCCAGCTGTGCAGCAGGACCCCAGGCTCCAGCCCCAGGCTCACCCCCCCACACCGCGCCGACCCCACTGCCTCCTCCAGCCCCCAGCTGTGCAGCAGGACCCCAGGCTCCAGCCCCAGGCTCACCCCCCCACACCGCGCCGACCCCACTGCCTCCTCCAGCCCCCAGCTGTGCAGCAGGACCCCAGGCTCCAGCCCCAGGCTCACCCCCCCACACCGCGCCGACCCCACTGCCTCCTCCAGCCCCCAGCTGTGCAGCAGGACCCCAGGCTCCAGCCCCAGGCTCACCCCCCCACACCGCGCCGACCCCACTGCCTCCTCCAGCCCCCAGCTGTGCAGCGGGACCCCAGGCTCCAGCCCCAGGCTCACCCCCCCACACCGCGCCGACCCCACTGCCTCCTCCAGCCCCCAGCTGTGCAGCGGGACCCCAGGCTCCAGCCCCAGGCTCACCTCCCCACCATTGATTGCCCTGACCCCCGCTCCACCCCACCCCCCCAACTCCCTATCCATCTCCCCATCCAGGGCTTAATTTGTCCTCCAGCTTGCTGGGGCTGAGTAAGTCTGCTGTGAAAAGTGATATTAACAAATATACAACTACCAATTTTCACAGTAGCAAGCTTACTAGCTAGGAAGTCTGAAAAAAAAAATCAACTAAAAAAAATCAAAACATGCATAGCTCAGTATTTGTCTCTATTCTGTTTAGGTCCAGTAAGGAATATAGACACTGTAGATAATTTTTCCTAAAATACTTAATTAACTCTAGGAAAAACAAATACATATGCACATCTACATATCCAAATCATTATAATTTATGTAGTTTTTTATTGCAGACTCAATAATAAAAATAGTCAGAGGCCACTCTGAGGCCACCAAAAAATTTGTTGTGCGATCCCGAGCTAGACAAATTCAGACCAGAAATAAGACAAAGGTTGTTTTGTTTTGTTTTGACAGTAAGGGTAATTAAACCACAAACAATTTACCAAAGGTTGTGGAGGATTCGCCATCACTGACAATTTTTAAATCAAGATTGGATGCTTTTAGAAAAGTTCTCTGGCCTATGTTACAAGCAGGTCAGACGAGATGATCACAATAGTCCCTTCTGGCCTTGAAATCTATAAATCAAATGGGTGTTTCTCTACCTGGGTGCCTCAGGGTTTGATTTCAGCCCTAGGCTACATGGTATCTTTTTCAATGACCTGGAATAAAACAAAATCATCACTGATGACCTTTCAAGAGGACACACAAGATAGGAGAGTGGTAAATAACAGGTCACAGATACAGAGCAATCTGGACTGCTTGGTAAGCTGCATGCAAGCAAACAATATGCATTTCAGCGAGGACAAATGTAAAGTCACATCTAGGAACAAAGAATGCAGGCCGTATATACAAGACAGTGGACTCTATTCTAGGAAGCTGTGAGTCTGAAAACGGCTTGGGGACCATGGTGATTATCAGCTGAACATAAACTCCCAATGTGATACTTGGCTAGAAGGGCTAATGCAATCCTTGGATGCATAAACAGGGGAATCTCAGGTAGAAGTAGAGAGGTTCTATTACTGGTGCAACTGTTACTGGAATACTATGTCCAATACTGGGGTCTGCAATTCAAGAAGGTTGATAAATTTAAGAGGGTTCAGAGAAGAGCCACAAGAACAATTAAAAAATTACAGAACACGTCTTACAGTAAGAGATTCCAGGAGCTCAATCTATTTAGCTCAGCAACGAGAAGATTAAAGGGTGACTATTACAGTATAAAAGTACATAGACGGGGAACAGAAATTTGATAGGAGATGGCTCTTCAGTGAAACAGACAAAAGTCTAACAAGACCCAAGGGCTGGAAGCTGAAGCTAGACCAATTCAGACTGGAAATAAGGCACATTTTTAACTGGGAGGATTAACCACTTTGGGAACTGCTTACCAAAGGGCTGCGGTGGATTCTCTACCTTTTAAATAACAACTGGATGTTTTTCTAAAAGATTTGCCCTAGTTCAAACAGGAATTAATTCAGGGCAGGCCTATAGCCTGTGTTATACAGGCGATCAGACAGATGACCACAGAGATCCCTTCTGACTTTAAGCCATGAATCGATGTACAATCCCACAGAGTAACTGAGCATGCTCCATGCCAGGTCTGAAGGGGCTGAGCAGGACTTACCTTGCAATTGCTCCTGCCAGCTGCCAGCGGCTGCTATGGCACCAGGCACTGGACGTGAGAGCTGGGAGACTGTCTCCTATGCTGTGAATGCTCCCCCTGCTGGTGCCCAGGCAGCAAGCCACATGCAGAGGGATGGTGGAACGAAACACTAGGCAGAGGGCAGAAGCCAGAGCACCAAGGGGCAGAGAAAAGGGGGCAGGGAAGGACAGGAGCAGAGAACATGGGCAAGAGATGGGGGCAATCGCTCCAGAGACGGGTCTGACCACTGTAGCACGCTCGCTGTCCTACAAACCTTGGAACTGGACTCGTTACTGAGCCGTGGCATTCCTCTGCTGTCTAGTCTCATCCCCTCTAGCGGCAGGTCCACGCTGAACATAAGCCTCCTGCTCTTACCAGTTACTCAAGTGGCAGAGGGCTGTGCTGAGGATCGGAGATCCCAAACCTGCTGATGAGCCAGGTTGGGAATCAATATTGTTCCATGCGATTTGTTTTTTTAATTTAAGGGTTTGTTTGAAAAGAACTTCACCTAATTTCCTAACACTCAAGTTAGGGAATACCAATATTAAAGTTCCTTGTGCAACTCAAATGCATCTCCCTTGTGTGCGCGCATTACGTTTTTAATTGTCTGATGACATTTTCTCCCTTGCCACCACCGCAGCGTACACACTGGACAGGCTTGCTCTGGGAATGAATCAGGGATGTGCAGTGAATGAGGCTGTTGTCTACATCATTTGCAGGAGTTGCAAGGTACGTACTGAATGAGGCAGGGGATTGCAGAAAAAGAAACAACAGTCTCATGGTTAAAGCAACTGAATGCTGCCCTGGAGAACTGGATTCTATCCATGCCTCTGCCACACAGAGAAACTACATGAAGCTGGGCCAGTTACATACACCAAACTTTTCACAGCTGGGCCACTGTTTCCCATTTTTTGGGTACTCACCAGGATCTGATTTACAGAAGTGCTAACGCTCACAGTTGCAATTGAAATCAATGAGAGCTCTCCTCTGAACATGTAAAGTCCTTTAAAATGCTTAGTCTGATGACTCAGCCCCATCGCTTCTCAAAACTGAGCACCCAAAGTTAGCTGACACTCGACAGTTTGGTCTTTAATCTGTGCCTCAGAACACCATGTGTAAAACGGGGATACCACCATCTCACAGGGACGCGGTGAAAAATTGATTAATCCTTGTAACAAACTAAGGTTCAATTATAAGAGTGCCATAGAAAACCCATGAATGAATGAATGAATAAATAGTGTATTCAGCGCAGGGTTTGGATGGTGTGCAGTAAATATGTGGGCCACACATTGAATGAATGAGAGCTGCTTTTCTGGAAGATATGCTTTAGTCAAGCAAGTCGTTGGGCTCAATACTGGATGAAGTTCTATGGCCTGTAATATACAGAACGTCAAACCAGATTTAATTGTCTCTTCTGGTCTTAAAAATAAAATGTATGATTCTGAATAAGTTTAACTACAATTTATGGAGCATCTAGTTTGTTTCAGAACCTGGAAACTATTTTGTGGGTGTTAATGTTGGTGTTGAGAGTGTACGAAGTTGGAAGTGATTTAAGCTGACACAGCAGCATGACCTCTGACAACGTATTAATGAAAAAGGATTCTGGTGATTAGGTCTCTCTCCAAGACAGACATCCCGCCATCACTTCCCAAATTCTACTGTATAACTTGTGCATCATTAGGATCAAGGGGTGGGATTTAGGTTGTGTGCAGTCCATAATGTGTACATAGTTTTGTGCTGCTGTCAGTGGCAATACAGAGGCAGAGGACACCAAATAGAAGTATCAATCATATTATAGTGATCAATATGGGAGTTCCAGCGTGCTATTTTGAGGTACAGTGTGACACAACAGGGTATGTAATTTGTGCAGTCTCTACAATTAGGTTTTAAACCTTCCCCAGAATGCAAGGATTGCCTGTCTTCCACTACATGCAGGCTACTGTGCCAAAGATACCATAGACTTTCCAACACAAATTGGAGTCAGCTGTGTGCCTTCCACAGATCCAGTCAGGTGGCATTTACATTTCTCACATTTAACATGATGTGGCGTTTCCATGGTTATTTTACTCTTCTGTAAGTTTGATATTAAAATTCTTTCCCATCTTTGCAGATGGTGCTTTTTTGTAAAACAAGCTTTTTAAGTTTAAAAATCACTTGCTTGAATTCTTTGGGCTGAATACATCTTTGCTTCAGCTTCTTCCTCAGCTAATCTAGGAAGAGGTCTGCTCTGTAATTGGTTCCTAATGAGCATTTCCAGAAGTTTGGGATAAGGCCTCGTAAGTACTTGGCAAATTGCTCCCTGTGGAATGGGCTGGTATGGCTAGTACCCTTTGTAGATTTTCAGAAATGAACATGTTATTTAGCTGCCAGGCCAAAGCTGCATTGGCTTGATTACTTGGACAAAAGTAGAAAGCTCTTAAACAATATTCCATTGTTCCATTCACTCTCTTTCTATGTTGCTACGCTCACCTATCACTTTGATCATGCCTGTTAGTCATTTCCATGTAGCAGTGGGTGTTCTATTTTAGTTCCAGTGTTTTCACAGCTCTGGCATGTTCTATTTGGATCATTATCTCCCCTCCTAGGATTCTATAGATAAACATTTATCCTTATTGTTTCTGCCACATCCCAGAATATTGTGTGTTCAACACAAGTGGTATCAGTTGAAGCCTCTTTATAATCTGATAGTTTGTTCTTTAATGATCTCTGGGTTCTTAGCAACAATTTAATTGACCATATCACTGTCCTATGTCTTACACTGACTTATGTCTATCTGAGTTTGTCATTAGGTCAAGAACAATGTGGTCATGAGCTAAAGGATAAAGGAGTTTGAGGCACAAGTGGTGTTCTCGTCCATCCTCCCTGTGCAGGGAAAAGGCCTGGGTAGAGACTATCGAATCGTGGAAGTCAATGAATGGCTACGCAGGTGGTGTCGGAGAGAAGGCTTTGGATTCTTTGACCATGGGATGGTGTTCCAAGAAGGAGGAGTGCTAGGCAGAGACGGGCTCCACTTAACGAAGAGAGGGAAGAGCATCTTCGCAAGCAGGCTGGCTAACCTAGTAAGGAGGACTTTAAACTAGGTTCACCGGGGGAAGGAGACCAAAGCCCTGTGGTAAGTGGGGAAATGGGATGCCAGGAGGAAGCACGAGCAGGAGAGCGCAAGAGGGGAGGACGACTCCTGCCTCATACTGAGAAAGCAGGACGATCAGCGAGTTATCTTAAGTGCCTATACACAAATGCAAGAAACCTGGGAAACAAGCAGGGAGAACTGGAAGTCCTGGCACAGTCAAGGAATTATGATGTGATTGAAATAACAGAGACCTAGTGGGATAAATCACATGACTGGAGTACTGTCATGGATGGATATAAACTGTTCAGGAAGGACAGGCAGGACAGAAAAGGGGGGGGAATTGCATTGTATGTAAGAGAGGAGTATGACTGCTCAGAGCTCTGGTATGAAACTGCAGAAAAACCTGAGAGTCTCTGGATTAAGTTTAGAAGTATGAGCAACAAGGGTGATGTCGTGGTGGGAGTCTGCTGTAGACCACCAGACCAGGGGGATGAGGTGGACGAGGCTTTCTTCCGGCAACTAACAGAAGTTACTAGATCACAGGCCCTGGTTCTCATGGTGGACTTCAATCACCCCGATATCTGCTGGGAGAGCAATACAGTGGTGCACAGACAATCCAGGAACTTTTTGGGAAGTGTAGGGGACAATTTCCTGGTGCAAGTGCTAGAGGAACCAACTAGGGGCAGAGCTCTTCTAGACCTGCTGCTCACAAACCGGGAAGAATTAGTAGGGGAAGCAAAAGTGGATGGGAACCGGGGAGGCAGTAACCATGAGATGGTTGAGTTCGGAATCCTGACACAAGGAAGAAAAGAGAGCTGCAAAATATGGACCCTGGACTTCAGAAAACCACTTTGACTCCCTCAGGGAACTGATGGGCAGGATCCCCTGGGAGAATAACATGAGGGGGAAAGGAGACCAGGAGAGCTGGCTGTAGTTTAAAGAATCTTTATTGAGGCGGCAGGAACAAACCATCCTGATGTGTAGAAAGAAAAGTAAATATGGCAGGTGACCAGCTTGGCTTAACAGTGAAATCCTTGCTGATTTTAAACACAAAAAAGCAGCTTACAGGAAGTGGAAGCTTGGACAAATGACCAGGGAGGAGTATAAAAATATTGCTCAGGCATGCAGGAGTGAAATCAGGAAGGCCAAATCACACTTGGAGTTGCAGCTAGCAAGAGATGTTAAAACAAGAAGGGTTTCTTCAGATATGTTAGCAACGAGAAGAAAGTCAAGGAAAGTGTGGGCCCCTTGCTGAATGAGGGAGGCAACCTAGTGACCAAGGATGTGGAAAAAGCTAATGTACTCAATGCTCTTTTTGCCTCTGTCTTCACAAACAAGGTCAGCTCCCAGACTGCTGCACTGGGCAGCACAGTACGGGGAGAAGGTGACCAGCCCTCTGTGGAGAGAGAAGTGGTTCAGGACTACTTAGAAAAGCTGGACGAGCACAAGTCCATGGGGCTGGATGCACTGCACCCGAGGGTGCTAAAGGAGTTGGCGGATGTGATTGCAGAGCCATTGGCCATTATCTTTGAA
This sequence comes from Platysternon megacephalum, assembly GCA_003942145.1. Lineage (NCBI taxonomy): Eukaryota > Metazoa > Chordata > Testudines > Platysternidae > Platysternon > Platysternon megacephalum. The sequence goes on from QXTE01000430.1 coordinate 542,272, forward strand.
AACTCATGGCGATCGGGGGAGGTCCCGGATGACTGGAAAAAGGCTAATGTAGTGCCCATCTTTAAAAAAGGGAAGAGAGGAGGATCCAGGGAACTACAGGCCAGTCAGCCTCACTTCAGTCCCTGGAAAAATCATGGAGCAGGTCCTCAAGGAATCAATTCTGAAGCACTTAGAGGAGAGGAAAGTGATCAGGAACAGTCAGCATGGATTCACCACGGGCAAGTCATGCCTGACTAACCTAATTGCCTACTATGAGGAAATAACAGGGTCTGTGGATGAGGGGAAAGCAGTGGACGTGTTATTCCTTGACTTTAGCAAATCTTTTGATACGGTCTCCCACAGTATTTTTGCCGGCAAGTTAAAGAAGTATGGGCTGGATGAATGGACTATAAGGTGGATAGAAAGCTGGCTAGATCATCGGGCTCAACGGGTAGTGATCAATGGCTCCACGTCTAGTTGACAGCTGGTATCAAGCAGAGTGACCCAGGGTCGGTCCTGGGGCTGGTTTTGTTCAATATCTTCATTAATGATCTAGAGGATCATAGAATCATAGAATAGAATCTCAGGGTTGGAAGGGACCTCAGGAGGTCATCTAGTCCAACCCCCTGCTCAAAGCAGGACCAAACCCAACTAAATCAGCCCAGCCAGGGCTTTGTCAAGCCTGACCTTAAAAACCTCTAAGGAAGGAGATTCCACTACCTCCCTAGGTAACCCATTCCAGTTCTTCACCACCCTACTAGTGAAAAAGTTTTTCCTAATGTCCAACCTAAACCTCCCCCTCTGCAACTTGAGACCATTACTCCTTGTTCTGTCATCTTCTATCACTGAGAACAGTCTAGATCCATCCTCTTTGGAACCCCCTTTCAGGTAGTTGAAAGCAGCTATCAAATCGCCCCTCATTCTTCTCTTCTGCAGACTAAACAATCCCAGTTCCCTCAGCCTCTCCTCGTAAGTCATGTGCTCCAGCCCCCTAATCATTTTTGTTGCCCTCCGCTGGACTCTCTCCAATTTATCCACATCCTTCTTGTAGTGTGGGGCCCAAAACTGGACACAGTACTCCAAATGAGGCCTCACCAGTGCTGAGTAGAGGGGAATGATCACATCCCTCGATCTGCTGGAAATGCCCCTACTTATACAACCCAAAATGCCATTAGCCTTCTTGGCAACAAGGGCACACTGTTGACTCATATTCAGCTTTTCGTCCACCGTAACCCCTAGGTCCTTTTCTGCAGAACTGCTGCCCAGCCATTCGGTCCCTAGTCTATAGCAGTGCATGGGATTCTTTCGTCCTAAATGCAGGACTCTGCACTTGTCCTTGTTGAACCTCATCATATTTCTTTTGGCCCAATCCTCTAATTTGTCTAGGTCCCTCTGTATCCTATCCCTACCCTCCAGCGTATCAACCACTCCTCCCAGTTTAGTGTCATCTGCAAACTTGCTAAGGGTGCAGTCCACACCATCTTCCAGATCGTTAATGAAGATATTGAATAAAACCGGCCCCAGCACCGACCCTTGGGGCACTCCACTTGATACCGGCTGCCAACTAGACAAGGAACCATTGATCACTACCCGTTGAGCCCGACCATCTAGCCAGTTTTCTATCCACCTTACCGTCCATTCATCCAGCCCATACTTCTTTAACTTGCTGGCAAGAATACTGTGGGAGACTGTATCAAAAGCTTTGCTAAAGTCCAGAAATAGCACATCCACTGCTTTCCCCTCATCCACAGAGCCGGTTATCTTATCATAGAAGGCAATTAGGTTAGTCAGGCATGACTTGCCCTTGGTGAATCCATGCTGACTGTTCCTGATCACTTTCCCCTCCTTTAAGTGGTTCAGGATTGATTCCTTGAGGACCTGTTCCATGATTTTTCCAGGGACTGAGGTGAGACTAACTGGCCTGTAGTTCCCTGGATCTTCCTTCTTCCCTTTCTTAAAGATGGGCACTACATTAGCTTTTTTCCAGTC